>WAAF01015999.1:0-62057 GCA_013400475.1 Tricholaema leucomelas
TCTCTTTCCTCTGCACCTGGAAATCCTGCCTAGTTCCCTGGACACAGCAGCCGTAAGGGACCCAGCAGCGAAGGACCCAGCAGCTACGGGTGGAGACTATTGCCCCTGAAGCCAGGAGTATTCCAGCCTCGGAGTCCACGGGCGGAGACCCTAAGGAGTTGGACACTTTACCTAGGCTGTGGCGTAGCCCGGAGGGTGACTAATATTAAATCAGAATGGTGAGTAAATACCTCTCTAACTTCTATTGTGCCTACCATAGAGCAGAAAGCTTTCAGCCCACCCTGCTGGGCAAATAGTATATAGACCCCAAGCGGCAGTAGCCGCGGGGAAAACTCTCTCTGTTAATAGTCCGTTAATAGTTCTATGCTAGTCACTGGAATATAGTTATTAATAAGGCATTTGTGAATATTATACCCATAAGGGTCTTCATAACCGTGAATGAATCCTATTTAATACAGTGGTTGGGGGTGTTGAGACTTAAGAATATTGAGTTTAATAAATATATTTTCATACAAAGTCATCTCGCACCGATGGATTTCTCCCCTTCGCCACAAACCGGCGCAGGCGGCACAATTCCCCTCCGTGACAACCAGGCCTATTGTATCCCTTTGTGCTCGTTTTGTGTTTACCCCTGGTGTGGGCAGAAAAATGTGTAAAGGCAGGGCAAGGCATATGTAAGCCTATTTTTGAGCCTATGGGCCCTCCACAACAATATGGGAGGGAGAAAGTAACTTCCTTACCTCCTGTAACACTAAGATTTTTAAATGAGCATTTCTCTAATGTTGAATGAACCTTCTGAGTATTTAAAGATGTGAACAGTTTGTGTTGCAGCGTTTAAAAGGCATCAATTAGTCAGTGTTCAAACTCAGAGACGATTACTGAACTGCTTCCTCTTGTAGAAGAAGCTCAATGGCAGCCTAAGTAATTTATCAGGATACATGGCTTTACTAAAGAGTTGTTCACACTGTCGTGCTGTCTGTGCAAGACTTATATAAACACAACAGGAGAAGATAAGCACTCAATAATTTAGTTCAACAACAATGTAATTCCTTCGAAAATAGCTTGTTTGACACTTCTGATGTTAACTCTATGGAAAGAGCTTGTCATTCCATTATGAAGCCCTGCCAGAATACAATAAACAACAAAGCATAAGGTAGAGTTCTTCCTATTAATATAAATGTAAATTTTCAGTAAAATTGTTATCTACTTAAAGAGCAATTCCCATTTTTTAGAAGAAGAAATGACATTTTTCATGCAGCACAAAACGCTTTGAGTCCTGCTCTAAGCAAAAAGCCTTTCAGTCAAAGCCAGCTGGTACCACCAAAATGTGAAGCCATATCAGACAGCTTCAGGGCATGCTCAGCTTAAGAGAGATGTTGAGGTGCTGGAAGGTGTCCAGAGAAGGGCAGCAAGGCTGGGGAGGGGCCTGGAGCACAGCCCTGTGAGGAGAGGCTGAGAGAGCTGGGGGTGTGCAGCCTGCAGCAGAGGAGGCTCAGGGCAGACCTCATTGCTGTCTACAACTACCTGAAGGGAGGCTGTAGCCAGGTGGGGTTGGGCTCTTCTGCCAGGCAACCAGCGACAGAAGACAGGGACACAGTCTCAAGCTGTGCCAGGGGAGGTCTAGGCTGGATGTTAGGAGGAAGTTGTTGGCAGAGAGAGTGATTGGCATTGGAATGGGCTGCCCAGGGAGGTGGTGGAGTCGCTGTGCCTGGAGGTGTTGAAGCCAAGCCTGGCTGGGGCACTTAGTGCCATGGTCTGGTTGATTGTCTAGGGCTGGGTGCTAGGTTGGGCTGGATGAGCTTGGAGGTCTCTTCCAACCTGATTGATTCTATGATTCTATGCTCTGAAATCACATTCAGAGCTTTACCCAAAACAGAGCCATGTATACACAGCCTGTCACTTTCTTGCTGGGACACTCAATGTTTCACTTCTTGCTGGGACAATCAATGCTTCAATTAATCAGAACATAGTAAACCATTTAAAAATAACAAATTACTAAGCAATTATTAAAAATACAGCAAAATCATATCTAATTTATTGCTAGATAAAGCCTTTGAGGACTACAAATAACATCTAATTTCTTGCTAAATTAAGCCTTTGAGGACTATCTGAACCAAGGACATGTGTCTGTTAAAAAAGGAGGCAAATCATATCTGCTAATTGTTGTATTGCTACAACCTCCCTCACTGCTGTCTACAACTACCTGAAGGGAGGCTGTAGCCAGGTGGGGTTGGTCTCTTCTCCCAGGCAACCAGCAACAGGACAGGGGACACAGTCTCAAGTTCTGATGGGGGACATATAGGCTGGATGTTAGGAGGAAGTTGTTGTCAGAGAGAGTGATTGGCATTGGAATGGGCTGCCCAGGGAGGTGGTGGAGTCACCGTCCCTGGAGGCGTTCAAGCAAAGCCTGGATGAGGCACTTAGTGCTGTGGTTTGGTTGATTGTCTAGGGCTGGGTGCTAGGTTGGACTGGATGATCTTGGAGGTCTCTTCCAACCTGGTTGATTCTATTCTACTCTATTTTAATGCTATCAGTATCTAGACATAGGACTGTGGAGATGGCTGTGATTGCAATGACCCAGGTTTACTTTTACATGAGATCAAACTGTTACATTGGGAAAGATGTAAATACATCTGTTAGATTGGATCAACTAAGGAAACTACAACATCGTGTCCAACACAGGCTATAAAGCTTGCAATTGTACAGACCAACTCAGAGAAGCAGTGGGATTTCTAAGAATGGTGTGCTGTGTTTGTTTTGTTGTTTGTGGTCAAAATTACTTCATCCTTACAACTCAATTTGCATTTATTTCTTATCTCTGCTCTCATTTTTTCTTTTCATGCCTGAGGTTTTTTTCTCTGTTTTAATTTCAAGGCACAGCAGGGCTCCTGCTCTGTTCCTAATAGCTCTCACTGACAAAAGAACACTTGCCCACAATACAATAGCAAAAAAATGATAAGCAGAAAGCAAGCAAACTAAACCCATACCCAAACACGTGCATGTACCAGCTGGGGAATTCTTGCCAAATTCAGCTGCTTAAAACTTTTCCTTTTGCAGCTTTCCATTTCCCTGAACAGCTCCAATGTCTTTAAAACCTAGCAGAGTACATTTGGCAGTAATTCCACTTTCTGTGAGTTTTCAGTGGCTGATACCAAGGTGCTCCCATACAGACATCTGGAAACTCTGCAGTAGCCCAAGGCATGACTTTCAAACCACTTGAAGAATTGGTCCTGTAAGAAGTCACATTCAAGTCCCTAAGACAGCGGTGCCAAAAAAAAGAGGCAAAGAGATACACCTCCCTTATACCATAGGCAAGAAAGGTGACCAAAAGAGGGTTTATGTCAGCTGCACTTCAGAAGAGAAGATCTGTCTATAGAAGAAGATAATTCACTGACTCCTCTAGAAAGTTTAAGTCCCATTGTTGTGATTATGTGGTACAAGGAACCTACAGTAAACAGAATAGTCCCACTGGTACATTCTGCCGCTCAGTTACTACAGATCTAGAGTACACCAAGAGCTGGAAATGTTATACTGCAGTTCTGTAGCCTGACAAATGAAAGAAAAATCATAGACTCATAGAATCAATCCAGTTGGAAGAGACCTCCAAGCTCATCCAGTCCAACCTAGCACCCAGCCCTGGCCAATCAACCAGACCAAGGCACTAAGTGCCCCATCCAGGCTTTGCTTGAACACCTCCAGGGACAGCAACTCCACCACCTCCCTGGGCAGCCCATTCCAATGCCAATCACTCTCTCTGCCAACAACTTCCTCCTAACATCCAGCCTAGACCTGCCGTGGCACAGCTTGAGACTGTGTCCCCTTGTTCTGTTGCTGGTTGCCCGTGAGAAGAGACCAACCCCACCTGGCTACAGCCTCCCTTCAGGTAGTTGTAGAGACTCTCTTCTTGAACACCTAAAAATACAGGTTTCCATGTGACATGCATCTATTCTGATAGCAAAATGTATGATGCATGGTCTACATCAGCCATTTGGCCAGCAGGAGGAGGGAGGTTATTCTGCCCCTGTACTCTGCACTGGTTAGGCCACACCTCGAGTACTGTGTCCAGTTCTGGGCCCCCCAGTTTAAGAGGGACATTGAGATGCTTGAACATGTCCAGAGAAGGGCAATGAGGCTGGGGAGAGGCCTCGAGCACAGCCCTACGAGGAGAGGCTGAGGGAGCTGGGATTGTTTAGCCTGGAGAAGAGGAGGCTCAGGGCAGACCTCATTGCTGTCTACAACTACCTGAGGGGTGGTTGTGGCCAGGAGGAGGTTGCTCTCTTCTCTCAGGCAGCCAGCACCAGAACAAGAGGACACAGCCTCAAGCTACGCCAGGGGAAATTTAGGCTCGAGGTGAGGAGAAAGTTCTTCACTGAGAGAGTCATTGGCTACTGGAATGGGCTGCCCAGGGAGGTGGTGGAGTCGCCGTCCCTGGAGCTGTTCAAGGCAGGATTGGACGTGGCACTTGGTGCCATGGTCTAGCCTTGAGCTCTATGGTAACAGGTTGGACTTGATGATCTATGAGGTCTCTTCCAACCTTGGTGATACTGTGAGACTGTGAGACTGTGAAAGGCACAGATTTTAATCAGCCTGAAACACCTGCAGTTGAAATTCCACATCAGCAGCAAGCTGCTAACATAAGAGGAAGGGAAATTTTTGGTGTTGATAAACACTATAATGGAACTGATACAATGTGTGGCTATTGTCCTTTCAAGTTGTTTCGAGAACATCTACATAAGTTAAATGCTTCTTTTTTTTTCATTATCAAATCTCTGAGGTTCTGATGTGCTGTGTTGCATTAGTTCAGCAGTCTCATTCAAGTAGTAGCTATCTAACACCACACTTGCAATTACTACCTTATGCACATTCTTGAACTAAATTCCTCCTCTGGGATTTAAAGAAAGCCCAGGGTCTCAGCTGAGACTCTCTTGCAATTCAGCTACATGCTACACTTTTGCAGCTATGCAAATTAGCTTCAGAGAAAGCTCTGATCTACAGCAAAGGAAGAGATCTGAAAATGAAAATCCTACAGGAGAGAAAATATTGAAAATTTCCTTTAATTTTTTTCTTTTGTTCAGCTAATCCCTAAAGGCATTAGGGCAGCATGTTTCATCTTGAAAGTCCCTCTAGAAGCATGTACTACGAAGCATAACTACAAATGTGATGCTTTGAGCAGGCAGATAATGGTTTTTAATTGGCTTATCATTGCAGCTCCAGCCCAAAAGCACAGAAATGAATTTAGAACCAGTATTAACAGGTGATAATTAAATTATGGGGGCTGCATGCTTAATATCTTGGAATGAGGCAGATGAGGCAACTAAGACCATTGACTTTAATAATGGAAATCGGTACCCACCTTAAGCAGTATTTTACAGCACATCATGATTTAACACCAATCAGCCATTGCTAAAGTAAATTTTGTTTTCTTAGAAATGCTTTTTTTCACTTCTACTCTGTACCCCTGTATTTAGCACAGACACTAAAGATGCCTCTTCAAACCATGGGCAAATGAGAAAACACCAGAAATAAACAAGGCAATGAATTTGCTGTGATGAATTGAGTACTTGGTAAGATGAACATGTCCCCCTGGTTTCCCCTGGTCCACCAAGATGTTATTTAATAGCACTTCACATTAAAGCCTAGGTAGATTTCAGGAGCACTGTTTTAAAGCACACATTCTCCCTTGGAGAAGCAGAACTATCCGAGCGCACTCTTCCTAACGCTGTCCGAAGCAATGCTATGTACAGATTATCCCTGGACTTCCTTCACTCTGACGATCTCTCAGCATCCCTTGAACTCCACAAAACAAAGTCTTATTTTATCCTTTTCCCCCATGTTATCTTTTCCATGCCTTTACACCTCAGAAAAGCAGCAGGCTTCTTCAGCTGGGCACTTGGCTAGACGTCTACTCCTTCGCCTCTGTCCTCCATTCAAGTTACCTTATCTAATGCAGCACTATCTCCTCAATCTTGCAGATCTCTGCATCATCACCTACTCTGAGGCTTTCATGCCTGCTGTCTCCAAATGAAAGCTTTCATGCTGCTTGCCCTTCTGCTCCTGCCTATATTCTTTTATCTTTTCTGCAGTCTATCCTGTCAACTCATTCTTTCTCTTAAAGCCAGAGTGCTTGGGTTCTTTTCACTGCTTCTGGCTCTTCAGCTTGAGCTCAGCTATCACCTTCCCCTATTTCCACTTGTACTCACAGACTGTGAGTTACAACTGCTTTAGGAAATCCAGTTTTGCTGAGACCTCTTCATATGGGAAGTTTCTCATTTCTCTTCTTTCTGCTCGAGCTTAATTTTGCTCAGCGCTTTTACAGTCTTTGCTGTTGAGGAATTTTCACCATCAGCCTTCATCTGAAATAAACTTCTTCAAAATTTAGCCATTTTGGTCATATTTTTCCCTGGACCTTTTGAGTTTTTAGATCCTTGATCTGAATGGACATACATGAACTCCCTTCTTCCACCCTATAAAAGTAAGATTAAAATGGTCTGTGAATCTACAGATTAAAGCATCATCAGCAAGCCTGCAGATGACACCAAAACAGGAGCAGGTGTGGAGCTGTTGGAGGGTAGGAGGGCCCTGCAGAGGGATCTGGCCAGGCTGGATGGGTGGGCAGAGGCCAATGGGATGACACAGAAAAAGGCCAAGTGCAGGGTTCTGCACTTTGNCGTGGGGGTGTACAGCCTGGAGAAGAGGAGGCCCAGGGCAGAGCTCATTGCTATCTACAACTACCTGAAGGGAGGCTGTAGCCAGGTGGGGTTGGTCTCTTCTGCCAGGCAACCAGCAACAGGAGAAGGGGACACAGTCTCAAGTTGTGCCAGGGCAGGTCTAGGCTGGATGTTAGGAGGAAGTTGTTGGCAGAGAGAGTGATTGGCATTGGAATGGGCTGCCCAGGGAGGTGGTGGAGTCGCCATCCCTGGAGGTGTTCAAGCAAAGCCTGGCTGGGGCACTTAGTGCCATGGTCTGGTTGATTGGCTAGGGCTGGGTGCTAGGTTGGACTGGATGAGCTTGGAGGTCTCTTCCAACCTGGCTGATTCTATGATTCTATGAACTCCCCAGAAGTCAAACTTGATCTGCACAGGATACTTTAACATCCTTGCCACCCTACAGTTAATGTCAAATTCCAAAGGAGTGCCATTAAGCAACTCAACAAAGGCTGAGCAAAGATTAAACAACTGACCTAAAGGAATGTTTCTTCAAAAAACAATAACTGAACTTGTTGCAACACCTATGATTCATGGAATCATAGAATTATAGAGTCAACCAGGTTGGAAGAGACCTCCAAGATCATCCAGTCCAACCTAGCACCCAGCCCTATCCAGTCATCTGGACCATGGCACTAAGTGCCTCATCCAGGCTTTTCTTGAACACCTCCAGGGACAGTGACATTTTCACTGAGTGAAGTTAAACAAAGGCTTGATATACTGGATGTGGATGTGGTGAGGGCTAAGAATAGAGCAGATCCTGAATGAAAACTCAATTGTTCAATAACAAAAGATGGGTGTATATATACACAGGCTACTGTAACACACCCTCATGGCCATAAATTGCTAGTTACTACCACAAATTGTACAGATCAGATTTTACCCTCTATGAGCCCAGTGATATTGCAGTAGATCATGCCAAGAGAGTGCTCTTAATAGCTTGGTTTTGCACCACTGTTTATTATATTTATAATGCACATTTTGCAGACAATCTACTTTAGATCTCTCAGAGGCATTTCCTTTTTTAGTGATAATATTTCTTAGATATCTACATGTAAGGCCACTGGGTTTTATTATCATGAGTTCAACTTTATAGGCCTTAAAGAAAGAATAAAATGATAATGAGTATATTTCAATAACTATGAAAATTATTAAAATATATTCCCTGTAAGTCATGGTACTACAGTTTTAAGATCTAATAACACAGAATCTACCACGAATTGAATGTCTTGCAATACCAGAAAACAGAATTTTCAGCTCTATTGGTTAAGCTTTTAATGGCTCATAAAATACTGACTCTTAGATCACCAAGTAAAGCAAAATCATAGAATCATAGAATCAGGTAGGTTGGAAGAGACCTCCAATCTCATCCAGGCCAACCTAGCACCCAGCCCTGTCCAATCAGCCAGACCATGGCACTAAGTGCCTCATCCAGGCTTTGCTTCAACATCTCCAGGGACGGCGACTCCACCACCTCCCTGGGCAGCCCATTCCAATGCCAATCACTCTCTCTGCCAACAACTTCCTCCTAACATCCAGCCTAGACCTCCCCCGGCACAACTTGAGACTGTGTCCCCTTCTTCTGTTGCTGGTTGCCTGGCAGAAGAGACCAACCCCACCTGGCTACAGCCTCCCTTCAGGGAGCTGCAGACAGCAATGAGCTCTGACCTGAGCCTCCTCTTCTGCAGGCTGCACACCCCCAGCTCCCTCAGCCTCTCCTCACAGGGCTGTGCTCCAGGCCCCTCACCAGCTTTGTTGCCCTTCTCTGGACATGCTCCTGTACCTCAACATCTCTCTTGCATTGACAAAAGCTTTCTTTTTTTTAAAAATGAATATGGTGCAGGGAAAATCCACGTTTGTATTTTACACAGTGATATTGCCACATCACAACAGGTATGAATCAAAATGAATAGTGAAGAGAATGAAGGTGAGGCAGTTCAGCATGCACAGTAAATGAAACGGTTCCACAACACAGCACAAAGTCTCCACTGTCAAACATACAGTGAAACACAGACCATGTCCTGAGTAGCCCTCAAAAATCCAGCAATACCCAGCACTGATGTAGCATTTACATCCAAGGTGCACAGATGCACACCAGAGAAAATTAATTCCAGAAACGTATTTAGATGTCACAGAATCATAGAATGGTTTAGGTTGGAAGGGACCTCAAGGATCATCCAGCTCCAACCCCCTGCCATAGGCAGGGACACCTCCCACTAGAGCAGGTTGCTCAAGGCCTCATCCAGCCTGGCCTTAAACGCCTCCAGGGAGGAAGCATCCACAACCTCCCTGGGCAACNCCAGAACTGCACACAGGACTGCAGGTGGGGTCTGAGGAGAACAGAGTAAAGGGGCAGAATCCCCTCCCTTGCCCTGCTGCCCACACTGCTCTTGCTGCAGCCCAGCACAGGGTTGCTGTCTGGGCTGCACTCACACTGCAGGCTCATGTTGAGCTTTACATCACTCCAGACTCCCAGGTCCTGTTCCTCAGGGCTGCTCTCAGCCATTTGCCACCCAGCCTGGATTTGTGCTTGGGATTGCGCCCACCCAGGTGCAGGACCTTACATTTGGCATTGCTTAATATCATGAGGTTGGCCTGGGCCCTGTCCACGTCCCTTTGGATGGATCCCTGCCCCTCTATCTTTCAAAATGGACCAGTTCCAGCAGCAGGATTTAAAGTTCTTTCAATGACTCTGTAGACATTGTACCATTTATACACAGTTTCTTACACGCTACCATTTATGACCTGTTAAGGAGTAACAGTATTATGGGGCCAATCATACTTATGTGATGTGACAGCAACACAGAATTCACCAAATTCATCTGGAGCTTTCAGTTATTTTGACAGCTCTGTCATCTATGCTACTGAGAGACATAAATATCTATTTGTTCCATGGCTTTTAAAATTCACTTTTATTCTCACTTGGTAGAAGTCCTAAACACACAAACGTTCAACACAGCATTACTAACTCCAAGTACTCAACTAGAAATGGTAAAATCATAGAGTCAGAGAATCATAGAATCAGTCAGGGCTGGAAAGGACCACAAGGATCATCCAGTTCCAACTCCCCTGCCATGCCCAGGGACACACTACCCTAGATCAGGCTGCCCACAGCCTCATCCAGCCTGGCCTTAAACACCTCCAGGGATGGGGCTTCCACCACCTCCCTGGGCAACCCATTCCAGCCTCTCACCACTCTCCTACAGGAAGGCTGGGGAGGGACTATTAACAAGGTCTGGTAATGTCAGGACCAGGGGGAATGGGTTTAAACTGGCAGAGGGGAGATTTAGAGTGGATGTTAGGAGGAAGTTCTTTACAGTGAGGGTGGTGAGACACTGGCACAGGTTGCCCAGGGAGGTTGTGGATGCTTCCTCCCTGGAGGCGTTTAAGGCCAGGCTGGATGAGGCCTTGAGCAGCCTGCTCTAGTGGGAGGTGTCCCTGCCTATGGCAGGGGGTTGGAGCTGGATGATCCTTGAGGTCCCTTCCAACCTAAACCATTCTATGATTCTATGAAGAGATGAATTTCCAGCAGGCAGTAATATCACACAGGTTAGAACTCTTCTGGAAATGCAGCTGCTGCTTCAGAGGGCAGGAAAGTCAAGTCAGGGACTGAGAGGGGCTAATGGGAAACTACCATGGCAAATCTGACAGAATTACTTTACTGTAGAAAAACCTGTCTTCAAGGAACACTTAAGTCATCCCCCCCCCTCAATTTTACACACAAAAAAAGGTCTCTTAAGAGCCCTAACAGATTCTCAATAGGAAAAATAAAACTGTCTGTAGAAGATATCTCCCTGACTTTAAGACTTCTGATCTAAACTGACCTCAACTTAAATCCTTTTTGAGCTGCAACTTCTGAGCCATCGTTGGCTGAGCAGAGCTTAATTAATAGAGGCTGACTGCTAAACTCCCACAACATCTTCCCAACCTGTGAACGTTTCATGCTGACATGCCAGGTGATGCTAGCTGAACTTTCAGATAAGACAGAGGCAAAGTCTTCTGGCATACTGTTAGTACTTCTCAATTTTTTGAGATGTGCTCATACAAAATTCAGGTTTAATTAACAGAGATGATACTCCACATGACATACACCAGGGCATTTTTGTGTGCACACAGGGTGCACATAGCTGCAGTGTTCAGAATGCAGCTGGTGTACAGAAGGCAAGACATGGGAAGGAAATACTGTATCTGAACTTCAAAAACCACCACTCCAGAATGACCTCTTTTACTACAGTATGTGTCTATGGAGACCACAGATGTGATGCACAATTTGAGACCCTACAGGGATTGAGAATAGAATATTTCTATACTGCCCTGGATGGCAACGATTATATCAAAAGCTGTAATAATGAGAGAGGCAATGGCAGTGTGGGCAGCAGGACAAGGGAGGTTCTTCTGCCCCTGTGCACAGCACTGCTCAGGCCACACCTTCTGTGCTGTGTCCAGTTCTGGGCTCCTCAGTGTAAGAGAGATGTTGAGGTGCTGGAAGGTGTCCAGGGAAGGGCAATGAAGCTGGTGAGGGGCCTGGAACACAAACCCTATGAGGAGAGGCTGAGGGAGCTGGGGGTGTGCAGCCTGCAGAAGAGGAGGCTCAGGGCAGACCTCATTGCTGTCTACAACTACCTGAAGGGAAGCTGTAGCCAGGTGGGGTTGGGCTCTTCTGCCAGGCAAGCAGCAACAGAACACGGGGACACAGTCCTAAGTTGTGCCAGGGCAGGTCTAGGCTGGATGTTAGGAGGAAGTTGTTGGCAGAGAGAGTGATTGGCATTGGAATGGGCTGCCCAGGGAGGTGGTGGAGTCACCGTCCTTGGAGGTGTTCAAGCAAAGCCTGGATGAGGCACTTAGTGCCATGGTCTGGTTGATTGTCTAGGGCTGGGTGCTAGGTTGGACTGGATGATCTTGGAGGTCTCTTCCAACCTGGTTGACTCTATGATGCTTTGTGTATAAGTATTGAACTGAAACTCTTCAGACAAAAGTTTGCCCACAAGTACCTTTCAATCAGCACCCCTGAAGCACGTGGGGATATACAGGTTCAGCTGAGGCAGTGTCTACCCCTTACAACTATGTCTGGGTTTTTAATTTGAAGCAGAAGCTGATTTGCAATACTTAAGTAGCATTATCAGTGTTTCTGAAACATTACATTTATCACACCCTCCAACCCAGTAATAATGTTTACCAATGAATTAGACAAAGAAATTAGCTTTGAATTCTAGATCAGTTTGTCAAGAGGGTAATTTTTACTTTGACAATAACGAGGACCTTTCTTGAGTTACCATTTAATACTGGCATTTAGAAGGAGCAATCTTTCACACTCTGCTGGAGGTTTGCATTGAAAACGTGAGCTGATGTGCCTTCATTTCACTGCTATGCTGCCTCCAGTTTGCCAGTACAGGGAACTGATCTAGCTCAAACATAATCTTATCAACTTCTTTCTCCTGTAACTTGGCTTAGATCCCTAATCCAGTTCACTGCATGGCTGCACAAATGCTTCTAACAACACAACCAAGGCGCTGCAAGTGCTGTGTAAGCCTGAACTGCAGCCAAAACAAATCACATGTGAAACTATGGCCTATGTTTGAGCAGACAATTTTAATGTACTAGATGTAAAGGATGTTGAGAGGACTGTAAATATTATGCTTACATAGTCAGCTGAGAGCAGCCAGGGGGTACTGGTAGAGAGTAGCTGAAGATGAGCCAGCAGTGTGCCCAGGTGGCCAAGAGGGCCAATGGCATCCTGGCCTGGATCAGGAGCAGTGTGGCCAGTAGGACAAGGAAGATTATTCTGCCCCTGTACTCAGCTCTGCTCAGGGCACACCTTGAGTACTGTGTCCAGTTCTGGGCTCCTCAATTCAAGAGAGATGTTGAGGTGCTGGAAGGTGTCCAGAAAAGGGAAACAAAGATGGTGAAAGGCCTGGAACACAAACCCTATGAGGAGAGGCTGAGGAAGCTGGGGGTGTGCAACCTGGAGGCTCAGGGCAGACCTCATTGCTGTCTACAACTATGAGACAGGAGGTTGTAGCCAGGTGGGGTTGGGTTCTGCTGCCAGGCAACCAGCAACAGAACAAGGAGACATAGTCTCAAGTTGTGCTGGGGGAAGTATAGGCTGGATGTTAGGAGGAAGTTGTTGGCAGAGAGAGTGATTGGCATTGGAATGGGCTGCCCAGGGAGGTGGTGGAGTCACTGCCCCTGGAGGTGTTCACACAAAGCCTGGATGAGGCACTTAGTGCCATGGTCTGGTTGACTGGCTAGGACTGGGTGCTAGGTTGGACTGCATGATCTTAGAGGTCTCCTCCAACCTGGTTTATTCTATGATTCTATAATTCTATGTTGACTGCTGTCAGAAGAGTGTAAGGGGTTAATTCAAGTGCATTATTCAAAAGGGGTGGGCATAACAGCTTCATATGGGGTCGTGTGAGAAAGGAGATGTTACTGAGCTTTAAGTTTTATAACTTTAAATGTTTCACACACACAAACTTTCCATGTCTGGCCAAGTTCTAATAAAGACCATGCCAGAAGAATCTCAGCAGCTAATGATCTGTACAAAGACCTAAAGAGTGAATAAAATGCCCACCTTTCAGAGCAAGTACTAGGAGGCTGAAGTGAACAGTGTAGTGCTAGAGAAGAACGACATCTCTTGCAACAGTTCCAACCTCTTTTATCCCCTGTCACAATTCCAAACTGCTTCCTTGCACTTGTGAGCTAGTAACCAGGGTAGAAAAGTGACCCTTGGCTAAACTAACTCAAAACACCTGTGCTTAACTACACCAGGCAGCTATGTACCAGACAACCACTCAGTTGTGCCCCCTCACTTAGTTGCATGGTGGAGAGAAACAGCAATACAGAAGTAAAACTTGTAGGCTGAGATAAAGACTGTAATAGGACAGGAAATGAAGGGAAAGTAGTAACAGAATTAATAATAAAAACAACACTAGAATATAGAAGAAGCATGCTTGCTCCTCACTAATTCTTCCAGTGTGCGCTCACTACGGGGTCTAAATTGCACTATCATGGAATCATAGAATCGACCAGGTTGGAAGAGACCTCCAAGATCATCCAGNTCTCTGGACATGGAGGAGTCTATGGAGGAGTTGAACTTGTCGTCCAGCAGCACCCCCAAGTCCCTCTCCTCAGGCCTGCTCTCCAAAAAATCTCAGGGCGCAAAGTAACAGGAAAGGAATGAGAGTCCTTACCCTTGAAAAAGGGAATGGCCTCTTCTCTGCAGGGAGAGCAATGTATGCTCTGTGAATTGCAGGATGCCAGGCAAGTCCATGCAGGTAGCCGTGCCCTGAGCTAATCATGTGAAACTGCTGTGCCCATACAACCTGTCAGGAAATTTGCACATTCACAACCTCAGCTACTGTGCCTGGGTCCCAAAGCCCTGTGAACAGCACAAGGCAGGGAGCCTGAACAAGGCAGATCATCTCTGCAAAACTGCCTGCTCCGGCAGTCAGAACAGCACAGCACTTCAGCACTGCCTACCCAGGTCAAAGCTGATGGTTTCAGCGTAGATATTATCTGCAATGCCTGTGTCGGCTGTGTGTGACAGAAACGGATCTGAACATTGTGGTTTTCCCTTTTATAAATTCTGTCTCTAGTGTGCTTTTGAAAGGTAGCAGTTCCTCACTCTAAACCCATCACAGGCAGCACCTCTCTGCCAGTTTCAAACACGAGAGACAAGACTCAGGACACCTTACTTTAATGCCGCTCTTATCAGAAAGCTGCAGAGATTAGACACTGTAAGAAAACACTGATGGGCATTTGCAAGTTTTCTGGAGTAGTTTGGGATTTAACACCAGTGGCTTGCTTCCTTGGACAACTCTTTTACAACTGGGCACAGAGGGATGAAATAACACCACCAACAGTGAGATTTTGTTCAGTCTTTGGCTTTCACTTGATTTGTGAGATGTTCTTCACTCCTACCACACATTTGCTGTTGTGTCATTCACGATGCACATTTTGCTTTTTATTGCTTGAAGTTCTGTGTCTCCTGAAACAGAGAGCCAATGGCATCCTGGCCTGCATCAGGAATGGTGTGGCCAGCAGGAGCAGGGAGGTCATTCTGCCCCTGTACTCTGCACTGGTTAGACCACACCTTGAGTACTGTGTCCAGTTCTGGGCCCCCCAGTTTAAGAGGGACATTGAGATGCTTGAACGTGTCCAGAGAAGGGCAACGAGGCTGGTGAGAGGCCTCGAGCACAGCCCTACGAGGAGAGGCTGAGGGAGCTGGGATTGTTTAGCCTGGAGAAGAGGAGGCTCAGGGGAGACCTTATTGCTGTCTACAACTACCTGAGGGGTGGTTGTAGCCAGGAGGAGGTTGCTCTCTTCTCTCAGGTGGCCAGCGCCAGAACGAGAGGACACAGCCTCGGGCTGCGCCAGGGGAAGTTTAGGCTCGAGGTGAGGAGAAAGTTCTTCACTGAGAGAGTCATTGGACACTGGAATGGGCTGCCCAGGGAGGTGGTGGAGTCGCCGTCCCTGGAGCTGTTCAAGGCAGGACTGGACGTGGCACTTGGTGCCATGGTCTAGCCTTGAGCTCTGTGGTGAAGGGTTGGACTTGATGATCTGTGAGGTCTCTTCCGACCTTGGTGATACTGTGAGACTGTAATGCTGTGGTACTGTGATACTGTGGTACTGTGATACTGTGGTACTGTGATACTGTGTGCTTAATGATCCCTTTCCTGAAACCTAAAGAGGATTAATTTGTGCATTGGATTATTTTACTGTGGATTTCTTTTAAGTACTTCAGTTTTCCCTCTCAGATACAGACGACTTTAACACTACCAATAAAACTATAATATTGAAACTGAAAATGTAATACATTACTTCCCTAAGTATAAAATATGACTCTACAAGTAGCCTGACTTTTAAAGCATGTGTGCCTTTCCTAATGGTACATGTGGATGGTTCACGAAAATAGGGCATTTTCTTTTACCCAATTGCATCCCTTTTCCTAGGTACTTTTCTCTCTCCCTTGCCTCACACTGCGGTTGTTACATTTGTAGCCCTTTGTGAAATCATTTGAATAGAAAAATCAAAGACTCTGCTCAGAAAATAGCTGCTTCTTAAACCTGTACTTATTCCATAGCTATAAGTGACTTCAGAAATCATTTCTTTCATGCCCATTATTTTTCTGAGGCTTTGCTGATTCCTCATTTAAGTCCAGATATTTCTTTATGAGCTTTTTTGCCGTGAGTCCTTTCTTTAACCAGGGTGACAAGATGCTACTGTTCTTCTGGTTAAAAAGGGAAATAGATGCTTAAGAGAGTGGAAAACTTTTCCTGATGTCTACTGGAGTCTTTTTATAGCCCAAGTCTTACTCTTAGCAGTACCTTGCCGTACTTCCCTGCAGGACAAGCTGTGGCTCAGTGAGAAATGTGCTGGACACCAGAGAGGGCAGCAAGTGCAGTGAAGAGCTTCTCATCATAGGTGAAAGCAGCAGAATCCTTTAAGAGGTGTCACATCTCTAGTCAGCAAAAGGACTAAAGGTAATGCTGAATCTGAACCTCTGCGTTTTCCTGCAGGGGGCTCTCCTCTGCATTCACAGGGCCTTGGTTTGGTCTTAGCTCTTACTCAATGAGACACTGACAACATTACTTTTGAAGGTCTTTGTCATGCTTTCTGCTGATACATTGGATGTAACATCATTCTGAGCTGATAAATAAAGGTAGAAAGAAGAATGGAGGGAGTGTTAAAGGGGTATGAAATGGAATATTCAGAAAACACCCCCAGGCAACCCGAAGAGGGCAAGGCTGAGCGAACAGAACAAGGTTATCTACCCTCATATGTTAAAAATTCTCAGGGGGCTGTGTCAGCCTTTAAAAAAATAAATCAGAACAACGCAGAAACAGGGGAGAAAAGAAGCTGTCTCCATCTCCTCCTTGTCTGCACATGTTACCTCATCTTCCATTGCAGCAATGGAAGCCTTTACAAGAGCAAAAGACAAGAAGTATGGTTAGATTTTATACAAGTAAGCAGTTACAAAACTTGGTTTCAAACGTTCTTTTCTAAAGATGGTTCAAGTTTCTTAATACATGGCATTTAACTTAAACAATATAGACAACAATGCAGCTATAGCACAGTTTGAGGACCAAGATTCTTTTCACTTGAAGCTGGTAAGCAAAGTCATTCTGCAGAGCAGCCTACCTGTTTGGGAATACAGGCAGCTCTTGCAGTGAAGAGGGGAAAAGGGGGGAGAGAAGATCCCCAAGGGCACAGAGAGCTAGAGCAGTTGTACTAGCCAAACCATGTCCTGCAGAAAATGCTTGTTGACATCAATAGAAGCTCCATGTGTATAACTG
This sequence comes from Tricholaema leucomelas, assembly GCA_013400475.1. Taxonomy (NCBI): domain Eukaryota; kingdom Metazoa; phylum Chordata; class Aves; order Piciformes; family Lybiidae; genus Tricholaema lacrymosa; species Tricholaema leucomelas. The sequence goes on from WAAF01015999.1 coordinate 17,000, forward strand.
AGAACTGTTTTGGCATCACTTTGCAGTTGATGGAAAATGTTTACGTCATTTTTGTCACATGCCATTCGTGGCAGATATGGACTCCAAGACACATATAAATCAAGACTAATGAGTGCTGGGTGTGATACTTCAAAGAAGGGGATTAATAAGTGGGATAAATGCACAACTAAATTTAAGTAGCTTGGCCTTTCTTTTTAATGAAGAGAGAAAATGTAAGGTTCAGCAGCCAGAGTTTTTATTTGACTAACATTAGCTTCAAATAGAATGTGTTGCTAGCAATGGCATTTAAGAAATGGGAAAAAACAGAGTTAGTGAGCCTTAAAACCAGCAAGGGAGTAGAATATGTTCCAGCAAGAATGCATATGAATCACAGGGAACTGCTTTCTGTTACAGCAACAAGATCAATTAGATCTGCAACAGCTGAAAACCATTAACTGCTGCTGGCTGCTGTTAGCGTAATGGGTTTTTTTCTGCTCACTATTCTGGTGTCAGTTTATCACTTTACTACCCAAACAGTTCTGCCTGCAGCCCTGGTAATCTTAAATATAGAATTGTTAGGAACAAAAGAAAATCTCCCAGCATACAAATTGCAGTATTAAATATTACTAACCTGTTTATAGATTAAACACAGCTTCAGCTGCCAAAAGTGTTCTGTAGCGTGTCAGAGATGTCTCTGTTTATGTATTCTGTTTTACTTTGTGAGAGGCAGAGACAGTTGCCTAATGTTAGTCTTGTTCATTAATTTATGGCCAGATGTAGAAAGGGGGGAAAAGAAAACACTGGGGTAAGAAAAGCTTCCCTAGCCAGCAAATGTATTTCTTCCCACTTCAAAATGAAGTTTGTGAGATTGCCATCCTTACTGTCCCAGGCTTCTGCACTGTCCCCAAAGTTCCGTACCAACTGTGCTTAGTATTTTCCCCTTTCAGATTAGTGATATATAACCTTCTTTAAAACCATAGCATCCTTCTACATGGTACAGAATCACAGAATCAAGCAGGTTGGAAGAGACCTCCAAGCTCATCCAGCCCAACCTAGCACCCAGCCATAGCAAATCAACCAAACCACGGCACTAACTTCCTCATCCAGGCTTTGCTTGAACACCTCCAGGGACGATGACTCCACCACCTTCCTGAGCAGCCCATTCCAATGCCAACCACTCTCTGTGCCAACAACTTCCTCCTCACACCCAGCATGAATCTGCCCTGGCACAACTTGAGACTGTGTCCTCTTGTTCTGTTGCTGCTTGCCTGGCAGAAGAGACCAACCCCACCTGGCTACAGCCTCCCTTCTGGTAGTTGTAGGCAACAATGAGGTCACCCCTGAGCCTCCTCTTCTGCAGGCTAAACAACCTATCAACAGCATAATTTGTTTCTGAATTTCAGAGAAGAAAAAGAGCATGGCTTTTTAACGTTTTCCTTTAAATATTAATAGAATAACATTCAAAATAAAAAGCAGTCATCTTCTGGATGAGGTTTATTTTCTTTTGCTCATTAATGGCTCACCCTCACACAGCATTATTTCTGTAGCTTGTCAACTCAGTTTTCTCTCAGTTTTCATCGCTACTCCTTTTTCTTCATCATCTTGGTGGCTGCTTTACAGGCTTTCAAATTGTTGGATGGGGAATATCAGGAACACCACTGCTTACCTTGGGCTAAATTAATGCCTCCCATATAAGGAGCCACATAAGCTCCTGGTACTGAGGGGTAAGGGAAATGAAATGTCAACAGTAATTTAAGTACACAGGGTTCAGTTGAGAAATAAGCCTGTTTGCTTCGAGCAATGAGCTGTGAGGAAGAGATCTACAAGCTAGTACTGAACCAATGAAAAGTGTTTGCACAGGACATCCAGAAACTATGTGGATGAAGTACAACAGACTTCAACTTTGATTAAGAGGCAGCACAGCTAAGGTTAGTGTGGTGCCATGCTGAAATTAACAGGCTGTGTCTTTCAGGACTCCTCAGTGCAGGTACCTACCCTGCCTGCACTTTTGGGGTAAGTCACCAGCAGTTTGTACAGCCCTCTAGAACCCAGCGCAGATGTGCTTGGGTGACAGTTGCCTACCTCTGTCTAGGACATGATTACATTATGAGTCAACTTATTTGTGGGGCAATTAAAAGCTGTTTCCGTTATTGTCATCATCAAAATTCTTTCCACTCTATTCTTGTGCCTCAGACAATGCTCTCTAAGATGGAACTGAGAAATCTAAACATCTGAGGTGTTCAAGCCCTTAGAATGTGTTTAAAGGAACATTCTGTAGCCTCTTCTCCACTAAATCATTTGACTGCTTGGCATCATCAGACTGAGTACTTGTAACTCAGCAGAAACTCTATGAACTCATAGGAAATCATGTTCCCAAGCACCACTCATAAACACGAAGAGGAAATTGGTAGTGAAAGACTCCACCCTACCCTTTTGTGCATGAATAATGTCAAGTAACAAAAAAAGAACTGCAATATTTCATGGTAAGTTATATAGCAACTAACACTTTCTTTTAGCTCTCCTAACTTACATTCAAACTGAGAACGCTATGGTTGCATGCTTCAGCGCCAGTTAGCAGCTGCCTGTGTCTTAGAAAACAGGGAGAGCCTTTGTACAGCTGAGGCAGTTGGGAGTCAGAATAAAGCAACTGTTTCATACAATCATAGAATCATAGAATGGTTTAGGTTGGAAGGGACCTCAAGGATCATCCAGCTCCAACTCCCTGCCATAGGCAGGGACACCTCCCACTAGAGCAGGTTGCTCAAGGCCTCATCCAACCTGGCCTTAAACACCTCCAGGGAGGAAGCAGCCACAACCTCCCTGGGCAACCTGTGCCAGTGTCTCACCACCCTCACTCTAAAGAACTTCCTCCTAACATCCACTCTAAATCTCCCCTCTGCCAGTTTAAACCCATTCCCCCTGGTCCTGACATTACCAGACCTTGTCAATAGTCCCTCCCCAGCCTTCCTGTAGGCTCCCTTCAGATACTGCAAAGCCACTCTAAGGTCTCCTTGAAGCCTTCTTTCTCCAGGCTGCAGAGCCCCAACTCTCTCAGCCTGTCCTCAGAGCAGAGCTGCTGCAGCCCTCTGAGCATCTTCGTGGCTCTCCTCTGGACTGGCTCCAACAGTTCCATGTCCTTCTTGTGCTGGGGGCTCCAGAACTGCACACAGTACTCCAGGTGGGGTTTGAGGAGAGCAGAGTAAAAGGGGAGAATCCCCTCCCTTGCCCTGCTGCCCACACTGCTCTTCATGCAGCCCAGCACAGGGTTGCTGTCTGGGCTGCATGTGCACACTGTCGTTTATCTACAGATGAATTAATGTCGAACTGTGGTTAGCTCTCACACATGCACTCCTGCTACTTAACGAAGCATGCATCTTCTGTAGCCATCCAGGAGTGTCAACAGCTTTCAGTTTTTGCTTCTTCTGCATGGATATGGATTTTTTGGTAAAAACAGCAGCACTTTCAAGGCCATCAAAATGTAACTCTCAAAACTTGTCCTTAGCACACAAGCCAGTCCTGGAAGAGGGAACCTGTGCTTGCTCCAGTATCGTAAGCACTAGGTGTGATAACATGAACTAGGGCTTTCTGCAAGCCACAAGGTCCCCATTACCACAGTCTACAAGTCCGAAACTAGATGGATAAACACATTTAATGCCCCTCTGTGCTAGTCTGAGCCTAGCTGGGATATTTTGGTGAGAAGAATCAGATTCTAGGCTGTGAAAAGGAAAAACTGGTGATGGCTACTGCTTGATGAGATGTATAAGAACAAGAACACAAACATAGATAAGGGAGTTTCTCTGCCCTTTTTGGGCTGCACTTCTCTCTCTAATCTGCCTGACTAATCCTTCTGCTTTCTAATCCACCTGGCTGATCCTCCAAACTACCTTGAGTGTAAGGCAGAGTCTTGGGTAAGGTAGAGGGGTGGAAGGAAGGTGAAAAGGTGGTTGAAAGCCTCTCCTGGGGACTCAGGTTTCTGAGAGGGCTGTTGTGTTTCTGTATTACCTTTTAACTTGTATATTTCTGTATATATTGTAACTATCTGCTTGTATATTGTGCTAAGCTGTAAATATAAAGCTTCATTCTTCAATTTCCAGATCGACTGAGTCTAGTCTGGGTGATTTTCACCAGTGGGGGGAGTGGGGAACACCCAAACCGTCACACCCCCCAAAGCATCCTAACTTCAAAATGCAGTTTGGGAGCTTAATAAACATGCATCCCTAGAGCATGTGGCATTGTCCCACATGGGTGGTTTTCATCTTTTCTGGTGGGCACTGAAGAAAAGCTTCTGTAGCTTTTCTGTGTCAGAGTTTTACGGTAATGGTATGTGTACCTGCAAAAACATCACAGATAGTCTCATAGAATCTTAGGTGTTCCAGTTCAGCTCATAGCAGAGAGCTCCTGCCACTAAATTCTGCAAAGAAAAGCAACAGTACTTGACAGGTAAAATACTTTTCTTTTTTAAAACCAACTACTAATGGTATAAATTACAAAGAAGCTAAGCAAGAGGCTGTAAAAGCTGGTGAAAGACCTGGAACAAAACCCTGTGAGGAGAGGTTGAGGGAGCTGGAGGTGTGCAGCCTGGAGAAGAGGAGGCTCAGGGCAGACCTCATTGCTGTCTACAACTACCTGAAGGGAAGTTGTACCCAGGTACAGGGTACCCCCGCCCCACCAGGGGGACAACCAGCAACAGAACAAGGGGACACAGCCTCAAGCTGTGCCAGGGCAGGTCTAGGCTGGATGTTAGGAGGAAGTTGTTGTCAGAGAGAGTGATTGGCATTGGAATGGGCTGCCCAGGGAGGTGGTGGAGTCACCGTCCCTGGAGGTGTTGAAGCCAAGCCTGGGTGGGACACTTAGTGCCATGGTCTGGTTGACTGGCTAGGGCTGGGTGCCAAGTTGGACTGGATGAGCTTGGAGGTCCCTTCCAATCTGGTTGATTCTATGATTCTTTTGGGGGATGGGAGGGGTAAGTCACAATTTCCCACATGCACTCCCAATGTAGGAAAATCTCTTTGGTTCAGCTGGTGTGAGCAGAGACTTGAACCTGCGACCTGCTTTAGAAGTGATGTAACATAAAACACTAAATTTTTTTCTGTAAAAAAATATTATTTATTGTTTAATATTGAAGGGTTAAAGTAAGGTGAAAAAAAAATCCAAGAAGCAATCACAACCCTTCATGTGCAGGTTTAAATAAACTGCAACCCGCTAGTAAAAAACAAACCCAAACCCTACCCTAATGCCAGTGTTACACAAAGAGTTTAATGACTTCTTCCCTCAAGGGAATTTAGGCTTTTCTAAATAAATTTTGAGGCTTTTTCGTGTTGTTGTTGTGGTGGTTTTTTTTTAAATTTAAATGTGAGGGCATCGAGTCAGTCATCAGCAAGTTTGCAGATGACACCAAGCTGGGGGCAGATGTGGCTGGGCTGGAGGGCAGAAGGGCTCTGCAGTGGGACCTTGACTGCCTGGACAGATGGGCAGAGTCCAAGGGGATGGCGTTCAATAAGGCCAAGTGCCAGGGGCTGCACTTTGGCCACAACAACCCCATGCAGAGCTACAGGCTGGGGTCGGAGTGGCTGGAGAGCAGCCAGACAGAGAGGGATCTGGGGGTGCTGATTGATACCTGCCTGAACATGAGCCAGCAGTGTGCCCAGGTGGCCAAGAGAGCCAATGGCATCCTGGCCTGCATCAGGAATGGTGTGGCCAGCAGGAGCAGGGAGGTCATTCTGCCCCTGTACTCTGCACTGGTTAGACCACACCTTGAGTACTGTGTTCAGTTCTGGGCCCCCCAGTTTAGAAGGGACATTGAGATGCTTGAGCGTGTCCAGAGAAGGGCAACGAGGCTGGTGAGAGGCCTCGAGCACAGCCCTACGAGGAGAGGCTGAGGGAGCTGGGATTGTTTAGCCTGGAGAAGAGGAGGCTCAGGGGAGACCTCATTGCTGTCTACAACTACCTGAGGGGTGGTTGTGGCCAGGAGGAGGTTGCTCTCTTCTCTCAGGTGGCCAGCACCAGAACAAGAGGACACAGCCTCAGGCTGCGCCGGGGGAAATTTAGGCTCGAGGTGAGGAGAAAGTTCTTCACTGAGAGAGTCATTGGCTACTGGAATGGGCTGCCCAGGGAGGTGGTGGAGTCGCCGTCCCTGGAGCTGTTCAAGGCAGGACTGGACGTGGCACTTGGTGCCATGGTCTAGCCTTGAGCTCTGTGGTGAAGGGTTGGACTTGATGATCTATGAGGTCTCTTCTGACCTTGGTGGTACTGTGACACTGTGATACTGTGATACTGTGAAATCTAAGAGGTCCTCCTTAAAATTCTGATGATGGGCAGGCCTTTTGACATGATGAACCACTGGGAAATGGCTGACAAATACATGCTCCTAAAGTCCCCTGAAACAGCAATCACTCTGCTAGCCAATGCTTACTTAGGTGTTCCTTTATACTGCATCTGTTAAGCAGATACTTCAATGGCAAGGCATAAAAGCAGGGAAGATCCTGTCCAGAGAAATCAGCTCATGATGGCCTGGTTTTAAATCAAAAATTAAATCTATACTGGCAGAACAGCTACAGAGGAAAATATAGACCCCTGCCTGACATTCTAATGCAAAGTGGAAGTAGTACTTTCATTTTTATTCTGATTAAGAAGAAAATAGCACTTCACTTTCAGAAGTGTATGATCAGGGTGCAGAAGCATCCTCTTCTATAACAAACAATACAAGTCCAAGTCTTCAGAACAAAAACTAAATTACTAAAATAGCAGTAACTGAAGTTTTAGTGAAGACTAATACAACATCACAAACTTTAACTGTTGGCTTATTTTAAACCTGGGCAGAACATTCAAAATGACACAGGACCAATGTAATTTCCATATGCAGAATTCCAGAGAGCCCTCAGTAGCTTCTTCTGTAGCACTCTGTTAGCCATGTTATTGGCTAACAAGATACCCATGGCACAGCAATGTGCCCTTGTGGCCAAGAAGGCCAATGGGATCCTGGGGTGTATTAGGAGGAGTGTGTCCAGCAGATCAAGGGAGGTTCTCCTCTCCCTCTACTTTGACTTGGTGAGACCTCACCTTGAATATTGTGCTCAGTTTTGAGCTCCCCAGTTGAAGAGGGACAGGGATCTGCTGGAGAGGGTCCTAGGAGGATGATGAGGGGACTGCAGGGCATGGCTGATGACGAGAGGCTGAGGGACCTGGGGCTGCTTAGTCTGGAAAAGAGAAGACTGAGAGGGGACTTGATAAGTGTTTATCAATACCTGAAGGCTGCCAGGAGTAGGGGGACAGGCTCTGCTCACTGCTCCCTGGGATAGGACAAGGAGCAATGGGTGTAAGTTGCAGCAAAAGAGGTTCCGGCTCAACACAAGGGGGAACTTCTTTATTGTAAGGGTCCCAGAGCACTGGCACAGGCTGCCCAGAGGGGTTGTGGAGTCTCCTTCTCTGGAGACTTTCAAGGCCTGTCTGGATGTGTTCCTCTGTGATCTGTGTCAAAGTCCTGCTCTGGCAGGGGGGTTGGACTTGATGGTCTCCTTGGGTCCCTTCCAGCCCCTAACATCCTGTGAGCCTGTAGCACTCTATTAGCCATGCACTTTAATATTACAGTATTGCCTCTAAATTTCACAAATCCTTGCTCTTTCCTGGCATTATTAAAAGCTTGAAGACTGATTTTTGTTTGATATAAGACAATTTGCTTCATGTAAGAAAATTCATCTATTGGAACAAACAAATATTTACTATAACAAATGATTTCATCCATTAAAGCCATCATAGGTAGATGCAAAGTATATACCTGTATTTATTTCTGAAAGCTTATAGGGAATAATGAATATCACTAAGACCTTCTGTGATGCTTTGGGTGTTCTCCACCCCCCTACACAGTAGAAATCACCCAGACTAGACTCAGCCAGCTCTGGAAATATGAATGAAGCTTATATTTACAGCTGGCACAATGTACAAGCAGATAGTTACAGTATATACAGTTATAGACAGAAATAGACAAGGGAAAAGGTAATACAGAAACACAACTCCCCTCCCAGAAACCTGAGTCCCCAGGAGGGGCTCTCAACCACCCCTCACCTTCCCCCTACCCCTCTCAACCTTACCCCAGTCCCAAGGAAGAATGGAGGTTCAGCCAGGGGGATTAAGAAGCAAAGGTGAATCAGCCACAAAAGCAAATGGAGGGTGAGGTTAGAAAGCAAGATGGAGTTCAGCCAGCAGACTGAGCTCCCCAGCTCCTGTTACCAGCTCCTGTTACCAGGAGCAGAAGAAAATGAAGAATTCCATTTGGTAGAAGCTGTTTTAAGACTTGAGGGAGCTGGGGGTGTGCAGCCTGCAGAAAAGGAGGCTCAGGGCAGACCTCATTGCTGTCTACAACTACCTGAATGGAGGTTGTAGCCAGGTGGGGTTGGGCTCTTCTTCCAGGCAACCAGCAACAGAACAAGGGGACACAGCCTCAAGTTGTGTCAGGGCAGGTCTAGGCTGGATGTTAGGAGGAAGTTGTTGGCAGAGTGATTGGCATTGGAATGGGCTGCCCAGGGAGGTGGTGGAGTCGTCATTCCTGGAGATGTTGAAGCAAAGCCTGCATGGGACACTTAGTGCCATGGTCTAGTTGATTTTTAAGGGCTGGGTGCTAGGTTGGCCTGGATGATCTTGGAGGTCTCTTCCAACCTGGTTGATTCTCTGATTTGCACCATTACTAGCAAAATACTTCTTAAGTGAAATAATCATATTTTTGAATGCACCTTGCTCGTGAGGCAAAGTGCAAGTAAGGAATCAAGCACGTGCAGACAAGCACATTTTCTCAGGGAACTGTTCAAATGTGAGTCTTGGCCTTTGCACCCCTGGCAGCTCACAGACTGATGCTGCCCAGGTTAGAGAGTGGTGATGACTCTGCTCTTGGTACAAAGAAAGAGACACTATAATATTTCCACAGACTCTTTACCCTCTTTCCTGCCTCCAAGAATATCCACTGACTGACTGATCTGGTAAACTATACACCTTGATCAGATATGTATGATCAGAAGGTTAGATAAATGTAACAACTGCTGTGGAACTTGTAGAGTTGGCATTCTTTCATGTACAGCGATTCAACTCCTGCTGCCAAGATAACTACAGTGTAGACTGAATAACATCAAAGTATTTTGGACATGAATTTAATCTTCAGTTCACAAATGAGGTTCAATAAAAGCTGCTGTCTGGGGAGAAATCCAAACTTCAGCCCACAACAATGCTACCTTGCCTTTAGACAAAGGTTGATATTGCTGTATAGTTAGTTTACATTATTGGTACAGGGTTTGACGATGCATGGTACAGGTTATAAGAGACAGAAATCACATTCAGGTCTCTGTTAACAGCCAGTGTAACACATAATGTGTATGTGATGTCATTGAGAGAAAATGACCTTATGTTTGTCACTTTGAAATAGCTTCCCCTAAAGTAAATAGGTTTAGTGTCAGATTCTACGTTCCCATAGCAAAGAACCTATTAAGAAGACAGTAGAATCAACTGTGTAAAACAAAGTAACTTTCAAAGTAAGCAAAGGAGAATTAGTTCATTTGATGAAAGACAGCACACAGACTTATGGAGATGGTACCTGAACTTACTGCCCTGTGCTGATGGTAGTAGGGGTCACAGAACACTGGAACAGACTCCCCAGAGAGGTTGTGGAGTCTCCTTCTCTGGAGACTTTCAAGACCCACCTGGATGTATTCCTCTGTGACTTGTGCTCAATTCTACAGCCCTGCTCTGGCAGCGAGTTTGGACTTGATCTCCAGAGGTCCCTTCCAAGCCTAATATCCTATGATCCTAACCTGGGACGGCAGAGTAAAGAATCAACACAATTTTCAACTGCTCTCCTTGTACCCAAAAGATTCTAATACAAAAGGAAGAAGAGATAAGTTTGTTGAGGAAGGAAGAAACTGTAACCTAACAAAGAGACAACCCACGGCTGTCAGTCAGGAGCCAGACTGGGAAATATTCTGATCTATTACTATTTTCTGCAAGGTTTAATTTTGGAAAACTGAAGATAATCTCAATGTCTACAATGCTGGGTATAGACACCAGGAATAAGACATTAAATGACAGTTAAAGTATAATAGCTGAAAAAAAATACTGCTTTCAGAAGTACAGCCACCTTGTTACATTCACCTGCTTGCATTTCTTAAGTCTACACTTCAGATGTGCTAGTTTGAGCCTAGCTAGAATGTTTTGGTGAGAAGGACTAGATCATAGGCTGTGAAACGAAAACAATGCTGATGTCTACTTCCCTCACAGCCTTGCTGAGATGTGTAAAAAGGGAAAGGAAAACATAAAGTCACTTGCTCCCTTCGCTCTGGGCTTTGCTCTGGGCTCTTCACCTGCTGGGGAGCTGGGGCTGCTGGCTGAACTCCATCTTGCTTTCTAACCTCACCCTCCCTTTGCTTTTGGCTGATTCACCTTTGCTTCTTAATCCCCCTAGCCGAGCCTCCATTCTTCCTTGGTAAGGTTGAGAGGGGTAGGGGGAAGGTGAGGGGTGGTTGAGAGCCCCTCCTGGGGACTCAGGTTTCTGGGAGGGGAGTTGTGTTTCTGTATTACCTTTTTACCTTGTCTATTTCTGTCTATAACTGTATATACTGTAACTATCTGCTTGTACATTGTGCCAGCTGTAAATATAAGCTTCATTCATATTTCCAGAGCTGGCTGAGTCTAGTCTGGGTGATTTCTTAAGTGTGAGGGGGCAGGGGACACCCAAACCACCACAGATGTAAAAGTAAATGGATTAAGCACAGAGGCAAAGCCCTCTTAAGTGTGTACATTAAAACACCCTGATCTTGGTTATCACTCCATTTCTAAGATTTGAAAGGTCACCTGCAATCACAAAAGATTTTCTAAGTCCAGTCCTGTGACAAGGGTAGGAAACACCTTTATTCAAAACAATGTCACTGTCATTTAAAGATTGATGATATTACTCTCTTCATTTTTTAGTATCTGGCTTCATGAAGTACCTCTTGATAAAAATCCTTAGTGGGCTTTTCACAGAATCACAGAAACATCCAGGTTGGAAAAGACCCTCAGGATTGCCAAGTCCAACCTATAACCCTTCTCTACAAGATTCTGTCTACTCACCCTCTGTCAAATCTACCCAGCTGTCTATTGCATCAGGTAAAGGGACTGAAATTCCCATTGCTTTCTGGATTCCGTAGGTTCTAACAATATCACCTGGAGTCATTTGTGCTACCTCTTTATGGTTACTCTCTCCATCAAGTGCAGCTGTTAGATGGACTCAGAAGGCAAATCATATTAGAATCATACAATCATAGAATATCAGGGGCTGGAAAGGACCTCAAAAGATCATCTGGTCTGACTCCCCTGCCAGAGCAGGATCATCCAGAGCAGAACACACATGAACACATCCAGATGGTTCTTGAATATCTCCAGAGAGAGACTCCACAACCTCCCTGGGCAGCCTGTTCCAATGCTCTGTCACCCTCACATGGAAAAAATTCCTCCTCAGGTTCACATGGAACCTCCTATGCCTCAACTTCCACACATTGCCCCTTCTTTTGTCACTGGGCATCACCAAAAATTAGATATTAGGTGGTGGTTTTGTACCGAGTTGTTCATTTTGAGCATCCTGGAGGTCTCTAAAAAGTTTTGTTGTTTCATCAAGTTTCCTCTGGAAGATTTCAGCCTTCTTGGAATTAAATTCTTCTGCAGGCATGTCAAAACATTACCTAGCATTTATCCCCTTCTAAAAAAACCAAACCAACCAAACCTTGCCAAGAGTGTTCTTAACAGTTCCCTCTGTTGCCCGTTAAAAAGGCAGGTGACTTTCTTGCCCGTAAGGCTCTGGGGCAAGGGAGGACTCCCTTATGAACAGTGGCTTTTTTGCAAAGCCCTTCCCAAGAGTGTTTATAGTCTTGATTCATGAAGAATAGAATAGAATAGAATAGAATAGAATAGAATAGAATAGAATAGAATAGAATAGAATAGAATAGAATAGAATAGAATCAACCAGGTTGGAAGAGACCTCCAAGATCATCCAGTCCAACCTAGCACCCAGCCCTATCCAGTCAACCAGACCATGGCACTAAGTGCCTCATCCAGGCTTTTCTTGAACACCTCCAGGGACGGTGACTCCACCACCTCCCTGGGCAGCCCATTCCAATGCCAATCACTCTCTCTGGCAAGAACTTCCTCCTAACATCCAGCCTATACTTCCCCTGGCACAACTTGAGGCTGTGTCCCCTTGTCCTGTTGCTGCTTGCCTGGCAGAAGAGACCAACCCCACCTGGCTACAGCCTCCCTTCAGGTAGTTGTAGACAGCAATGAGGTCTGCCCTGAGCCTCCTCTTCTGCAGGCTGCACACCCCCAGCTCCCTCAGCCTCTCCTCATAGGGTTTGTGTTCCAGGCCCCTCACCAGCCTTGTTGCCCTTCTCTGGACACCTTCCAGCACCTCAACATCTCTCTTGAATTGAGGAGCCCAGAACTGGACACAGCACTCAAGGTGTGGCCTGACCAATGTTGAGTACAGTGGAAGAATAACCTCCCTCATCCTACTGGCCACACTGTTCCTGATACAGCCCAGGATGCCATTGGCTCTCCTGGCCACCTGGGCACACTTCAGCTACTATCCACCAGTACCTCCAGGTCCCTTTCTTCCTGGCTGCTCTCAGCCACTCTGTCCCCAGCCTGTAGCGTTGCTTGGGGTTGTTGTGGCCAAAGTGCAGAACCCTGCACTTGGCCTTGTTCAGTCTCATCCCATTGGCCTCTGCCCACCCATCCAGCCTGTCCAGGTCCCTCTGCAGGGCTCTCCTACCTTCCAACAGCTCCACAGCTGCTCCTAGCTTGGTGTCATCCGCAATTACTCAGGAATGTTTATTTTGCATGGAGACTGTTGGTGGAAGTCTTAAGCTCCACTTCTCACAGGCTTTCTCTTGGGTATTGTCCAAATTAAAACCAATCATTTGACTGTTGATCACATTATTAAAGTTGCCATCTGAAATAAAGTATATCCACACTTGAGAGACTACAGCTTTAAGAGAGAAAGCTTTTCCTTTTCCTGGAGCTTACACCAATATCTTTGATGAGATACAGCACTTCATCAAAGACAGAGAGCTGCTTTTAAATGGTCTTAACTCCATCTCAGCCAAGAGGCTTTTGCCTTTGGAGCTATGCCTGGTGGTGCTGCACGACTTTCCACCTTATGAGTGAAATGATCATAATGGCAGAACTTAAAAGCATAAACAGCCTGAGTCCCACGAATGAGATCAAAGTCACAGCTTTTTTTTTCCTCTCCCTTTTTGTTTCTCGCTCAAAGGCTTTTTTCTAATAGTAATAGTCAGCAGAAAAGTAGAACACCCTGATGATTACTCTGTTTTTTAATAGATGACTCATCCTTTGATGAATCTTGAGGGAAAGGAGCAGGGGGTTTGCTTATGTCCGTCCTCGAGTAGCTTCAGGCCTTAGTGAGTCAAACCCCTTGTGCTTAAAAGCACAAGTTTACAGCATTTAGCACAGTGTTAGTAATGAGCACGTTTTCATCAGCTAGAACACATTCCTTCTTGAGGCATGTACTTAAACCCTATTACTTCAGCAAACAGGAGATAATTTGTGGTTCTTAATTCTAGCTTCATTTCTTACCCTTTCCTTTCCGTTTGAAAATGTTATCAGAAATAAAAGCTGTTTCAGGACTTCAGAGTCGTTCCATCTCCCACTATTCCAGCAAACATATCTTCTACAAACTCAGTTGAAATGTTTTGCAAGTTCCTCCCTGGACTACAAAAAGGCTAAATAACGAAGCCAAAAAGCCTGTAATGAAAATGCTACACTGATTTTCACCATGGGACTGGGTATTTACAGACCTACTGAGCACTAAGAATATAAGATACAACTGGGCCAGGCAACAAGTAAGCTTTGATCTTACAGCTCACTGCCTTTAGCTCTGTAACATGTGGGCACATAGCACACAATCGCACCGCTGCTCTCTTGACAGTCTAGGCCAGCTCAGATATGGTTACTAAGTACATATGGTTTGAGTAGGGAACATAGATTTTTTACAGTGAGGAATTCCTTGTACTAATTAGGCTCCCACACGTTGAAGATGTTTTTGTGATTCACTTACCTAACATGAGAATTCCTTTTGTGTGCCACACAAAAGATGATAGGCAGGTGGTGGAGTCACCATGCCTGGAGGTGTTCAGGAAAAGCCTGCATGAGGCACTTAGTGCCATGGTCTGGTTGACTGGCTAGGGCAGGGTGTTAGGTTGGACTGGATGAGCTTGGAGGTCTCTTCCAACCTGGTTGATCCTATTCTTTTCTGATAGTTCTGTTCAGGATATTCATTAATCAGCAAATCTGGAAGGGACTGAAACCAAAGGGTTGTGCTGCCATTCAGTGAGACTTAAGACAGTCTGGACTGTTGGGCAGGGAGAAATTTAATGCTGTACAATAATGCTAGATGTAGAGTCTTGCATCTGTGGAATAACAGCCCCAAGTACCAGTATAGGTTGGAGACTGACTGAAGTTGTTGCCAGAGAGAGTGATTGGCATTGGAATGGGCTGCCCAGGGAGGTGGTGGAGTCGCCATCCCTGGAGATGTTGAAGCAAAGCCTGGCTGGGGCACTTAGTGCCATGGTCTGGTTGATTGGCCAGGGCTGGGTGCTAGGTTGGACTGGATGAGCTTGCAGGGCTCTTCCAACCTAGTTGATTCTATAATTCTATGATTCTATGAAAAGTGAAGAAATGCAGGGGAAAAGGTTCAGTCACTCTAAATTCTTACTACTGTATTTGAATTTTCAAATTACTTTCCTGTATTTTGCATTGTACCAGTCTAACAAACCATTTCAATTTAAATTTTATTCTATTGAGTGCATATTTCAGTTGTAGTGGAATTTTCCTGCACATTTCCATGTGCCAGTGTCCAGTAAAGTCTACTGTTAAGTATTCTTGTAAAATCAGTTGCTGATTTGTTTGCTTCTTAAAGATGGCAAATAAATCCCTCTGTTTTATAGGTTTTAAAAAGCAGACAGAAAAGTATCTGAAGAAGTTTTTTGATACTAAATATTATGTCCCACACCACATCCTGGTCTCCAAGCTGGTGACACATGGG
This sequence comes from Tricholaema leucomelas, assembly GCA_013400475.1. NCBI lineage: Eukaryota > Metazoa > Chordata > Aves > Piciformes > Lybiidae > Tricholaema lacrymosa > Tricholaema leucomelas. The sequence continues at coordinate 32,052 of WAAF01015999.1, forward strand.
TTTGATGGATGGACCACGAGATGGATAATAAACTGGCCTGATGGCTGCACCCAAAGAGTGACTGTCAATGGCTCCATGTTCAAGTGGAGGCCAGTGACAAGTGGACTCCCTCAGAGATCAGTCCTGGCACCAGTCTTGTTCAACATCTGTGGGGGTGCCATGGACAGAGGCACTGAGTGCAGCCTCAGCAAGTTTGCTGACCACACCAAGCTGTGTGGTGCAGTAGACAGGCTGGAGGGCAGGGATCCATCCAGAGGGACCTGGACAGGCTGCAGAGGTGGGCACAAGCCAAGCTCAGGAGGTTCAACAAGAACAAGTGCAAGGTCGAGACAATTCCAAGCACCAATCCAGGCTGGGCAGTGAGTGGCTGGAGAGCAGCCCTCAGGAGAGGGACTTGGGATGCTGGTGGATGAGATGATCAACAGGAGCCAGCAGTGTGCACTTGCAGCCCAGAAAGCCAACCAGAGCCTGGGCTGCAGCAGGAGAAGTGTGGCCAGCAGGGCAAGGGAGGTGATTCTCTCCCTCTACTGCACTCTGCTGAGACTCCACCTGGAGTACTGCATCCAGTTCTGGAGCCCCTAAGACAAGAGGGATGTGGAGATGCTGGAGTGTGTCCAGAGCAGGGCCAGGAGGATGCTCAGAGGGCTGCAGCAGCTCTGCTGTGAGGACAGACTGAAAGAGTTGCGGCTGTTCAGTCTGGAGAAGAGGAGGCTCCCAGGTACCTTCTTGTGGCCTTCCAGGATCTGAAATGGGCTACAAAAAAGCTGGGGAGGGACTTTTTAGGCTCTCAGGGAGTGACAGGACTGGGGGGAATGGAGCAAAGCTGGAGGCGGGGAGAGTCAGACTGGAAGTTGTTCCGCATGAGAGTGGTGAGAGGCTGGAATGGGTTGCCCAGGGAGGTGGTTGAGGCCCCATCCCTGGAGGTGTTTCAGGCCAGGCTGGCTGAGGCTGTGGGCAGCCTGCTCTAGGGTAGGGTGTCCCTGTCCATGGCAGGGGGGTTGGAACTGGATGTTAGGAGGAAGTTCTTCACAGAGAGAGTTATTTGCCATTGAAATGGGCTGCCCAGGGAGGTGGTGGAGTCACATCAATATTTTTTGTTAAATACTTACAGATCATAGATTGAGATATCAACTTCCAGCTAAATGAAAAAGGAGGGGTGATGGTAAGATCTAAGTAGCACCTTGCTGGACTGAAGACTTCTGAATGTCAACCTCTAATCACAAACTACTTTCCCCATTTCTCCAGAAAATGAATAAGTGCCTCAAACAAGGAATACAGGGCAAGATTTTGGTCACAGTCATTTCTGATGTTGCCAAAATGGTGCAGGGAATTATCTGAAGAGGGAAGGAGGTTGGCGAGACACTGGCACAGGTTGCCCAGGGAGGTTGCGGAGCACAGAATCACCCAATATGATCAAAGATCACATTGAGTGACTCTGTGCTCCACAACCTCCCTGGAGATGTTCAAGGCCAGGTTGGATGAGGCCTTGAGCAACCTGTTCTAGTGGGAAGTGTCCCTGCCTATGGCAGGGGGTTGGAGCTGGATGATTCTTGAAGTCCCTTCCAACCTAAACCATTCTATGATCAGTGACACATGCCTTATACAGACAAAACATGATGTAGTTGAGGATGGGAATGCTCAGTGAAAGAAAACATTTTCCCCCTCTACTACAGTCACTTCTTCCACTTTTAGCTTCACATACTTTTTCATGGGAGCACCTGCTCCAGGAGATGCACTCATGAGACAAACATCCCCACTCAAGAAGATCCCTGCATCAGGACACAGAGTGGTGAAAAGGAAGCAGAGATGATGACTGCTACCTTTCAGTAAAGCAAACAGAAACACTATGAGGTTGAGTCAGAGCACCAGCACACTTTCCAATGCATGTATGCTGCCTTTCTCACTACTTCCTTAGACAAACTCATCCACCTCAACAAGAATCATAGAATCATAGAATAGTTTAGGTTGGAAGGGACCTCAAGGATCATCCAGCTCCAACCCCCTGCCATAGGCAGGGACACCTCCCACTAGAGCAGGCTGCTCAAGGCCTCATCCAGCCTGGCCTTAAACGCCTCCAGGGAGGAAGCAGCCACAACCTCCCTGGGCAACCTGTGCCAGTGTCTCACCACCCTCACTGTAAAGAACTTCCTCCTAACATCCAGTCTAAATCTCTCCTCTGCCAGTTCAAACCCATTCCCCCTCATCCTGACATTCCCAGACCTTGTCAATAGTCCCTCCCCAGCCTTCCTGTAGGCTCCTTCAGATACTGCAAAGCCACTCTAAGGTCTTCTCAAAGCCTTCTCTTCTCCAGGCTGCAGAGCCCCAACTCTCTCAGCCTGTCCTCAGAGCAGAGCTGCTGCAGCCCTCTGAGCATCTTCGTGGCTCTCCTCTGGGGAGGACTCTGGACTGGCTCCAGCAGTTTCATGTCCTTCTTGTGCTGGGGGCTCCAGAACTGCACACAGGACTCCAGGTGGGGTCTGACAAGAGCAGAGTAAAGGGGCAGAATCACCTCCCTTGCCCTGCTGCCCACAAGAAATCAAAATCAAACCCAGGAAACTGCTCAGGTACCAATTCAAAGTTGCAGCTGCTTCCTGCAGCTAATTAAATCAGACTTGCCACCCTTCTGGTTGGTTGTTCTGGGTTCCCACCCCTGTGCCATAATCTTTCCTCAGTTTGCTTTTTCACTTACTTCTAAACTTTCCAGAGTGGGTTTATTTTAATGTTCCTTTTGCCAGTGAGCTGATACACCCTGGAAGATTTCATTTGCATCTGCAAACGATAAAGACTCTTGAAAGGGATAGCAGCAGATGGGGAATGAATGGTGGCTTGGAAACTGAAAAAGTGAGCGGTGCTGAAAGCAAAGAAGAAATTGGAAGAGACGATTTGACAGCACAGGAGAAGATACTTAGTCTAGGCTTTTAAGCTGTGCTGGAAAGGGTATGGTTGCTCCCTGCAAAGGAGTTCCCTGGGGAACAGCTCATTGTACTAGAGTGGGAAACATGAAGGCAGGGGAAGTATGAGCTCAGATGCAGAGACAATGATAGTCTCCTTCCAAAGTGACTCATCCAGCCTCTGGGACAGAGGAAACTGATCACTCCATAAATCAGCATCTTTTGCTAACTATCCAAGTAGTGGCACTTGGCAGTGGGAAAAGCAGCTGCCCATGGCTCGTGGGATGGTGCTGGCAAGTGTCAGTTAAATAGAGGCTATGGGGAGATGACATCTGGTGACAAGCCAAGAATGAAATAGTACAGTAAGATACTTAAATGATTAATTTGCCCTTATATAAACAATGGGTAAGTGGATCAAAGTAATACTCCAGTAACAGTAAGGTTCTGCAAGTGCAAAGAGATTTTTTCACATTGTGGGCCACAGAAGATTTTTCTTGCAACCAAGAGTTGATTTTTACGTAATTTGTGCCAGCAATGCAGTTTTCCCATAGTAAAGGCCAGTCTAATACTTCTTATAAAGGAGACAGAGATTCATAGAATCATAGAATCATAGAATGGTTTAGGTTGGAAGGGACCTCAAGGATCATCCAGCTCCAACCCCCTGCCACAGGCAGGGACACCTCCCACTAGAGCAGCTCGCCCAAGGCCTCATCCAGCCTGACCTTAAACACCTCCAGGGAGGAAGCATCCACCACCTCCCTGGGCAACCCATTCCAGTGCCCTACCACCCTCACTGTAAAGAACTTCCTCCTAACATCCAGTCTAAATTTCCCCCCTTCCAGCTTATACCCATTCCCCCTCGTCCTAACATTACTAGACCGTGTAAATAGTCCCTCCCCAGCCTTCCTGTAGGCTCCCTTCAGATACTGCAAAGCCACTCTAAGGTCTCCTCGAAGCCTTCTCTTCTCCAGGCTGCAGAGCCCCAACTCTCTCAGCCTGTCCTCATAGCAGAGCTGCTGCAGCCCTCTGAGCATCTTCGTGGCTCTCCTCTGGACTGGCTCCAGCAGTTCCATGTCCTTCTTGTGTTGGGGGCTCCAGAACTGCACACAGTACTCCAGGTGGGGTCTGAGGAGAGCAGAGTAAAGGGGCAGAATCCCCTCCCTTGCCCTGCTGCCCACACTGCTCTTGCTGCAGCCCAGCACAGGGTTGCTGTCTGGGCTGCATGTGCACACTGCAGGCTCCTGTTGAGCTTTTCATCAACCCAGACCCCCAGGTCCTTCTCCTCAGGGCTGCTCTCAGCCATTCACCACCCAGCCTGTATCTGTGCCTGGGATTGCACCCACCCAGGTGCAGGAGCTTACACTTGGCCTTGTTAAACGTCATGAGGTTGGCCTGGGCCCACCTCTGCAGCCTGTCCAGGTCTCTCTGGATGGCATCCCTGCCCTCCAGCAAGTCAACTGTGCCACACAGCTTGGTGTCATCTGCAAACTTGCTGAGGGTGCACTCAATTCCTCTGTCCATATCACTGACAAAGATGTCACAGAGCACTGGTCCCAGCACTGACCCCTGAGGAACACCACTTGGCACCGCTCACCAGGTGGACATTGTGCCACATTCCTCCCGTTCCAGAGGGAGGAGTTGCTTTCTTCATCAGCATCGTTGTCAACTCCTGCTATGGAAAGCTGAAGAGCTTTTACTCTTATGGAAGAGAAATAACACCACAGCAGAAGGCTGAATTAAGCCATGCACCAAACGTTACATTAGTTTCAGTACTAATTAACTAGGGGCAATGGTTTGAGGGTAAGATTTTTTTCCTAGAAGTGGCTGCTTTCACAGCCTCCCTTCCAGCCTAGCAGTTATGGATGTCTCTTCTGAACAGAGACTCCACAAGCATTGTGGGGGGAGAAGACTGCTTTGTTTTATACTAACTGGTTTTACTTATTCTCTCCTCAAAAAATCTCCAGGATACAACCTAAAGCAGCATGACATCTTTCAGTGATATTAACAAACCAAATCTGATAGAGATAACAGAGCCTGGAAAGCTTACTCTAGACTGTGAGAATCAGAATGTGCCACCCCACAATGGCAGTGTTTGCCAAGAATCAGTGCTGGGCACAGCCCTGCTCAATATCTTTACTGATGATCTGGAGCAGGGGACTGAGTCCAGCATTAGTAAGTTTGCAGATGACACCAAGCTAGAGCAGGTATGGATCTGTTGGAGGGTAGGAGAGCCCTGCAGAGGGACCCTGTCAGGCTGGATGGGTGGGCAGAGGCCAATGGGATGAGATTGAACAAGGCCAAGTGCAGGGTTCTACACTTTGGCAAACAACAACTCCAGGCAGCACTACAGGCTGGGGACAGAGTACCTGAGAGCAGCCAGGCAGAGAGGGATCTGGGGTGATGGTAGAGAGTAGCTGAACATGAGCCTCCCCTCCCCTTCCCTCCCCTCCCCTCCCCTCCCCTCCCCTCCCCTCCCCTCCCCTCCCCTCCCCTCCCCTCCCCTCCCCTCCCCTCCCCTCCCCTCCCCTCCCCTCCCCTCCCCTCTCTCATTTTTTAACCTGGAAATGCAACAGAATGGAGAAAATCTCTCAGAACTGCAGACTCCTTGTTTCGAAGCATTAGCCTGTAGCTAACGAACCAATGTGTTATGATTAAATTGCCCACCGAGATCCCAACCCCGCAGCCAAGAGAAACATCTCATCTGAATACTGAATATTGAAACATCTCATCTGAATATTGAATATTGAAACATCTCATCTGAATATTGAATACTGAAACATCTCATCTGAACACTGAATACTGAAACACCTCATCTGAATATTGAAACACCTCTTAACTTTTTTTTCAGCAACACTTCAAAAGAGAGTCTTGTCTGAGAAAGAGAATCCATAAAGTTAAGAAGTCTTCCTTGGGCTGGGAAAACTATTCTTCAGCTTTGAAACTCTGGGAAAACTCCAGTCATCAGAGTAAGCACCAGGTGAAAAATGAACAACCAACCAACCAATCCACACCTCTGATGGAAAGAGTCTCAATTTTAGCCTTTCACACATTCTCAGTGCTTGTGTTTTTCCAACTTAGAACAGCCTCGAGAGGATGAGCAGCAGTGTCTGAAACCATGGAAACTGTAGTTTTTCTGGTTTGCTTTAGAGTTGGGCAATGTGCCCTGGCTGAAATCGAGTTTCCACAAGGCTTTACAATTAGAGAAATCAAGTATGAAGGCAGCAAGTTAGGGAACAAAAAATCCACAACATTTTATACTTTGTCCTCAGAGTTTCTGACTCTTATTACAAAAGCTGTTTCAGAGTTGCCCTCTGAGACTGACTTATCTGATTTTCTGACCAAGAGTGCTTGCAATTTAAAGAAAAGCAGGATAAAGTTGTACCAGTGTGACACAGGCACTTGGCATGACAACCTGGGGGTCTGGGGTGATGCAAAGCTCAACATGAGCCTGCAGTGTGAGTGCAGCCCAGACAGCAACCCTGTGCTGGGCTGCAGCAAGAGCAGTGTGGCCAGCAGGGCAAGGGAGGGGATTCTCCCCTTTTACTCTGCTCTCCTCAGACCCCACCTGGAGTCCTGTGTGCAGTTCTGGAGCCCCCAGCACAAGAAGGACATGGAACTGTTGGAGCCAGGCCAGAGGATGCCGCCAAGATGCTCAGAGGGCTGCAGCAGCTCTGCTCTGAGGACAGGCTGAGAGAGTTGGGGCTCTGCAGCCTGGAGAAGGCTTCGAGGAGACCATGGAGTGGCCTTCCAGTATCTGAAAGGGACCTACAGGAAGGCTGGGGAGGGACTACTGACAAGATCTTGTAATGACAGGACAAGGGGGAATGGGTTTAAAGTGGCAGAGGGCAGATTCAAACTGGATGTTGGGAAAGGGTTGTTTGCAGTGAGGGTGGTGAGACACTGGCACAGGTTGCCCAGGGAGGTTGTGGATGCTTCCTCCCTGGAGGTGTTCAAGACCAGGTTGGATGAGGCCTTGAGTGACCTGTTCCAGTGGGAGGTGTCCCTGCAATTGGCAGGGGGTTGGAACTGGATGATACTTGAGGTCCCTCCCAACCTAAACCAGTCTATGATTCTATGATTCTTCTGCCTCTCTTTGTACCCTCTAACATGCAGCAGCTGGTAGAAGGTAAGCAAGATTCACCTACAGAACCCAGAGAAGGAATTTCCAGTCTGTGACCACAGACCTGAAGTTCCTTCTTTAGAGGCATAAAGACTTCACTGTTCTCTGTAGCCAACTCACCAGTGCAAGCGCGCTGAGACACTGCAGACTGAACAACTCCATCTCTTTGCCTTCGTTGCTTTTTAACACAAGCACAGTTCTTTGTTTCTGATTGTACCTGGAACTTATTAGTCCATCATGGACACAGTAATTGCTTTACTCTAATAAAAAAGGACAGGAGAACAGGATCATCTGGTCACTTTCTAATACCCTATGACTCATGTTTTTGTGGATAGTACTGCACATTCTTTCCCTTTCAGGAACAGGAGACACACAGATGTGTAATTTGTTGACCCATTAGATCCAACAGGTGGTAAACTGGATACCCCAAAGTACAAGGCACCAGAGCAGCATTATGGCCTTTCTCTTAATAACATGTCCAGTCAGCTCTTCTCCCCTGGATGCAAGTCACATAAGAATATGTCTGTTCCCATGAATTAGCCCTAAGACCAATGCACTTCCAATCCTATGGAAAGTCCTCTGTGGGTAACATTTACTAATACAGTATCACACTTCTAACAAACCAAACCGAACCAAAAGAACAAACCACACAACAAACACCTATGATTATGAATAAACTAGGCTTGTGAGCATGAAGTTACTGCTTCACTAAAGAGAATGATCATAGAATCAAGCAGGTTGGAAGAGACCTCCAAGATCCAACCTAGCACCCAGCCCTAGCCAATCAACCAGACCATGGCACTAAGTGCCCCAGACAGGCTTGGCTTCAACACCTCCACGGACAATGACTCTACCACCTCCCTGGGCAGCCCGTTCCAATGCCAATCACTCTCTCTGCCAACAACTTCCTCCTGACATCCAGCCTAGACCTGCCCTGGCACAGCTTGAGGCTGTGTCCCCTTGTTCTGTTGCTGCTTGCCTGGCAGAAGAAACCAACCCCACCTGGCTACAGCCTCCCTTCAGGTAGCTGTAGACAGCAATGAGGTCTGCCCTGAGCCTCCTCTTCTGCAGGCTGCACACCCCCAGCTCCCTCAGCCTCTCCTCACAGGGCTGTGCTCCAGGCCGATCTCAGCTTTCCTGCCCTTCTCTGGGCACCTTCCAGCACCTCAACATCTCTCTTGAATTGAGGAGCCCAGAACTGGACACAGCACTCAAGGTGTGAGTACAAGGGAAGAAAAACAGAAGACCAAAGCTGGCATTTTGGTGAGGTACAAAGGAATTAACAAAGACTTTTTAAGAGGCTTTGCATGAGTGGGATTAGAAGCACTACAAATTTGATGGTTTACTGTGAGTCACTGTGAAGTGCAACAGAAAGCAGATCTGCTGCAGAGGAAACAAGCCAAGCACACATATTCACCATGCTTATTCCTAGGATCAAGTATTTCTATGAATAGAATAGAATAGAACAGAATAGCATCAACCAGGTTGGAAGAGACCTCCAAGATCATCCAGCCCAACCTAGCACCCAGTCCTATCCAGTCACCTAGACCATAGCACTAAGTGCCTCATCCAGTCTTTTACTGAACACCCCCAGGGACTCCACCACCTCCCTGGGCAGCCCATTCCAATGCCAATCATTCTCTCTGTGAAGAACCTACGGCACTTGTGCTCATCTGTAAAAATACTCATGCATAACAAAACACACGCAAAAGGTATTACTGCAACAGTGCTGGAGGAAGGAATTCTTGGATTGTCTAACTTAATCATTAGAGAGGTGTATCTCATCTTGGGTAGAAGAGGGGCAACAGCCATTAAATCTTAGCATAGACACTTTCCCTTGGCAGGTAGAAATACCAGAACAATACTCAGATGGAGAGTAGGAAAACCAAGATTGAAACAATGTACGAGAAAGTTTCAATCCATAGTAAGTATAAGTAGCAAAGAAAATGTCACCTTCCCTTACTTACTGCCCCTTCATACAGAAATGAACCCCACCAGCACTACAGGCTGGGGACACAGTGGCTGGAGAGCAGCCAGGCAGAAAGAGACCTTGGGGTGCTGGCAGATAGTAGCTGAACATGAGGCAACAGTGTGCCCAGGTGGCCAGGAGAGCCAATGGCATCCTGGCCTGGATCAGGAACAGTGTGGCCAGTAGGACAAGAAGCTGAGGGAGCTGGGGGTGTGCAGTGTGCAGAAGAGGAGGCTCAGGGCAGACCTCATTGCTGTCTACAACTATCTGAAGGGAGGCTGTAGCCAGGTGGGGTTGGGCTCTTCTGCCAGGCAACAAGCAACAGAACAAGGGGACACAGCCTCAAGTTGTGCCAGGGGAGGTCTAGGCTGGATGTTAGGGGGAAGTTGTTGGCAGAGAGAGTGATTGGCATTGGAATGGGCTGCCCAGGGAGGTGGTCCCTGGAGGTGTTGAAGCCAAGCCTGGCTGGGGCACTTAGTGCCATGGTCTGGTTGATTGGACAGGGCTGGGTGCTAGGTTGGTCTGGATGAGCTTGGAGGTCTCTTCCAACCTGGCTGATTCCATGATTCTAAACTTTAGAAGATGCAACAATGACAGAGGGTATTCCCTTTCATATCTGTATCTTAGAGCTAGCTTAATAGCCTTTTTTTGTCCACTGGAATAAACAGTTTGCAGCTTAGTGAAGATATTAAGAGTCGCAGTTCACTTACATTTCTTAGCTGGCCAGACCTCAAATGCAGAACTTAGGAATGTTTCGCTTTTGCTCTGTGAAAGCCTGACAGACAGGTTGAAGAACATGCTTAGTTCCTCTTTTCTTTTAAATAAAGTAACATCTCCAGGAGGAAAACTGTTCACAGGCTCAAAATATCAGCAAAGATCCAGGAACAAGTGACTGGCATTCAAACACTGACCTACTTCCTATTAGAGCTCTTCTCAGAGCTGAAGAATAGGCAGTGTTCCGTTAGCACAACCAAAATGCTCTGGCATATGCTCCTGCAGACAAAGGAAATGCTGACAGGCAATGAAGTAAAATGAGCCTCTACACTTTTTTCTTCTCCTCCTGTGAAAGCTCTTTAACATTGGTATTACATTAATCACTGGCATAATGACTGAACACTGTATAAATGGGATAAAGTCAACTGCTCTACACCTTCACCATCAGAAGAAAGAGAGTAAGATCAATGTGGCTATAATGTGTTTTATAAATACTCCTACAAAAAGACCCAAAACAAAGATGAGAATTAAGTTTGTGTCACAGAATCATAGATTCAATGAGGTTGGAAAAGACCTCCAAAATTATAGAGTCCAACCTATCACCCAGCCCTGTCCAATCTTCCAGACCATGGCACTAAGAGACCAACCCCACCTGGCTACAACCTCCCTTCAGGTAGTTGTAGACAGCAATGAGCTCTGCCCTGAGCCTCCTCTTCTGCAGGCTGCACAACCCCAGCTCCCTCAGCCTCTCCTCACAGGGCTGTGCTCCAGGCCCCTCCCCAGCCTTGCTGCCCTTCTCTGGACACCTTCCAGCACCTCAACATCTCTCTTGAATTGAGGAGCCCAGAACTGGACACAGCACTCAAGGTGTGGCCTGAGCAGTGCTGAGCACAGGGTCAGAAGAACCTCCCTTGTCCTGCTGCCCACACTGCTCCTGAGCCAGCCCAGGATGCCATTGGCTCTGCTGCCCACCTGGGCACTGCTGCCTCATCTTCAGCTACTCTCTACCAGCACCCCCAGGTCCCTCTCTGCCTGGCTGCTCTCAGCCACTCTGTCCCCAGCCTGTAGTGCTGCTTGGGGTTGTTGTGGCCAAAGTGCAGAACCCTGCACTTGGCCTTGTTCATTTTCATCCCATTGGCCTCTGCCCACCCATCCAGCCTGGCCAGGTCCCTCTGCAGGGCTCTCCTACCCTCCAACAGATCCACACCTGCTCCTAACTTGGTGTCATCTTATGCTAGACTTAGTCCCCTGGTCCATATCATCAATAAAGGTATTGGACAGGACTGGGCCCAGCACTGATCCTTGGGGAACACCTCTAGTAGTGTAGTTTCTTAACACTTTCTGGAGCTGTTAATGTATGTAATAGAACTCACAAAGGCTACTTATAGATGCAAACATCTACATGGCATTCAGAGAAAATAATTTTATTAACTCTCAGATACTATGTTCACTGAAGGCCTGAGGATGTGTTACAGTTAATAATTAGTGTGAAATTCGAATTTCAGCAATGTGTTTTATTACCCAGACATAAAGTGCTACTTAGAGAATCATAGAATGGTTTAGGTTGGAAGGGACTTTGTGATTAAGATTGTGATGGTTTGGGTGTTCCCTGCCACCCACACTTTGTAAATCACCCAGACTAGACTCAGATGGCTCTGGAAATATGAATGAAGCTTATATTTACAGCTAGCATAATGTACAAGCAGATAGTTACAGTATATACAGTTATAGACAGAAATAGACAAGGGAAAAAGGTAATACAGAAACACAACTCCCCTCCCAGAAACCTGAGTCCCCAGGAGGGGATCCCAACCACCCTTTCACCTTCCCCCTCTCCCTCTCAACCTGTCCCCAGTCCCAAGGAAGAATGGAGGTTTGGCCAGGGGGCTGGGAAGCAAAGTGGATTAGTCAGAGAAATGGCAGGGGAGGTTAGAGAGAGAGATGCAGCTCCAAGCTCCCCAGCAGGAGAAGCTGTGCCTTATCTAAGTTTGGATTCTTCCTCTTGTGTCTCTCCGTAAGCCTATGAGTGAAGTAGTCATCACCATTATTTTCCTTTCACAGCCTGTAATGCAGTTCTTCTCACCAAAACATTCCAGCTAGCTTCAAACTAGCACAAAGATGAAATGCTAAGTTCATATGATTAAAACCAAGAAAAGAGCAATAAAAGACACCAGTGCTAAATACCTCAGTGTTACATGCAACACACTTCCCAGTCACTGGGATGTGCAGCAGGCAACCTTCTTGAGCAACCTGCATGGCATGGCTGTGACTCAGAAACAAGCACATTTAAAAGATCAGGACTGATTTCGAATCAATGTAGCACAGGCTTAATATTAAATACCTTTTTCTTCAGCAGCCTGGAATGAACACAATTGCTAGCATTCATTGCCTCAATTTTCATTTGCAAGACAAACAAGAAATCAATTGGGTTTTTTGTTTGGTTGGTTTTGGTAAAGCAAAGTGTACCTTACAAAAAAAGAACATAAACTCTACAGAGATCCATTTGTCAGTTTATCCTTACTGTTACAGTAAACCATGGTCATTGTTTTGCTGCCTATATACAACACATTAAATCTACTTAAGGATGCCATAATTAGGATTATCTGTAGATGGGAAAAGGCCTGAAAATGAAGTAATTATAGTACACACTACCGAATCTCTTTAAATAACCAAAATGTGTATTTGCTAAGTATTAACCTGTTCCAATGGATAACCTTTTTTAAAGAGATTGATCAGTAAAATTTGGTCTCTTCTCCCAGGCAAGCAGCAACAGGACAAGGGGCCACAGCCTCAGGTTGTGCCAGGGAAAGTATAGGCTGGATGTTAGGAGGAAGTTGTTGGCAGAGAGAGTGATTGGCATTGGAATGGGCTGCCCAGGGAGGTGGTGGAGTCACCATCCCTGGAGGTGTTCAGGAAAAGCCTGGATGAGGCACTTAGTGCCATGGTCTGGTTGATTGGCCAGGGCTGGGTGCTAGGTTGGACTGGATGAGCTTGGAGCTCTCTTCCAACCTGTTTGATTCCATGATTCTAAGTTCAAATTGTTAATTAAGCTCCAAGAACATAACTACAAATTACTTAGTCATTGTCACCAATTCTTTTTAACTATACTTCTCTAATTATAGTTCATTACCTGCGCTGATCAAGCAGTAGATTCTCCAGTTTCTCACTTAATTATTAGTCTCAGGGCACAGAATCACTAATACAGTGTGGGATTTCATATGCTCAGGTGATGGGTTTTTCTATTTGAATTCTACTTGTGCTTCCAAATGGGAAAGTGAAGGTATCAATAATCCACTCCAATAGCTTTTGATAACCTTGGTGAAAGAAACTTGTGTATAGCCTCAGCATTAGACAGCAGTGTTTGTATTAATGAAAATGTGCTGTGCCCAGAATGCCTTCCAGTAATTGTTAGGCCATATTTCACATTCCAGCATTTGAAAAATGTCTTAATTAGTTTTTTGCATAAATAATCTTTTGGTATTTTATATTACTTAAACTATTTTCAGATGCGTTGATTCTTCTATTTTAATTATGGGGACGTTTATTAGAATTCAGTGCAATCTTTTGGTGTCTGATATACAAGACTAAGTGCAGCTTTAGCAAGGTACAGTGGAAAATACTATTGCAAGTTCTTAGGAACTTTGAAAATATTGCACAAAAATTCCTAAAATTTCTATACTATTTAGACAGTTTTGGACTGTGCAATACTATCTTTTCAGAAAATGCATTGAAAGGAATCGTTCCAATGCCAATCACTCTCTCTGCCAACAACTGCCTCCTAACATCCAGCCTAGACCTGCTCTGGTGCAACTTGAGACTGTGTCCCCTTGTTCTGGTGCTGGTTGCCTGGCAGAAGAGACCAACCCCACCTGGCTAAAGCCTCCCTTCAGGTAGCTGCAGACAGCAATGAGGTCTGCCCTGAGCCTCCTCTTCTGCACACTGCACACCCCCAGCTCCCTCAGCCTCTCCTCACAGGGCTGTGCTCCAGGCCCCTCACCAGCTCTGTCACCCTTCTCTGGACACCTTCCAGCACTTCAACATCTCTCTTGAATTGAGGAGCCCAGAACTGGACACAGCACTCAAGGTGTGGCCTGAGCAGTGCTGAGTACAGGGGCAGAATAACCTCCCTTACCCTGCTGCCCACACTGCTCCTGAGCCAGGCCAGGATGCCATTGGCTCTCTCTCTATATATAACAGAATCAGTCAGAAGCCAAAGCAGAGTAATAACAATCCAAAGTGAGTAAGAAATCAAGCTGTTGGTGATGCAGCTTGTGATGGCCAGAACCATGTCAAACTGAATAGGAAGATATTTTCACAGTTTGTGCTTTCCTTTTAAGCATGACAAGATTATTTATTCTGTTTTCAGAAGTGCCTAACTTGTCCTGGACTCCAGTCTGAAATTAGAAAATAAAAACAAACCAATCTGTATTTATCTGTTGCCTTTCAAAGAGTGGGCACTGCTGCTATTACAACTACCACAGACAAGGTTCTAATGATTATAAATCTGAGTGGAATAGTCTGACCATTACTATTATTTCAAAGGAACTCTAATAGCAGTAGCAGCCATGTAGAAAAGCACAGCTCCAGGAATAAAGTAAGAGAAATAACTGTTATTTCTTTATACTTGAAGTTTGATCTCATACCTATGGTTTGAAATGCTGCAGCTATGTTATCATATTCAACATTTTGTCTGCTGAAAGCATCTCTCTTCCTGAACTCTGATGACAGGAGATCATATAATCATTTCAGTTAGAAAATACCTACATTTGAGATCAATGACTCCAACTACTGACTGAACATCACCACAGCCATGAAACCACGTTGTGAATGCCATGTCTACACCTATTTTTTAACAGCTTCAGGGATGGTGAGACTACCAACTCCCTGAGCAACCTATTCCGATGCCTGGCCATGCTGTCAGTAAAGAAATGTCTCCTAATACCCAATCTCAACCTCCTCTGGCACAACCTGAGGCTTTCTGATAGAATCACAGAACGAACTGTAGAATGGTTTAGGTTGGAAGGGACCTCAAAGGTCATCCAGCTCCAACCTCCTGCCACAGGCAGGGACACCTTCCACTAGAAGAGGTTGCCCAAGGCCCCATCCAAGCTGGCCTTGAACACCTCCAGGGAGGGAGCAGCCACAACCTTCCTGGGCAACCTGTGCCAGGGTATTGGATTTGAATATTCCTCTCATTCTATAACCTATTACCAGGGAGAAGAAATCAACACCCACTTCACTCTAATCCCCCTTCAGGTAGTTGTAGAGAGCGAGAAAGTTTCCCCTCAGCCTTCTCTTCTCCAAACTAAACAATCCCTGTTCTCTCAGCAGCTCCTCTGAAGACTTTCTCCAGGCCCTTCACTAGGTTCACTGCTGTTCTCTGGACAGGCTCTAGGACCTCAACGCCCTTCTTGTAGCAAGTAGCTGAAAACTGAACTGAGGTTTGGGCTCACCCTGCCCATGTTGGGCATCTAAAGGGCCTCTTCAGGCATGTTTGGGGTTGCCCTGCCCATGTTGTGCATGTAAAGGGCATCTCTAGGCAGGTTTGGGGTCGCACTCCCCATGCTGGGAATCTAAAGAGCACCTCTAGGCACATTTGGGCTCACCTTGCCCATGTTGGGCACCTAAAGGGCATCTCCAGGCAGGTTTGGGTTTACCTTCCTCATGCCGGGCATCTCCAGGCAGGTTTGGGCTCACCCTGCCCATGTTGGGCATCTAAAATGCATCTCCAGGCAGGTTGGGGCTCACCCTGCACATGTTGGGCATCTAAAATGCATCTCCAGGCAGGTTGGGGCTCACCCTGCCCATGTTGGGCATCTAAAATGCATCTTCAGGCAGGTTGGGGCTCACCCTGCCCATGTTGGGCATCTAAAATGCATCTCTAGGCAGGTTGGGGCTCACCCTGCCCATGTTGGGCATCTAAAATGCATCTCTAGGCAGGTTGGGGCTCACCCTGCCCATGTTGACCAGTGTCTAATGGAATCCAACATCACATCAGCTAAGAACTCCACTTTGACAGCTCTTTACTTTTATGGAGAAGTAGGGAGAGCTTTGTAAACAAGCTTTAAATGTTAAGCATCAGCACCCAAAAATAAATGCTCATTTTTTCACAAACAAACTGACCAAACCAAACAACAAAAAAAGCTTTAAACAGAAAAAAAAAACATTTCAGAGTCTATTTTTAGTAGTTGTTTTTGAAGTGATCAGCTTTGCCATCAGAACATTCTTCTGTCATCATAAGGGAGTTTAATTCTGAGGGATCAAGCTGTTCGCTTTGGGTTCCATAATTTTGCATTTGCAAGCTTCACAAAAGCCACCAGAGCATAACTGCTCTGCAGTAATTGATTTAAACATCTAGAAAAAGGAACAATTAAAAGGTACAAAGGGTTCCCCACTGGATAAATACAGGAAAGCAGGTAAATATGTATTGTAAATAAATGAAATTGTAATACAGTCTCACAGTACCACAGTCTCACAGTATCACCAAGGTTGGAAGAGACCTCATTGATCATCAAGTCCAACCTGTTACCATAGAGCTCAAGGCTAGACCATGGCACCAAGTGCCACGTCCAATCCTGCCTTGAACAGCTCCAGGGACGGCGACTCCACCACCTCCCTGGGCAGCCCATTCCAGTAGCCAATGACTCTCTCACTGAAGAACTTTCTCCTCACCTCAAGCCTAAATTTCCCCTGGTGCAGCTTGAGGCTGTGTCCTCTTGTTCTGGTGCTGGCTGCCTGAGAGAAGAGAGCAACCTCCTCCTGGCTACAACCACCCCTCAGGTAGTTGTAGACAGCAATGAGGTCTGCCCTGAGCCTCCTCTTCTCCAGGCTAAACAATCCCAGCTCCCTCAGCCTCTCCTCGTAGGGCTGTGCTCGAGGCCTCTCCCCAGCCTCGTTGCCCTTCTCTGGACACATTCAAGCATCTCAATTCATTCACCCCTGGAAAAGAACTTTCATTCTGTATACACAAGCACTGCAAACTGTTTACGAAAGCAGCTGTTCTGGGAAGTAAATAAGACACTGGCAAGCAGACTGTTGTGCCCTGATTCTGTGCCTCGTGTAATAGTTGATGATTCACTTCTATACTTTCTGGTTTTACTCCATCAGCTCAAGCACTACAGAGGGTGGACTTAAAGGTCACCTTCAGGGAGACATTGTATTACAATAACTTATTTCAGTGCTCATAATATCCAAAGAGGAAATACTGATGGACACCAGCATGTGATGACTTACAACAGCCACGGGAGGGAAGTTTAATAAAGCAGGATAAGTCATAAGGAAACCTCCCTTCAATTCCTGGCTCTAATTCAGATTTCTTAATGAAATAAATAATTTGATCTGCCTAAATTGCTTTTCACAGGATCCCAGGCTCACAGGATGTAAGAGGTTGGAAGGGACCCAAGGAGATCATCTAGTACCACCCCCCTGCCAGAGCAGGACCACACAGTTTAGCTCAGGTCACAGAGGAACACATCCAGACAGGCCTTGAAAGGCTCCAGAGAAGGAGACACCACAACTCCTCTGGGAAGCCTGTTCCAGTGCTTTGGGACCCTTACAGTAAAGAAGTTCCCACTTGTGTTGAGCTGGAACCTCCTATGCTGCAGCTTACATCCATTGCTCCTTGTCCTATCCCAGGGAGCAGTGAGCAGAGCCTGTCCCCCCCTCCTGACCCCCAGCCCTCAGGAGTTTATAAACATTTATTACATCCCTTCTCAGTCTTCTCCAGACTAAAAAGGGCCAGGTCCCTCAGCCTCTCCTCATCAGGCAGTGCTCCAGTCCCCTTAATCATCCTTGTAGCCCTCCACTGGACCCTCTCCAGCAGATCCCTGTCCCTCTTCAACTGGGGAGCCCAAAACTGAACGCAGTATTCAAGATGAGGTCTCACCAGGGCAGAGTAGACAGGGAGGAGAACTTCCCCTGATCTGCTGGACACACTCCTCCTAATACACCCCAGGATCCCATTGGCCTTCTTGGCCACAAGGGCACACTGCTGTGCCATGGATGTTCTCCACCAGCACTCCCAGGTCCCTCTCCACAGGGCTGCTCTCCAGCAGATCACCTCCCAGCCTGTACTGCTGCAGTTTATTATTCCTCCCCAGATGCAGGACTCTGCACTTGTCCTTGTTCAGCCTCATCTGGTTCCTCTGTGCCCAGCTCTCAGTCTGTCCAGGTCTCTCTGGATGGCCACACAGCCTTCAGCTGTATCAGCCAAGCCTCCCAGCTTGGTGTCATCAGCAAACTTGCTGAGCAGACTCTGCCTGTTTGCATGTCTGTCCCCTGTCAATGTCACTGATGAAGATATTTTTTTCCCCCACAATTTAAATGGAATAATATTTGTTTATTTTTCCAGATACTGGGAGAATTAATTTATTCATATTTGGGAAAGCCTTTCAAATTGGAGCCTCTACTGGCCTTTAGCATAAAGCTGACCTCTAGACTAGGAATCAATAGCAAGCAAGTCAGGCTTAGATAGATTTGAAACCCTTTTCATACAACTTCTGCCACAACTACTAACAAAGAAGTTTATTTCTGGCACACTGCCATTGATAGAATCATAGAATCATAGTTTCAACCATGTTGGAAGAGACCTCCAAGCTCATCCAGTCCAACCTAGCACCCAGCCCTATCCAGTCAACCAGACCATGGCACTAAGTGACTCATCCAGTGCCTGGACACCTCCAGGGATGGCGACTCCACCACCTCCCTGGGCAGCCCATTCCAATGCCAATCACTCTCTCTGACAACAACTTCCTCCTAACATCCAGCCTAGACCTGCCCTGGCACAGCTTGAGACTGTGTCCCCTTGTTCTGTTGCTGGGTGCCTGGCAGAAGAGACCAACCCCACCTGGCTACAACCTCCCTTCAGGTAGCTGCAGACAGCAATGAGCTCTGCCCTGAGCCTCCTCTTCTGCAGGCTGCACACCCCCAGCTCCCTCAGCCTCTCCTCACAGGGCTGTGCTCCAGGCCCCTCACCAGCCTTGCTGCCCTTCTCTGGACACCTTCCAGTACCTCAACATCTCTCTTAATGAATTGAGGAGCCCAGAACTGGACACAGCACTCAAGGTGTGGCCTGAGCAGTGCTAAGTACAGGGGCAGGATGACCTCCCTTGTCCTGCTGGCCTCACCGTTCCAGCTACAGTCTTAACTCAAGAACAATAATCAAATTCATTGCATTGTAGCTAAACTAAATGTATGGCACTCTCACTGGCACTAATAGAACTGGACTTCAAGGCTCAGGTACCACTACCCCAGTATGTGGTACACTCCCAACCCCGCACCTGCACCCTGCAATGGTCTTAAGTTGTAAAAATACTCATAACATTTTTAACTCTCCAGATAAATGCTTTAGAGATTAAGTAAAACATACAAAGATGTGTCTGTGGCACATTAAGGAAACTGAACCTGAGAGGCATCCTGAATCACTGTCAGAAAAAATCATCTCAGCAAATTCACTGGGGACTGAGTAGACCACGAAGGTTCCCTACAAGCATATTCCATCAACCAAGAGGAAGACAGATTTCCTCATTAAATCGTAAATTACTTATCAGTAACTGAGCTCTCAAGAAATGCAAATGAAAATTATGACCTTCCAAACTCTGAATATGCCTATTTTACAGCTGCTGAGCAGCAGAAAACACTGTCAAGCAGGTGTGAATTGCTGAACCACTTCTCCTGATACTGCTAAAAGAGACATTTTAATCCAAATAATTGGAAGAAAGCTCTTGATAACAGTCTGGCTTAGAATCATAGAGTCATAGAATGGTCTAGGTTGGAAGGGACCTCAAGGATCATCCAGCTCCAACCCCCTGCCATAGGCAGGGACACCTCCCACTAGAGCAGGCTGCTCAAGGCCTCATCCAGCCTGGCCTTAAACGCCTCCAGGGAGGAAGCATCCACAACCTCCCTGGGCAACCTGTGCCAGTGTCTCACCACCCTCACTGTAAAGAACTTCCTCCTAACATCCAGTCTAAATCTCCCCTCTTCCAGCTTAAACCCATTCCCCCTCGTCCTGACATTACCAGACCTTGTCAATAGTCCCTCCCCAGCCTTCCTGTAGGCTCCCTTCAGATACTGCAAAGCCACTCTAAGGTCTCCTCGAAGCCTTCTCTTCTCCAGGCTGCAGAGCCCCAACTCTCTCAGCCTGTCCTCATAGCAGAGCTGCTGCAGCCCTCTGAGCATCTTCGTGGCTCTCCTCTGGACTGGCTCCAGCAGTTCCATGTCCTTCTTGTGCTGGGGGCTCCAGAACTGCACACAGGACTCCAGGTGGGGTCTGAGGAGAGCAGAGTAAAGGAGGAGAATCACCTCCCTTGCCCTGCTGCCCACACTGCTCTTGCTGCAGCCCAGCACAGGGTTGCTGTCTGGGCTGCATGTGCACACTGCAGGCTCATGTTGAGCTTTTCATCACCCCAGACTCCCAGGTCCTTCTCCTCAGGGCTGCTCTCAGCCATTCACCATCCAGCCTGGAGTTGTGCTTGGGATTGTGCCAATTCCTGGCAAGAATTAAAATGGTCTGGGGTAAAGTATTTCTCATTCACATGACACTTCCACTGTGTATTTAGGAGAAAGCATGACTACTTGAATTGACTGAGAGTGCTTCCTTCTTATAGGAGGAAACACCTTGATGTGCCTGGAGGTGCTCAAGCAAAGCCTGGATGAGGCACTTAGTGCCATGGTCTGGTTGACTGGACAGGGCTGGGTGCTAGGTTGGGCTGGATGAGCTTGGAGGTCTCTTCCAACCTGCTTGATTTTAGGGATGAGGTTTACTGATTTTACCATTGTATATGGGTTCAAAAGTGTTGCTGCTATACCACAACGTCCCTAAAATAGCAAATGGCCAGAAGTGCCAACAGAGCAATGTAGTCACTGAAAAAGGCCAGCTCTTGTGCGAGCCCAACGCTGTTAAATTACACAGTGGCCATAACGAAGTACAGATTGTCACCTGCTGCTCTTGTATTTTCAAAACCTGAACACAACTATGAATTAATTCTAAATTAGGAACAGATGTTCTAATACCCAATCAAAGAAAAGACAAAGCAAAACCAGCACAAGATGGGATGCTACAGGCTGCTGCTGATTCAGGAAAACAACGGTGTGTCTTCAGAGGGATACGGCAGAGGCGTCCCAAGATGTGCACTAACAGATGTCAGTGTAACTGCTGAGCAGGGCTGAGCAACAGAAAAATAACCAACCCTTCTATAATCTTCAGAAGAGAGGGATACAGAATGCTCAGCAGGACAGCTTGCTGAAAAGGTCTAGAGCACTGAATCCCAGCAGAGACCATGAGCGTGGAGGTATCTGTCTATCGCTTTCATCTCCAGTGGAGAGCTACCAATCCAACACAGCATTTTCAATTGTGTTGTACTAATGGTGATTTCTTTAGGGGTTTGGGTTTTTTCTCCCCTTAATAGGGGCACTGTATCTGTGCACTATACACTGGTCAAAGTCATGTTTCCTGTGTAGCAGCTGGGACACAAAGTCTTTTAGAATTGAGGAAACCAAACCAGCAGACCTCTGTAAGATGTCCTGCACTGAAATATCACAAAAGAACTTGCTCCCACGATGACAAGATAACTCACCTCTAAATACCCTCAAAACATTAATTATCAAAATGTCTTTTAATGATTATCTTATTTAGTCTATCTTATCCAGCTAAGAACACTACCATTCTGAAGAAAAGAAGAACTATTTGGCTGTGGATTCATTACATTTACAAAGTGTGATGGGTCAATGTTTATCCAAACAATGATGTTGGACATCATTTATGGTGCGGTGAAGCAGCAGCAGCCAAGTAGCTCACTATGTACTTTGAATGTATCACAGTCTCACAGTCTCACAGTATCCCCAAGGTTGGAAGAGACCTCATAGATCATCAAGTCCAACCTGTTACCACAGAGCTCAAGGCTAGACCATGGCACCAAGTGCCACGTCCAATCCTGCCTTCAACAGCTCCAGGGACGGCGACTCCACCACCTCCCTGGGCAGCCCATTCCAGTAGCCAATGACTCTCTCAGGGAAGAACTTTCTCCTCACCTCAAGCCTAAACTTCCCCCGGCACAGCCTGAGGCTGTGTCCTCTTGTTCTGGTGCTGGCTGCCTGAGAGAAGAGAGCAACCTCCTCCTGGCCACAACCACCCCTCAGGTAGCTGTAGACAGCAATGAGGTCTGCCCTGAGCCTCCTCTTCTCCAGGCTAAACAATCCCAGCTCCCTCAGCCTCTTCTCGTAGGGCTGTGCTCGAGGCCTCTCCCCAGCCTCGTTGCCCTTCTCTGGACATGCTCAAGCATCTCAATGTCCCCCTTAAACTGGGGGGCCCAGAACTGGACACAGTATGTAACCTGAATGTAACCTGAACACACTCATTTCATAGGGAAATACACCTAAGGGATCCATCCAAGAATAGAAGCAGGTTAGAGCCTCATCATAAGAGCTGGGAGGGGATTCAGTTTAAGGAGTACAATCTCATTCACTCTCAGTCCTTTCATAATACTGTCTTTCCATTATTGCTTTCTAGGGCATTTCTCTACCATCAGTCCCAGTTATTGACAGAGAATCAGAGAATCTTAGAATCATAGAATGGTTTAGGTTGGGGGGACCTCAAGGATCATCCAGCTCCAACCCCCTGCCATAGGCAGGGACACCTCCCACTACAGCAGGCTGCTCAAGGCCTCATCCAGCCTGGCCTTAAACGCCTCCAGGGAGGAAGCATCCACAACCTCCCTGGGCAACCTGTGCCAGTGTCTCACCACCCTCACTGTAAAGAACTTCCTCCTAACATCCAGTCTCAATCTCCCCTCTTCCAGCTTAAACCCATTCCCCCTCATCCTGACATTCCCAGACCTTGTCAATAGTCCCTCCCCAGCCTTCCTGTAGGCTCCCTTCAGATACTGCAAAGCCACTCTAAGGTCTCCTCGAAGCCTTCTCTTCTCCAGGCTGCAGAGCCCCAACTCTCTCAGCCTGTCCTCATAGCAGAGCTGCTGCAGCCCTCTGATCATCTTTGTGGCTCTCCTCTGGACCCACTCCAGCAGTTCCATGTCCTTCTTGTGCTGGGGCTCCAGAACTGCACACAGGACTCCAGGTGGGGTCTGAGGACAGCAGAGTAAAGGGGGAGAATCACCTCCCTTGCCCTGCTGCCCACACAGAATAATGAGAATAACACAGGACAGAATCCTACAGTTGATTTTCTCCTGGGTTGGATTCTGAAGATAGCAAGAGATTTGCATTTTAATTTAGTGAAGTAAACTTCAAGCACTTAAGAGTTAGTTGTCTACATCAAATGCTTCATCTGCACCTGACAGAAAAAGTCCAAAGCAAGGTGTTGGTGTTACAAACTAAATGAAGTCACCTAGAGAAAGTACTGAAATCCTGTTACAGCCTGGAGAGTGCTTTTAGGATGTGGCAATGCAAAGTAGTAGGGATTAACCTGCATATTTTCTTAATTTCCAAAAGCAGGTGATACAATGATGTAATCTACAGAGCTCTGTCACCTATCAACACTCCCCCACACCCCTCACCCCCACCCCTGTAATCTCAAGACAAAACCTGGATAATTTAGATCATTTCAGTTCTTTCTACACATTTCCAGATCCTTAGCAACTACTTAATGGATAAAAGTTGTCCTTCGTTTTAAGGGCTGTGCATCTTCTTCATATGTTTTACAACACAGAAGACAAACAAGATAAATGCACAACATTTTGTTTCTTTCTTTCCTTATAGTATATTCACCATTAAAAAAGACCACACTGATAGATTTCCCCTTGCTCCTTAATGTAAAATACTTCAACTATTTTCTCTGATAAAAACACCAACACATCAGCAGCCAAACTCTCATGCACAACCTACATACAACAAATCCTTCTATACAGAATCACAGAAGCTCTTAGATTGGAAAATTCCTTCAAGCTCATCGAGTCCAATCATTAGTCTCACACTGACAAGTCCTTGACTAAACCAAATCCCTCAGCACAACATCTCACTATGAATCACTATGGTTAGAGAGGACCACCAGGATCATCCAGTCCAACCTTCATCCCAGCATCCTTCATCACCAGACCATAGCCTCAAGCACCACATCCACTCTCCTTTTAAACACCTCCAGGGATGGCGACTCCACCACCTCCCTGGGCAGCCTGTTCCAGTGCCTGACCACCCGTTCAGTAAAGAACTTCCTCCCAATATCCAACCTAAACCTCCCCTGATGCAACTTGAGGCCATGTCCTCTTGTCCTATCATTAGTAGTTCAGGAGAAGAGACCACCTCCAGCCTCACTACAAGCTCCTTTTAGGTAGTTGTAGAGGGCAATAAGGTCCCAGTACGTAATAGAAGGAAAGAAAAATACACTCTGTGGTCTCTTAACCTTTCAGTAAGAGAAGTATGTTCAACCCTTGGGCTGCAACCTATGAGCATCACTGTAGCACACACTTCACTGATACATGTGACAGCACTCTCCCTATGCATCACTTCTTACTTCAGCTGGGCAAGGGAAGAGGAAGAGGCTATAGAAATCAATTCTACAATAATTTCATATTCCTCTTATCTGCTGATTTCCTGAAAATTTTAATTAAATACTTCATGGTCCTGTCCTTTTTACACAAAATGTACTCCCAAACACAACAATCTTTTTCTTCAGCTTTCTAATTTATTTGATATACATGCACAATTCTATGCT
Organism: Tricholaema leucomelas; assembly: GCA_013400475.1. Lineage (NCBI taxonomy): Eukaryota > Metazoa > Chordata > Aves > Piciformes > Lybiidae > Tricholaema lacrymosa > Tricholaema leucomelas. Next base: position 56,408 of record WAAF01015999.1, read on the forward strand.
TACATCATCCTGGTACCATTTTCTCTATCAGCCCAATTTAGGGTGAAAAGCAAGGTTGTTGAGACAACAGCGATGGAGAAGATGACAAATGAGTGTGAATCCTACATCCACACTTTCACACTTCCCTCCACACCCTCCCCCTAACCCCCACTCCCCCAATCTCCCTCTCCATCTTCTAATCTTTCTTTTAGAAAATATATGTGGCATATTTTTCATGAAGTAGGCAGAGAGAAACTTACCTTTCCATATGAACTTGTGGCTCAGAGTACTCTCCTCCACAATGAAAAACTGGCAAAAGATGACTCTTACAAATCAGGAATTTTCCTGCCCCTCTCAGCAGTATAGATTTGCATTCTGCCTTTCATCACCTCCAGCCTCCATGGGTGTCAAGAATGATTGATTGGCTACTAAAATATTAATACTTCCATCTCCTTTTCCAGTTTGGTCATTTGAACTGATGTAAAATGAGATCACAACCCAATACTGTGACACAGTACATAAACTATCACATCTCCTGATTTCCTACTTCTCTAATCAGTTCTTCCAGCACATTCAGAGGAAGATGGTCTCCATGTGGACTCAAGAACTGACATGCTGCTTCAGGTAAAGGGGATGCTTTTGACAATCATAGAATCAGTCCGGGGTGGAAGGGACCACAGGGATCATATAGTTCCAGTCTCTCTGCCATGGGCAGGGACACCCTAACCTAGAGCAGGCTGCCCACAGCCTCATCCATCCTGGCCTTAAACACCTCCAGGGACGGGACCTCAACCACCTCTCTGGGCAACCCATTCCAGCCTCTCACCACTCTCCTGGTGAAAGACTGTTTCTGGTGACAAGACTGTTTCTAACTAATTCCATCCACTTCTGTGCCTTATCTCCAGATAGAGTCACCAGCAAACAAATGCAGCTACCACTTCTCAAAACCCCTCAGACATCTGAGGGACCTGGACAGGCTGGAGAGGTGGGCCCAGGCCAACCTCATGACGTTTAACAAGGCCAAGTGCAAGATCCTGCACCTGGGTCGGTGCAACCCCAGGCACAGCTCCAGGCTGGGTGGTGAATGGCTGAGAGCAGCCCTGAGGAGAAGGACCTGGGGGTCTGGGGTGATGAAAAGCTCAACATGAGCCTGCAGTGTGCACATGCAGCCCAGACAGCAACCCTGTGCTGGGCTGCAGCAAGAGCAGTGTGGGCAGCAGGGCAAGGGAGGGGATTCTGCCCCTTTACTCTGCTCTCCTCAGACCCCACCTGGAGTACTGTGTGCAGTTCTGGAGCCCCCAGCACAAGAAGGACATGGAACTGCTGGAGCCAGTCCAGAGGAGAGCCACGAAGATGCTCAGAGGGCTGCAGCAGCTCTGCTATGAGGACAGGCTGAGAGAGTTGGGGCTCTGCAGCCTGGAGAAGAGAAGGCTTCGAGGAGACCTTAGAGTGGCTTTGCAGTATCTGAAGGGAGCCTACAGGAAGGCTGGGGAGGGACTATTGACAAGGTCTGGTAATGTCAGGACGAGGGGGAATGGGTTTAAACTGGCAGAGGGGAGATTTAGACTGGATGTTAGGAGGAAGTTCTTTACAGTGAGGGTGGTGAGACACTGGCACAGGTTGCCCAGGGAGGTTGTGGATGCTTCCTCCCTGGAGGCGTTTAAGGCCAGGCTGGATGAGGCCTTGAGCAGCCTGCTCTAGTGGGAGGTGTCCCTGCCTATGGCAGGGGGTTGGAGCTGGATGATCCTTGAGGTCCCTTCCAACCTAACCCATTCTATGATTCTATGATCTGCCTTTATTTTAGATGCGCTGCATTCTCTTGACCAAATCAAAATATACCTCTGTCTCTCTGAACATCTGCCAGCTCACAACTAGGCAGCAGCCTTGTCTCCTCCCCTTACCTCTCCAAGTCCTGGCCTAAGGCTGATTTGTTTTAATATGGGTCTCCTACTTCTTTGCATTTGAATCATATTCAAACGCTTTCTTTGTCGCTGCCTCGTGACTTAGATCTTACCACTCTTGGCCAAGTGTATTCCCATTTGAGATCTGATCATGGCAGATTTCTTTATTGCACCTTCTACCTCTCTGGCTTTTTTCTCATTTATTCAGCAAACACAGTCTACCACACTCACAGCTGCTCAAAGGCAAGGATCAGCTTCCTAAGCTCTTTGAATCACCATATAACCCTCTTTATAAGTTCTTCTCACTAACACCTGCTCCTCCATCTATTAAATACAAACTATTTGTCTTCAATTCATAGCCTGTTTTCATTTGACCACTTCTCCTTTTTATCAGTTCTTATAATATTTCCCTCCATCATTCCCTTGCAGAAGTCCCAAATTCTGCTGTCCAAGGTACCGCTCCTTGCTTGTGCTTATCTACTATTGTGGTAACATTAATAATGGTAGTTGTATGGCATCCATTGAGAACTGCCATGCAGACGTCATAGAACAGATCTCAGCCTCTCCCAAAAAGAGTTTAACTGACTATTCATGACCATTCTCTGGCAAGTATGCCTTATCCTGGCCTTTATCAGGAGCAGTGTGGTCAGCAGGACAAGGGAGGTTATTCTGCCCCAGTACTCAGCACTGCTCAGGCCACCTTGAGTCCTGTGTCCAGTTCTGGGCTCCTCAGTTCAAGAGAGACGTTGAGGTGCTGGAACATGTCCACAGAAGGGCAACGAAGCTGCTGAGGGGCCTGGAGCACAGCCCTGTGAGGAGAGGCTGAGGGAGCTGGGGGTGTGCAGCCTGCAGAAGAGGAGGCTCAGGGCAGAGCTCATTGCTCTCTACAACTACCTGAAGGGAGGCTGTAGCCAGGTGGGGTTGAGCCAGGTGGGGTTGATCTCTTCTGCCAAGCAACCAGCAACAGAACAAGGGGACACAGTCTCAAGTTGTGCCAGGGTAGGTCTAGGCTGGATGTTAGGAGGAAGTTGTTGGCAGAGAGAGTGATTGGCATTGGAATGGGCTGCCCAGGGAGGTGGTGGAGCCACCATCCCTGGAGGTGTTCAAGCAAAGCCTGGATGGGACACTTAGTGCCATGGTCTAGTTGACTGGATAGGGCTGGGTGCTAGGTTGGATTGGATGAGCTTGGAGGTCTCTTCCAACCTGGTTGATTCTGTGAGTCTGTGAAACTTGGCATTCCAGACACTGCTGGCAATCATCACTCATCATTTAAAGCTTCCTGTTTTCTTTTGCATCACAGAGTGGTATATGCTGCATTTGGTTAGGTGACAGCCTGTGCTTACCTGAGAAGGGGTTCATTAAATCTTACTCATTCACCCAACTCCACACTGGCTGCTTTTATTATGAAGCCTTCTCAGCTGACATAAACCCAAGCTATTTTCACTTAAGAATTTCATAGTCACATTTTTAATGACAGTAAGTGTCTTCAACCACTTTTAAATCTTGTGCATAGGCACCTACAACTTCCTAGAGCATTATGGTTACAATAAATTATTAACTTATCTGGACTCAACTCTTTTGAAACATTTTAAAACATTTTCATAACATATTCTCCTGCACTGCCTGCAGTAATAGCTCAAAATCCCTTCTTCTTTTCCATCGTAACTTTCCTTCTGCATTGTAATCTCCACTCAAACTTACATCTTTTCATAAGGAAACGGTTGCAATAATCCTTTCATTTGTTGCCTCCAGCCTGAACTACAGCAACCCACACAAACAAAGGCAGCAAGAAGCCTGCATGGATGAACAAGTAGCTCCTGGCAACAAACACAAAAAGGGAGTCTACAAAAGGTGGAAGCTGGATCAGTGTGAACCAGGAGATATACAGGGATACTCTAAGCTTGCAGGGATGAGGTTAGAAAAGCCAAAGCATCTGAGAGCCGAGTCAGATGAAGTTACATGGAAGGTGAAAGGAGCTTCTACATAAGCAGCAAAATGAGAACAAGGGGAAAATGTGATCCTGCTGTTGAATGAACATAAGCCCTGGTCACAAAGCATAGGGAAAAGGCTGAGGTACTCAGTAAAGAAGTTAAGCCCTGCCTTCAGGGATCTGAAGCTCCAGTGGTAAAGCGGAGAGCAAGGAAGACTTTCTCTCAGAAGTGTAGAGCAAGGAAGACTTTCTCTGAGCAGAGGCTGATCAGCTTAAGGAACACAAACTAGATGAACACCAGTCCACAGGTTGCAGCAGAGTGCTGAGGGAGCTGGCTGGTATTGTGGCAAGGCCACTCTCAAAACTGTCTTAAAGTTGTGGCAATTGAGAGGGGTTCCTGAAGACTGGGAGAAAGCAAATTTCACTCTTACCTTCAAGAAGGGCAGGAAAGAGGATGTAAGGAACCAAAAGCAGGTCAGTTTCACCTCGATTCTGTCTGAACACAAGAAAATACTTTTTTCTACCATGAGGATGGTCAAATCCTGCCATAGGTTGCAAAGAGACATTGTAGAGTCTCCATCTTTGGAGGAACTCTCAACTGGACACAGCCCTGGCCAAGCTGTTCTAGCTGATGCTGCTTTGAGAAGTTAAACTACACCATCTCCAGAGGTGCCTTCCTGTCCTGGGTTGCTCTCACATGTCCTTTCCTATGCACTGCATTGTTCCCCCTCAACCTCTAGACTAGGAGTGAAAAGTAACACAAAAAACACCTGGATTGAGATAAATAGTATGATTTACAATTACCTTAGTCTGCTGTGCAGAAAAGCACAGCAAAAGCAGAAGCACCAGCAGAAGGCAGCCATAAAATGACACCATCACCCCAAGCCTGCAGTCAGCCCAGCAGAAAAGACCAACACTCAAAACCTGAAACCAGAAGCATCAACCAGAAACAGGAAGTCTCTCAAGATACAAAATCCAGACCAGAAGCCCCATCCTAGGTCCTCTGCTCCAGCCAGCACTTTCATTTTGAAGCTAGCATAGCATCAGCATGGTATTGAATACTCATCCACAGATTCAACTGGCTAAACCCATGACACTTCCAAAGCCAGGCAGGCTGTGATTCTGTGAAATACTTTATTTAAGAATGAATACTGAGTCCCAAACAGGAGCTCTTTTCCAGATCATCTTGATGTATACTAATCTAGAACTATGTACCCTTCACTAGATGCTACCAGTTCTCATTTGCCACATCTCAGGCCAAGAGAATGGGCAGCCCATTCCAATGCCAATCACTCTCTCTGAGAAGAACTTCCTCCTTACACACATTCCAGAAGGGACACAGTGGACCTGACACTAGCTGCAAATGTATCCACCTCTATCAAAACAAAACTTTTTTATTTTTTCTTCAGCAAAGGCAGCTAGGAAAACTGGCATAAAACAAGGGACAGGAAGTCTACACTTCCACAGTAGAGGTAGTTTGCAACAAACCTGGAAATCACAACAGATTAAAAATGCCTCGTTAATTCTAATGAACAACCAAATACTGCTCCTCAGATCACAACTTCACTGACATTATTTGGATTTTACATTTTATCAACCAGGTTGGAAGAGACTTCCAAGAGCATCCAGTCCAACCTAGCACCCAGCCCTATCCAGTCAACTAGACCATGGCACTAAGAGGCCCATCTAGTCCTTTCCTGAACATCCCGAGGGACAGCAACTCCACCACCTCCCTGGGCAGCCCATTCCAATGCCAATCACTCTCTCTGCCAACAACTTCCTCCTAACATCCAGACTAGACCTGCTCTGGTGCAACTTGAGACTGTGTCCCCTTGTTCTG
>WAAF01015999.1:65164-90318 GCA_013400475.1 Tricholaema leucomelas
GAGGGGCCTGGAGCACAGCCCTGTGAGGAGAGGCTGAGGGAGCTGGGGGTGTGCAGCCTGCAGAAGAGGAGGCTCAGGGCAGAGCTCATTGCTGTCTACAGCTACCTGAAGGGAGGCTGTAGCCAGCTGGGGTTGGTCTCTTCTGCCAGGCAACCAGCACCAGAACAAGGGGACACAGTCTCAAGTTGCACCAGAGCAGGTCTAGGCTGGATGTTAGGAGGAAGTTGTTGGCAGAGAGAGTGATTGGCATTGGAATGGGCTGCCCAGGGAGGTAGATGGTGGAGTTGCCATCCCTGGGGATGTTCAGGAAAGGACTAGATGGGGCTCTTAGTGCCATGGTCTGGTTGACTGGATAGGGCTGGGTACTACGTTGGACTGGATGCTCTTGGAGGTCTCTTCCAACCTGGTTGATTCTATTCTATTCTATTCTATTCTGTTCTATTCTATTCTATTTAAATTGATAGTTTCAGACATACCTGCCTCAGTGCCTGCCTTTCAGTGCCTTAAGCAGCCGTACAAAGGAGGCTTTCCACATTCACAAGAGGCATGAGCTGAGGCAGCTTGGCTGAAATAAGAGCTGAATCCTTTAAAACACAAGTCCAGACCAAAGCAACTCATTTAATAAATGAGATGGAATTATTTGCTGATATTCGGTTCCAATGTTTTTCTAGTATGACACAAAGCAGCTTATAATGATGTTACTGTGGCAAATCTATGGCTGATCACTGAATTATCTTGTTTGCTCCTTCTGAAAACCAAGAAATTACATGGGATGTATCACTTCAGACAGCAGCTCCTTCTCTTCATGCAAATGTATGGTGGCTTTTCTCTAACAAAACCATACCACCACCACCCACCTAAATATTTTTTCCCTGACTGAAAATACATTTCCAGAAGGGCAATTTCATTGAGAAGACACAGTGTTACAACAGAACCTGGTTGTACAGTCTAAGTGCTCTTTAAATATAAAATTACACCTAAAGCAAATGTAAAGTGGCAAGTGGAAAGATACTTTATGTGTAAAAGAAATGTTGAGAGCAGAGGAGGAGGTAAAAACCTGCTGTGTATGTAGAAAGTGATGTTCAGGTTCTAATGCAGTTTAATGTAACTGAAAGGGAGAAAGTAGGAGGAAAGAAGAGAATCACACAGGCTCACAGGATGTTAGGAGTTGGAAGGGACCCAAGGAGATCATCCAGTCCAACCCCCCTGCCAGAGCAAGACCACACAATCTAGCACAGTTCACAGAGGAACACATCCAGACAGGCATTGAAAGGCTCCAGAGAAGGAGACTCCACAACCTTTCTGGGCAGCCTGTTCCAGTGCTCTGGGACCCTTGCAGTCAAGAAGTTCCCCCTTTTGTTGAGCTGGAACCTCCTGTGCTGCAACTTACACCCATTGCTCCTTGTCCTATCCTAGGGAGCAGTGAGCTGAGCCTATCCCCGCCCCGCTCCTGGCAGCCTTCAGATACTTACAAACATTCATCGAATCCCCTCTAAGTCTTCTCTTCTCCAGACTAAACAGCCCCAGGTCCCTCAGCCTCTCCCCATAAGCCATGCCCTCCAGTCCCCTCATCATCCTCGTAGCCCTCTGCTGGACCCTCTCCAGCAGATCCCTGTCCCTCTTCAACTGGGGAGCCCCAAACTAAACACAGCATTCAAGATGAAGTCTCACCAGGNCAGCTCTCAGTCTGCCCAGGGCTCTCTGGAAGGCCACACAGCCTGCAGCTGTCTCAGCCAAGCCTCCCAGCTTGGTGTCATCAGCAGACTTGCAGAGCAGACACTCTGTGCCCTCATCAGTGTCACTGATGAAGATGTTGAACAGAACTAGAATCGAAAACTCTGAGAAGAAATTCTCCTCCAATTAGCGTTGCCTGCCCTCATTTCAGCAAAGCTTCTATTTGAGAAGGTGGTGGTAGGGAGGAAAAGGAAAGCAAAGAGAAAGACAAGCAGCACAGAAATAAAAAAGAACTTAACTCTCAAACCCAGCAGAATTAGTTACTTCTAATTTTTGTAACAGATTCTGTAAACATAGCTGAATCCTGTGCTTGGTTAAAACCAGAACAAGTAAAAATAGATACTGGAAACCAGGCAAGCTACCATGAAAGTGAAGCCAAATAACAAATTGACATAAAGTCATGGATATGCTTTGTGAACAATAACACTGTGCAACGGCTCAGGATGAGTTAGCATTAAAATGAAATTTGTCTTCCTAGAATGCATTAAATAACAGTGATTGCTGGTATAGAGGCAGAGGTATTGAACTGCCTCAATGGTTATTTTTTGTGGTTAAGGGAAAACATTTGCATACTCCAGCAGTAGCTCATGCAGGCTATCAAGTACCTCACTGCATTCTGATATTTCATGACAGCAGATTTGTAAACTAATCCTCATGAGTGTACTTGATGTTAAATTTTAGTACTGCTATGAACCTGACATTAACACTGCCACTAGGCTTTCTGAGATGTTGCAGGCTATGCTTTGTGCTGCTAATCCAAGATGTTACATTAAAACTTTCAAATTTTGATGGCAATAATTTATAGCAGAAAAGAAATTTAAAGCATCAAAGTGAGCATAAGCTACAAGCTGCTTTCTCTGATTTACCCTCTCTTTTGCCAGGTTTTCTAGGCTTTCTTGCAAATCTATCTTTCTTTTGGCAGTTAAATGGAGATCACTCTTCAAAAATAATGGAAATCAAAACTAGAAAGTTTTCATACAGCTGTCTGGAAGCTACACAGCTCTAGGTCATTCCATTTGGATCATAAAATCATAGAATCAACCAGGCTGGAAGAGACTTCCTCATGAAATGTGATTTTACACAACCCCATCACATCAGCTTTTTGGCAGTCCTTATTCCACACTGAAGAACCTTTTGAGGTTTTGTTTAATTGGGGAAAAGTGCTCCAGAACACAGTCTCAAATTGTGCCAGGGGAGGTCTAGGCTGGATGTTAGGAGGAAGTTGTTGGCAGAGAGAGTGATTGGCATTGGAATGGGCTGCCCAGGGAGGTGGTGGAGTTGCTGTCCCTGGAGGTGTTGAAGCAAAGCCTGGATGAGGCACTTAGTGCCATGGTCTGGTTGATTGGCCAGCGCTGGGTGCTAGGTTGGACTGGATGAGCTTGGAGGTCTCTTCCAACCTGGTTGATTCTGTGATTCTATGAACTCAGAAATCTGATCTGAATTCCACAAACATCACAGCATATATATAACATATAGTCCAACATGTTATATTTTAACCAGTGGTATGTTCCAAGTTTTGAATCTCTTAAATTGTCCAAACAGTCCATTCGAATTTATACTAGCACCAAAGAAATTAAACTGAAGTCCAAAATGAGTGAGGGCTACTCATAGCAATGGAAGTCATTTGAAACAGCATAACAGAAGTCTCTTCACATGATAAAAATGTAATTCTATATTATAGAAAAAATGGTAAAGGATTGATAATTTTCTTGGTGTATAAAAACAGGACAGGGCTGGGTGCTAGGTTGGACTTGGTGATTTGGAGGTCTCTTCCAGCCTGCTTGATTCCATGATTATTTTGTAGCTTTTACTGTTCTTACACCAATAATAAAATCAAACTGTTATTTTTGCTCTTTCACAATTTCATATGGCAGTCTATCTCTTTAAATAACTGTCTTCATTCTGAAGCACAGACAATAACAAGCTTTTTCAATTCTGAACACAGTTTCAACTATAAAATTAACTTCAAATGCCTTGCAAACAAAAATATTACAGAATCATAGAATCAGCCAAGTTGGATGAGACCTCCAAGCTCATCCAGTCCAACCTAGCACCCAGCCCTGGCCAATCCACCAGACCATGGCACTAAGTGCCTCATCCAGGCTTTTCTTCAACACCTCCAGGGATGGCAACTCCACCACCTCCCTGGGCAGCCCATTCCAATGCCAATCACTCTCTCTGGCAAGCAGGTGACAATCTGTACTTCACTATTGCCACTCTGTAATTTAACAGCGTTGGGCTCGCACAAGAGCTGGCCTTTTTTCAGTGACTACATTGCTCTGTTGACACTTCTGGCCATTTGCTGTTTTAGGGAGGTTGTGGCATAGCAGCAACACTTTTGAACTCATATGTAATGGTAAAATCAGTAAACCTCATGCCAATCACTCTGTCCATGAAGAACAAATCATTTGGCTTCACAGGGCTCATGACCTCTAGTGCTGATCAGTTAAAAATGCGTAGCACTTCCAAAGAATTTTTTTTTCATGCAAGCTACAATCCAGGAAAAAAAATTCTATCTTGAAAACACCTCAAAATCTACAGTAAGCAAGATGCATTTCTCAGTTTGATGGGATATGAAAAACAAGAAAAGCTTTACATTTGGAGATTGACATAAAAGGAAGACTACATAGGTTTAAGATTGATATAGACAGCAGTTAGCTGGTGAATAGTCTTGTAAAAACATGACAACATACCCAAACTGTGAGCAACTGCATAATGGCTTCACTATTTACCTTATTCAATGATTTATTCATAGAATCATAGAATGGTTTAGGTTGGAAGGGACCTCAAGGATCATCCAGCTCCAACCCCCTGCCATAGGCAGGGACACCTCCCACTAGAGCAGGCTGCTCAAGGCCTCATCCAGCCTGGCCTTAAACACCTCCAGGGAGGAAGCATCCACAACCTCCCTGGGCAACCTGTGCCAGTGTCTCACCACCCTCACTGTAAAGAACTTCCTCCTAACATCCAGTCTAAATCTCCCCTCCTCCAGTTCAAACCCATTCCCCCTCATCCTGACATTCCCAGACCTTGTCAATAGTCCCTCCCCAGCCTTCCTGTAGGCTCCCTTCAGATACTGCAAAGCCACTCTAAGGTCTCCTCAAAGCCTTCTCTTCTCCAGGCTGCAGAGCCCCAACTCTCTCAGCCTGTCCTCAGAGCAGAGCTGCTGCAGCCCTCTGAGCATCTTTGAAATGTTCATGCGTTTTCTTTTTGCACAACAGCCAATCTCTGAGGTTTCACATACTGAAGTATGCAAAAGAGTACATATGATACGTAAAAATATTAGCAAGATTATCTTATGGATCAAAATAATCAATTGTGGATTAAGGGTTCTGTTTTAAAGAAAAACTAATGGGGTTTGATCACCACTAGAGTGGTGATCAATGGTGCCAAGTCCAGCCAGAGAGCTGGAACCAGTGAAGTCCCCCAGGGATCAGTGCTGGGTTCAATCCTATTCAACATCTTCATCAGTGACATTGATGGGGGGACAGACAGACAGAGTCTGCTCAGCAAGTTTGCTGGTGACACCAAGCTGGGAGGCTTGGCTGAGACAGCTGAAGACTGTGCAGCCATCCAGAGAGAACTGAACAGATAGAGCTGAGCACAGAGGAGCCAAATGAGGTTCAACAAGGACAAGAGCAGAGTCCTGCATCTGGGCAGGAATAATGATCTGCTGGAGAGCAGCCCTGTGGAGAGGGACCTGGGGGTCCTGGTGGAGAACATCCATGGCACAGCAATGTGCCCTTGTGGCCAAGAAGGCCAATGGGATCCTGGGGTGTATTAGGAGGAGTGTGTCCAGCAGATCAAGGGAGGTTCTCCTCCCCCTCTACTCTGCCCTGCTGAGACCTCATCTTGAATACTGTGTTCAGTTTTGGGCTCCCCAGTTGAAGAGGGACAGGGATCTGCTGGAGAGGGTCCAGCAGAGGGCTACGAGGATGATGAGGGGACTGCAGGGCATGGCTGATGAGGAGAGGCTGAGGGACCTGGGGCTGCTTAGTCTGGAGAAGAGAAGACTTAGAGGGGATTTGATAAATGTCTATAAGTATTTGAGGGCTATCCAGGAGGGAGGGGACAGACTCACCTCACTGCTCCCTGGGATAGGACAAGGAGCAATGGGTGTAAGTTGCAGCAAAAGAGGTTCTGCCTCAACACAAGGGGGAACTTCTTCATTGTAAGGGTCCCAGAACACTGGAACAGGCTCCCCAGAGAGGTTGTGGAGTCTCCTTTTCTGCAGTCTTTCAAGGCCTGTCTGGATGTGTTCCTCTGTGATCTGTGTTAGATAGCATTGTCCTGCTCTGGCAGGGGGGTTGGACTGGATGATCTCCTTGGGTCCCTGCCAACCTCTAATATCCTACGAGCCTGCAGTAATATTTTATGACAGCAAGAAAACAAGACTGAATATAGAGAAATTATACACTGTCCCACTGGGGCCAAATGAGAAAGCCACTTGTCCATAAATCAGTAACACACTGTCTGAACCACACCAGCCTTGCATTAGTACTTCTCCTAATTTGCTTGCTTGCTTACAACTACAGATGAAGGAAGAATGCTATTATGCAGCCAACCAGAAGTAGTGAACTTGAGGGAAAAGTGTGCCTGAAGGCACATCACTATCACGATATGACAGCCCAATTTTCAGCAGAAATGAAATTGCTGGACCCATGTAATCTAACCACATCTTTTTTCTAGTTTAATTAACAACTTTCTGCCATGTTTATGGTGAATCAGAACACTTCCATGATCTCTGAGGGATACAGGTAGTCTCTTCACTTGAATGTATGCTCTGCTCTTGGAAAAAGTCTGTATTTCAGCAAAGGTACAAAGGTTTCTGCACTTAGACTTTTCTGCAAACACATATTTTAAACTTTGGGCTAATGATACAAAATGGCTAAATGCCAAAAAATTAGATAGAATCATAGACTAGAATCATAGAATGGTCTAGGTGGGAAGGGACCTCAAGGATCATCCAGCTCCAACCCCCTGCCATAGGCAGGGACACCTCCCACTGGAGCAGGCTGCTCAAGGCCTCATCCAGCCTGGCCTTAAACACCTCCAGGGAGGAAGCATCCACAACCTCCCTGGGCAACCTGTGCCAGTGTCTCACCACCCTCACTGTAAAGAACTTCCTCCTAACATCCACTCTAAATCTCCCCTCTGCCAGTTTAAACCCATTCCCCCTCGTCCTGACATTCCCAGACCTTGTCAATAGTCCTTCCTCAGCCTTCCTGTAGGCTCCCTTCAGATACTGCAAAGCCACTCTAAGGTCTCCTCAAAGCCTTCTCTTCTCCAGGCTGCAGAGCCCCAACTCTCTCAGCCTGTCCTCATAGCAGAGCTGCTCCAGCCCTCTGAGCATCTTTGTGGCCCACAGGTCATTTAGTATAAGTGCTCTCAAGTGAGTGCCCACCTCTAACAGAAGGCCAGAGGCAAACTCCTAGTCAAAATCTAATTGCTTATCTGTTAACAAATGACCTCGGATCTATTTACTAAAAAGAGCTTGAGACAAACTCATCCACAGGTCTCTGGCCACCTATCATCACCACAGGAGAACAGGGCATGTGTCTACATAACGACTCCTACATTTCACAGCATGGTACCTTGGTGAAAAAATCATTTTTAACAACAGAGAGCTCTCTCCCAGGTAGAGTAAGCACCAGCAGAGAGATCAGAAGCGTCTGGAGATAGTAACACCTTCAGCTGTTGCACTATGATCTGCCAGAACTCATGTCAGGGTGCAAAGGTAGTGGGAAGCTGCCATTGTCTCTGCAGATGAGGAGAAGGACCTGGGGGTCTGGGTTGATGAAAAGCTCAACATGAGCCTGCAGTGTGCACATGCAGCCCAGACAGCAACCCTGTGCTGGGCTGCAGCAAGAGCAGTGTGGCCAGCAGGGCAAGGGAGGGGATTCTCCCCCTTTACTCTGCTCTCCTCAGACCCCACCTGCAGTCCTGTGTGCAGTTCTGGAGCCCCCAACACAAGAAGGACATGGAACTGCTGGAGCCAGTCCAGAGGAGAGCCACGAAGATGCTGAGAGGGCTGCAGCAGCTCTGCTATGAGGACAGGCTGAGAGAGTTGGGGCTCTGCAGCCTGGAGAAGAGAAGGCTTCGAGGAGACCTTAGAGTGGCTTTGCAGTATCTGAAGGGAGCCTACAGGAAGGCTGGGGAGGGACGATTGACAAGGTCTGGTAATGTCAGGACCAGGGGGAATGGGTTTGAACTGGCAGAGGGGAGATTTAGACTGGATGTTAGGAGGAAGTTCTTTACAGTGAGGGTGGTAAGCCACTGGAACAGGTTGCCCAGGGAGGCTGTGGAGCACAGAATCACCCATTGTGATCACAGATCAAAGATCACATTTGGTAATTCTGTGCTTCACAACGTCCCTGGAGGTGTTCAAGGCCAGGTTGGATGAGGTCTTGAGCAACCTGTTCTAGAGGGAGGTGTCCCTGCCTATGGCAGGGGGTTGGAACTGGATGATCCTTGAGATCCCTTCCAACCTAAACCATTCTATGATTCTAGATATTGGAGATTTAACTAGTAGATGCTTGTCTGCTTCACTAGCACTACTAGATATACACATACAGCTCCCCTGGTTTCCTCACCTTAATGCCTTCAAGACAAACAGAAGGAAGAGACTGACTGATCACAGGTCTGGCAAAAATACATCACAGCTAAATTGCACCACTTCACATCTTTGTATTACTATTTGTCAAAGGGCACTTACTGCACAAATAGCAGCTACAAAGATGACTGTGCTGTGGAAGTGACTGAACAAATACTTGACAACTGATAAGAAATTAGGTCATTTGATTCAATAAAGCTCCTGACTACAGTTTTGTAACACAAAACCAAACAAAATAAACCTGAATCTTGCAACAGAGTGAATTAATACAGAGGGGAATTAGCAAAGCTACAGTAACTCTATACAATAACTCAAGTTATTACTACAGTAACTCTACAATAACTCCAGTTATTAGCTACTACAGCCAATAACTAGAGTTAACTGGGACACTAACTACAGCTAATGCATTTATCACCTATGTGCAATAAATAGACCAGCAAATAAATTGCTGAGATACACAGGTACCTGTATACACACACAGACATGTGCACACAATTAACACCAGAAAGGACCACCAAAAGGGAGCTTACCATTCTTGGATCCCTATTCCAATGACAGTCCTTAGCACCACGCAGGAGTGACAGCATCCACCAGTGTCCAGGCTGTTTAATGCACCTCTTCAGAGTTGCAGAGTGGTAGCGCCCAGACCAGAACAGTACCTTCCTTACTCTATCTCACTCCATCCCAAAAAATGCCTGGAAACTATTTTGACATACAACAGATGATAAGACCCTGTCCTTTCCCCCCCCTCTTTTCCCCTATTTCATTTTTTTGTGTGTGTGACAACAGGCAGCTAAAATCAGCAGATCAAAAACTTTATTATAGATACATTTTCACCACAGGCACCACAGGTGTGGGGGATCATGAAGTCACACTGCCAACCTAACACCACCGTGGCCATTCACTTGTGTCCTGATGTGCCACATCTACAAGGTTTTTGGCACATCTCCAGGGATGATGACTCCCTCACCCTCCTGGACAGCCTATGTCAATGCTTGACTACACTTTCAGTAAATAAATGTCTCAAATCTCTCCTGGCACAACGTGAGGCTGTTTCTTCTTGTTCTGCCATTTGATACTAGGAAGAAAAGAGCAACACCCAGCTTGCCACAAACCCTTTTTAGATAGCTGTAGAGAGTGATAAGGCCTCCTGTCAAGTCCCCTCTTCTCCAAACCACAAACATCCCAGTTCCCTCAGACACCCAGCTGGGGGCAGACGTGGCTGGGTTGGAGGGCAGAAGGGCTCTGCAGTGGGACCTTGACCGCCTGGACAGATGGGCAGAGTCCAATGGGATGGCATTCAATGGCTCCAAGTGCAGGGTGCTGCACTTTGGCCACAACAACCCCATGCAGAGATACAGGCTGGGGTCGGAGTGGCTGGAGAGCAGCCAGACAGAGAGGGATCTGGGGGTGCTGATTGATACCCGCCTGAACATGAGCCAGCAGTGTGCCCAGGTGGCCAAGAGAGCCAATGGCATCCTGGCCTGCATCAGGAATGGTGTGGCCAGCAGGAGCAGGGAGGTCATTCTGCCCCTGTACTCTGCACTGGTTAGACCACACCTTGAGTACTGTGTCCAGTTCTGGGCCCCCCAGTTTAAGAGGGACATTGAGATGCTTGAACGTGTCCAGAGAAGGGCAACGAGGCTGGTGAGAGGCCTCGAGCACAGCCCTACGAGGAGAGGCTGAGGGAGCTGGGATTGTTTAGCCTGGAGAAGAGGAGGCTCAGGGGAGACCTTATTGCTGTCTACAACTACCTGAGGGGTGGTTGTAGCCAGGAGGAGGTTGCTCTCTTCTCTCAGGCAGCCAGCACCAGAACAAGAGGACACAGCCTCAAGCTACGCCAGGGGAAATTTAGGCTTGAGGTGAGGAGAAAGTTCTTCAGTGAGAGAGTCATTGGCTACTGGAATGGGCTGCCCAGGGAGGTGGTGGAGTCGCCGTCCCTGGAGCTGTTCAAGGCAGGATTGGACGTGGCACTTGGTGCCATGGTCTAGCCTTGAGCTCTGTGGTAACAGGTTGGACTTGATGGTCTGTGAGGTCTCTTCCAACCTTGGTGATACTGTGAGACTGTGATACTTCACATTAAGACTTGTTAAAGATGTTTCCCATCTTCAATGCTTGAATGCTGCTAATGGGCTCCCTCTCAGGTATTGGGCAAGTCCACAATCAGTATCAGGGCAAAATACTCTCCAGGATAACAGGTGACATTACAGATCCATGTGTTTGCCCAGGAGTCACAAAATTAATGTGGGAATGACAATTCCTGTTTCCTCTCACAGGACAAAATACTTTGAGGAGAATATTCATGCAGACTGAAAGCAATCAGTGTTAAAAACTTTAATGTTAATTCACTCTACCTGTGTTCACTTCTCAGCTTTTATTTACAGAAGAGGAATGAAAGGCCCAGTAAACACTTGCTTGGAGTTGATGAAAGTTGTTTAACTGGGACAGTTAACCACAGCCACCCTAGTTTGTTTGCTGTAGACATTTAAATTGTTTACACAATAATAAAGCTTTATTTAAACTCTTGGGAGATGTTAAGGCATTTTGTTAGGAAAACTCTTTAGAGGGAAATTGCAGGAGTCAGTACTTCTTTTCTATGTTACTCTCTTTGAGATACTAAGCAAGAGAGATTCACATCAATACATAAGATACTGTGTGTTTTAATCACAGCACCAAAACCAATAACATTCACAACTTAAAAAGTACACATGGTTTGTAAGCCAGCCTGAAGCAAGGAGAAGACCTGCAATTCAGTGAGAACTTGCAGCTGTGGAGCTGTTGGAGGGCAGGAGAGCCCTGCAGAAGGACCCTGACAGGCTGGATGGGTGGGCAGAGACCAACGGGATGAGAATGAACAAGGCCAAGTGCAGGGTTCTGCACTTTGGCCACAGCAACCCCAAGCAGCACTACAGGCTGGGGACAGAGTGGCTGAGAGCAGCCAGGCAGAGAGGGACCTGGGGGTACTGGTAGAAAGTAGCTGAAGATGAGGCAGCAGAGTGCCCAGGTGGGCAGCAGAGCCAATGGCATCCTGGGCTGGCTCAGGAACTGTGTGGCCAGCAGGACAAGGGAGGTTATTCTGACACTGTTCAGGCCACACCTTGAGTGCTGTGTCCAGTTCTGGGCTCCTCCGTTGCAGAGAGATGTTGAGGTGCTGGAAGGTGTTTGGAGAAGGGCAGCAAGGCTGGGGAGGGGCCTGGAGCACAGCCCTGTGAGGAGAGGCTGAGGGAGCTGGGGGTGTGCAGCCTGCAGAAGAGGAGGCTCAGGGCAGACCTCATTGCTGCCTACAGCTACCTGAATTTCCAGTTGAATCATCATCAGGTATGATTGTCACAAAGATCAAACTTGACAGTGTTTTAAAACAACTGATTTTACTGTACTTAACGAATGCAAGAAATTAAAGCAATAAAGAGGAACTGCTTCCATCTGAAGACACTACTGGATCACTGGACATACTACTTTGTTGTCTTCAAGTTGTTGTAGGTTTAGGAATCACAGAGTTACAAAAAAATCCTCTAGAGACTAGAGGAGTTCAGGCAGTGGACTCAGGAAACTCAATCCCATAATTCTATCTCTTTATAAGGTGGCAGCAAGGCCAACTTGTCCTTCTTTTCTTTCCCTTCTGTCTGCTGTTGTTACTTACCTAAACGTAGGGAGCAGGTCTGGTTATGGTCTGAGAGTGGCAGAGGAACTGGACAGGAAGAAGCGTTGGGGACTGTAGATTAGCAGGGCTAGGGGGAGGCTTAAGGGGGCTGTCATGTATCCTGCATATGCTTGTCATTTTTTTCTGTAGCTTTCTTTCCAAATATAATTCTGTATTTCTTTCCAATTCATTGAGAGCAACTTGTTTTACTCTTATCATACAACCATGGAGGTTGGAAGAGACCTCCAAGCTCATCCAGGCCAACCTAGCACCCAGCCCTAGACAATCAACCAGACCATGGCACTAAGGGCCCCAGCCAGGCTTGAACACCTCCAGGGATGGTGACTCCACCACCTCCCTGGGCAGCCCATTCCAATGCCAATCACTCTCTCTGCCAACAACTTCCTCCTAACATCCAGCCTAGACCTGCCCTGGCACAACTTGAGGCTGTGTCCCCTTGTTCTGTTGCTGCTTGCCTGGCAGAAGATCCCAACCCCACCTGGCTACAGGTTGTAGACAGCATTGAGGTCTGCCCTGAGCCTCCTCCTCTCCAGGCTGCACACCCCCAGCTCCCTCAGCCTCTCTCACAGGGCTGTGCTCCAGGCCCCTCTCCAGCCTTGCTGCCCTTCCCTTGACACCTTCCAGTATCTCAACAGAGAGCAGTATGAACCACTGGCTGAAGCACAACCCATACCAAGCTGACTAGTGGGGGAGCTGCAGGGCTTTTGCTGGAGGTTGAACACTACCTTACAGGTTCAGACATGGTTTGACATTCCTCTGGTACTGTAGTGATTGGCAGATTTAAAAAATATAAAATCAGGGTTGTGAGAAAACCATCCAGAGTGTGCTTCCCATCATCCTGATAAAACCTTCCTGCCTGCAGTCAGAGCTGTGAGTTCTGTCTTGCTGTATTGATCCATCCTCTCTGGCATACTTCCTGGAGAGGCAGACTCCATCTGAAAATCCCTCAAGAAAAGATGATGTCAGGCACTGGCTCATAGATACTACTGCAGTCTAAGCACACTGTCCCAAAGCTTCATCTTTGCAGACTCTGCATTTACAGCCCATCTCTCAAGACCCACACACTAAAAAATTATGCAAATAGGCATTTTGGGCACTATATGGAACTCTACAGAATTTTTTCTGCCTGTATTGCTAGGATTTTCACAGCTCCAGACAAAGCACTGAAATATTCACTTTGTCACCTCCCTCCTGGTTTCACTATTTCCTAAATGAATATTAAGGTTCAGAAAAGGAGATCATAGTCTGCTGTGATGGTTTGGGAGTTACCCAACCCCCCACTCTTACGAAACAGAATCATAGAATCAGTCAGGGTTGGAAGGGACCACAAGCATCAGCCAGTTCCAACCCCCCTGCCATGCCCAGGGACACCCTACCCTAGATCAAGCTGCCCACAGCCCCATCCAGCCTGGCCTTAAACACCTCCAGCCATGGGGCCTCAACCACCTCCCTTGGCAGACCATTCTAGGCTCTCACCACTCTCATGCTCAACAACTTCCTCCTCATGTCCAGTCCAACTCTCCCCACCTCCAGCTTTGCTCCATTCCCCATAGTCCTGTCACTACCTGAAATCACCCAGACTAGACTCAGCCAGATGGAAGTTAAGGAATGAAGCTTTGTATTCACAGCTTAGCACAATATACAAGCAGATAGTCACAATAGTTACAGCTATAGACAGAAATAGACAAGTTAAAGGTGATACAGAAACACAACAGCCCTCCCACAAATCAGAGTCCCCAGGAGAGGCTCCTAACCACCCTTTCATCTTCTTTCCACCCCTCTACCTTATCCCAGAGTTTGCCTTATGTGCAAGGTGAGCTGCAAGGATCAGCAAAGGGGATTAGAAAGCAGAATTACTTGGGTTACACAGGGAGAAGAAGCACAGGCACCCACTGCAACAGACACACACATTCACACTGTCTTATCTATGTTTATGTTCGTGTTTTTATCCATCTCAGGAAGCCTACAAGTGCAGCAGCCATCACCATTGTTTCCTCTTCACAGCCTAGAATCTAATTTTTCTCATTAAGATGTTCCAATTAGCCTCACACTAGCAGATCTACACACATTTTTTTTCTCTCCACTACTCTTCACGGCTGTCGATTTGTTATGTAATTACCAGTACTCACCTGCCAAGAAAACATTCCTACTTGTTCCTTTCTTTTGTCCAAGCTTTTTCTGCCTCCTATTTGTTTGAAGACCTATTTTTATGGCTGAGTCACCTGACTAGCCTAAATGAACGATCAATACTTGCTTGCACCTCCCAAAGGATGAAACTTGAAAAGTTGATTGGTACAAGATAATTAACATTCCTTTGTCCACTGATATTCTGCCTGAAACAGGATCAAAGTTTAAAAAATAAACTAAAGCAACTCCCCCCTGCCTTGAAGCATGGTGATGGCATCCATCACAAAAATGAATCCTGACAGTTTTTATCTGAACAGAAAGACAAAAAGCGGCAGGGGATGCAACCAGCCCTCTTAATGAATCTGTTAGTGAAATCTGCATGCTGACCCCCAGAGACCAGGGCAAGGCTCAGGACTGAGAAGAATAACAATTGCTGGGATTGCCACAGTAGCCAAGAGAGTGTGCAGGGTTAACCCTCCTGGGGGAGTGATCTTTACCTGACCCCAGGTGGTCTTGACCCCTCCCCAGGGGTGGGTCTGAACACTACCAGGTGATGGTGGTTAGCTCACTCCCCCTTCCTGTCTAAGATCCATAAAAGCAGGGGCACTTGCTGTTTGCTCCCTCTCTCCCTGCCTCTCCTGCTCACCAGCCACCACCATCCAGTTCCTGGTTCTCTTTGTTTCACCAGGTGGCCATCACCCACGAGGCAGACAAACCATTGCCATCAAATATGGTTGTGTATTTACACATTTTGCATCTTGTTTTCCCTTCCCTACACCTTTGTAACTTCCCTAGCTCAAATACCTTTTATTTATTGTTAAACTTTTCTTCTTTTAACTTCCAAATGGCAGTGAGACTATTTATTTGGGTGTGTTTACCTTTTCTCCCTCTACATCTAATTCCTTTTCTTTTGGGAAAGAATAGAATAGAATAGAATAGAATAGAACAGAACAGAATAGAATCAATCAGGTTGGAAGAGACTTCCACGCTCATCCAGTCCAACCTCGCACCCAGCCCTAGACAATCAACCAGACCATGGCACTAAGTGCCTCATCCAGGCTTTGCTGGAACACCACCTGGGATGATAACTCCACCACCTACCTGGGCAGCCCATTCCAATGCCAATCACTCTCCCTGCAAAGAACTTCCTCCTAACATCCAGCCGAGACCTCCCCTGACACAATCTGAGACTGTGTCCCCTTGTTCTGTTGCTGCTTGCCTGGCAGAAGAGACCAACCCCCACCTGGCTACAGCCTCCCTTCAGGTAGTTGTAGACAGCAATGAGGTCTGCCCTGAGCCTCCTCTTCTGCAGGCTGCACACCCCCAGCTCCCTCAGCCTCTCCTCACAGGGCTGTGCTCCAGGCCCCTCCCCAGCTTTGTCGCCCTTCTCTGGACACCTTCCAGCACCTCAACATCTCTCTTGAATTGAGGAGCCCAGAACTGGACACAGCACTCAAGGTGTGGCCTGAGCAGTGTCGAGTACAGGGGCAGAATAACCTTCCTTGTCCTGCTGGCCACACTGTTGCTGATCCAGGCCAGGATGCCATTGGCTCTCTTGGCCACCTGGGCACACTGCTGGCTAAATAGCTATATTTAAAATGCACTACCTTTATCTACCCAAAGAGAACCCTCAGTATTTGAAACTGATGACCAGAGAAAACTTGAGAAAGCACAATCCAAAAGAGATCTGAGATTGTGTGAGCAATGTGCAGATTTCACTTCTCATTGCATCAGCACTAGAAATAATGGTAATTTTTATGGTACATTTTTGAGTTGCATGTTTAATATAGCTTATGAAAGGAGTTCAATATTGCACCCTGACGTATTACTATTCTGCTCGTGTACAGCTGCCAACAGTAGTTAAATCTGATTAAAGCCCCCTGCTGAGTTAATCAATCTGATAATGTCAGACATTATTAAGGAAGCACACATGATATGGTCACACTGTCTATTATCAGGGGTATGCACAGCAGTGCTTTTGTTTTCACAGAGCACTGAAGCTACTTAAAGTAGATAAACGTAAAAAGGATAAAAAAGGCATTATAACCTAAACTGCAATCAACTGGTAAAAACCAGAAACAAGGAAGATAGTGCCAGAGAGCAACAGTTCAGTATGGGTTTGTGCCTCAGGGCTGGGCTCCCATGTGGAATCTCTCATGTCTGATATGGCTTCTATTTGCCTATCAATACTCCTGCAAGGCAAAAAGCTCTTCTCCATCAGCCATCTGATTTTTGGCAACTTCATGCAAATTCAACACATCTGAAACCTCCTTCACTGTAAGCATTGACTGAAATTTGACCAGTGGTTGGGGGCAGCATTAAGAAGAGTGAAGCAGCCAACAGAATTGACAGGGATATGTAAGTAAACTAAGAGCATAAATTGCCTTTCACAGGAACACTTACCCAAAACAATTTTTTTTTTCCTTTTTTACACGGGAGAGGATTCTGCCCCTTGGCTCTGCTCTCCTCAGACCCCACCTGCAGTCCTGTGTGCAGTTCTGGAGCCCCCAGCACAAGAAGGACATGGAACTGCTGGAGCCAGTCCAGAGAAGGGCCACGAAGACACTCAGAGGGCTGCAGCGGCTCTGCTATGAGGACAGGCTGAGAGAGTTGGGGCTCTGCAGCCTGGAGAAGAGGAGGCTTCGAGGAGACCTTAGAGTGGCTTTGCAGTATCTGAAGGGGACCTACAAAAAAAGCTGGGGAGGGACTTTTTAGGCTATCAGGGAGTGACAGGACTGGGGGGAATGGAGCAAAGCTGGAGGTGGGGAGAGTTGGACTGAACATGAGGAGGAAGTTGTTGAGCATGAGAGTGGTGAGAGCCTGGCATGGGTTGCCCAGGGAGGTGGTGGAGACCCCATCCCTGGAGGTGTTTAAGGACAGGCTGGATGAGGCTGTGGGCAGCCTGATCTAGGGTAGAGTGTCCCTGCCCATGGCAGGGGGGTTGGAACTAGATGATCCTCGTGGTCCCTTCCAGCCCTGACTGATTCTATGATTCTATGTTTCTATGACCTGTTCTAGTGGGAGGTGTCCCTGCCTATGGCATGGGGTTGGAACTGGATGATCCCTGAGGTCCCTCCCTTCCAACCTAAACCATTCCATGATGCTGTGAAAACCATGTAATTTAAACAATACATTAAAAATTCACAACTCTTCCTTCAGATTCCTCCTTCAGAATGCACCAACAGCTACACCATAATACCATTTCTCTTTTGATTCTCTGTTCTACCCTTAAGTGAGGTCTATACTAAAGTGATACAGCTATATGACATGGAAGGTGAACATTCATTCATTCCACACACCTGCAGCTAAATCAGTAAGAAATCCAGTCAAGCTTTTTGGGAACAATGAAAACTACGACAGAGGAGACTTTAACCTTAATTGACTACAGCATATCAAACAGTACAGCACTTATCACAGTATCACCAAGGCTGGAAGAGACCTCACAGATCATCCAGCCCAACCCATTACCACAGAGCTCAAGGCTAGACCATGGCACCAAGTGCCACGTCCAATNAAGCTGGGGAGGGACTTTTTAGGCTATCAGGGAGTGACAGGACTGGGGGGAATGGAGCAAAGCTGGAGGTGGGGAGAGTTGGACTGAACATGAGGAGGAAGTTGTTGAGCATGAGAGTGGTGAGAGCCTGGCATGGGTTGCCCAGGGAGGTGGTGGAGACCCCATCCCTGGAGGTGTTTAAGGACAGGCTGGATGAGGCTGTGGGCAGCCTGATCTAGGGTAGAGTGTCCCTGCCCATGGCAGGGGGGTTGGAACTAGATGATCCTCGTGGTCCCTTCCAGCCCTGACTGATTCTATGATTCTATGTTTCTATGACCTGTTCTAGTGGGAGGTGTCCCTGCCTATGGCATGGGGTTGGAACTGGATGATCCCTGAGGTCCCTCCCTTCCAACCTAAACCATTCCATGATGCTGTGAAAACCATGTAATTTAAACAATACATTAAAAATTCACAACTCTTCCTTCAGATTCCTCCTTCAGAATGCACCAACAGCTACACCATAATACCATTTCTCTTTTGATTCTCTGTTCTACCCTTAAGTGAGGTCTATACTAAAGTGATACAGCTATATGACATGGAAGGTGAACATTCATTCATTCCACACACCTGCAGCTAAATCAGTAAGAAATCCAGTCAAGCTTTTTGGGAACAATGAAAACTACGACAGAGGAGACTTTAACCTTAATTGACTACAGCATATCAAACAGTACAGCACTTATCACAGTATCACCAAGGCTGGAAGAGACCTCACAGATCATCCAGCCCAACCCATTACCACAGAGCTCAAGGCTAGACCATGGCACCAAGTGCCACGTCCAATCCTGCCTTGAACAGCCCCAGAGATGGCGACTCCACCACCTCCCTGGGCAGCCCATTCCAGTAGCCAATGACTCTCCCAGTGAAGAACTCTCTCCTCACCTCAAACCTAAATATCCCCTGGTGTAGCTTATTTGCCAATCCAGAAATACATTGCAAAGTCTTTTTGCAAAAGCAATTTCTCAACTTTACAGAGTGATCACAGTTATGCTGGATGAGTGTCTTCCCATTCTTGTTGACCAAAGGAATCATGAATGTCATCTAAACCACACTTCACTGACAGCCAATTAGCTTGCCAGACACCAGCCTGGAGACTATAGCCCCTCACAAAAAAAAAAAGAACCATAGAATTAATCAGGTTGGAAGAGACCTCCAAGCTCATCCAGTCCAACCTAGCACCCAGCCCTAGACAATCAACCAGACCATGGCACTAAGTGCCCCAGCCAGGCTTGGCTTCAACACCTCCAGGGATGGCAACTCCACCACCTCCCTGGACAGCCCATTCCAATGCCAATCACTCTCTCTGCCAACAACTCCCTCCTAACATCCAGCCTAGACCTCCCCTGGCACAATCTGAGGCTGTATCCCCTTCTTCTGTTGCTGGTTGCCTGGCAGAAGAGCCCAACCCCACCTGGCTACAGCCTCCCTTCAGGTAGTTGTAGACAGCAATGAGCTCTGCCCTGAGCCTCCTCTGCTGCAGGCTGCACACCCACAGCTCCCTCAGCCTCTCCTCACAGGGCTGTGCTCCAGGCCCCTCAGCAGCTTCATTGCCCTTCTCTGGACACGTTGCAGTACCTGAATTATTGTCTGGATAATAACTGCACTATCATACCTCTGAAGGCTGAAATCCCAAGTACTTTTTAACTCCATAAGAATGCCAGTCAGCTCAGTGTCCTTTCTCTATACCTGGTATTTTGTAGCCTGAGGCAGAGAGAAAGTGAGTGAGTACCAGGAAAATTGTCTTCTTT
Source organism: Tricholaema leucomelas (assembly GCA_013400475.1). Classification (NCBI taxonomy): domain Eukaryota; kingdom Metazoa; phylum Chordata; class Aves; order Piciformes; family Lybiidae; genus Tricholaema lacrymosa; species Tricholaema leucomelas. Next base: position 84,598 of record WAAF01015999.1, read on the forward strand.
AGCTCACCCCAAAGCAGCAGATCCCTCTTATTATGTGTGGTGAGCACAGATGGAGGGGCAAGTTTCCTCTTAATATTAAACACATCCATAAACAGGAACTTTTGCCTATCCAAAGTAAGTGGAGAAGTGCATTGCCCAGGGAGGTGGTTTGGGCTCATCCCTGGGTATATTCCAAATGAGGCTCAATGGTGCTCTGGGTAGCCTGGCCTAGTTGAGGATGCTCCTGCTTACTGCAGAGGGGTTGGACTAGATGACCTTCAGGGCTTACTTGCAACCCAAACCATTCTCTGATTTCAACCCTTTGTGCTGATACTGAGCTTATTTCACTAGAGAAGCTGTTGGAGGAAAACAGCTCTTTTCTGAACGATCTGTTGACTATGTGATGAGAGGAAACATGTTGCCCCCTGGCCACTGGCACACAAAAGAAATAGCTGCAAAGATTACATGTGGGCTCTGGGCCATATGGTGTGTAGGCTTATTGTAGGAACTTAGAATTTTTTAGACTCCTACTTTCCTGTCAAATTGGTTGAAATGAGCCACTAAGCTTCCTCTCCACAAACTCTGGAACCAACACTGTGATTGTATAGTCTTTTGCCATCAAAAAAACCAGATTAAATTATAAACAAAAGTAACATAAAACCTGTATTTCTGTTCTTCAGAAAGGCAAGAGGAAGATGATAGAGGAGATATCCCTGTTCATGGAGACATTTACTGCAAACCAGAGCTTTAATAAATGTAAGTTAAGCATTACAGAAGTGAGTATATATTACAGCATACAAGCTTACTTCTATGAAGGTTTAAAAGAGTTCAGAAGCTAAGCCAGTTAAAGCCACAGAGTATCTTCCATTATCCTTTCATAGTAGGGAGTATATATGACTGATATACAAAAATATAATCTCATTTGCTATTTAGCTGTTTCTAGAAAGTAAATATTATGCTAGGATGTCTGCAAATACCAATGTTCTGTGAATCAAACAATACATCAAGTAAAATACCGCAGCACTGAGCTCTACAGCTGATGAAATGCTTCTACCCTTCATAAAGTTGGTAGAAATTAATTTAGTTTAAATGTATTGCTCCTACATTTATTTGAGATATTTCTGTTTTATTGATAATGAGTCTGGGGAGAATACCAAGAGTAAATCTGGACTGTGGACAAGGTTGAACGAGGTTAGACATGTGCAGGGGAAGGTTGGTTGTTTTAAACAAGACACAGTTCCTTACCCGCTGATGCAAGCAGCACATGCTTGGCTTTTCATTTTAGTTGAGAAAGGTTCCTCACATAGCAATCAACACCATTTAAATGTTCTGATTTATCTTCATGCACCTCCAGTTGTCTAACAAAATATGACAGAAGCCAACCAATTAACCAAAACCACAGAAACCAACAGCAAACCACAAACCAAGACCAAAAACAAGCACCGAAAGACTGAGAACTACATAATCCAGAGGGCTACAGGGACAGTACAGAGCAATTGACATCCAGGATACTATTTCCAATTGCTGAGGCTCAGGAGATGAAAAGTCCTGAAGTGGAAAGTAAAGGAGACAGGGGCCTAATTACCAAACACACAGGCATTTAATGACGCCAGGGAAGCCTTCTAAATATGAAAGTAGCAGACCTAACTTGGTGTCCATGTAGTATCTCAAAGAATCTTTTGAAGGGGAGCTACTTCCCATAACTCCTAAGAGTACTGAAAGTGGAGGATGAGCTAAGACAGACTAGAAGCAAGGTGTAGAAGTTAGGCTGAAGCTTGAGATGCAAACTGTAGAGCTGTATGCTTTGGCATGTTCCTAGCACTCTTTCTTGAGCTCTAGACAGCACAGTGGAATAATTGGTGTAGGTAAGAATCAACATTTTGAGAGGGGGAGCTTTTGGACTGAATAGAGTTGATAGAGGAAGAAGAGTTCCAGGGAGCAGGGAGGAAATCACTGCATGTGCAATCTTCCAGAATGCTGAAGAAGCCAAGCTTCTCCTTTCTTTTATGGGAAAATACCTAAAATGATGTTAAGCTTCTACTATACTCCCTGATCAAATCAGTTTCCAAAAGTATTAATAATAGATTCTGTCTCAAAGGAGAAAAAGTTTGTTCAACCTCCAATTACATTATATCATTATTGATCAATCTATGTTAGATGAGGGGAAAGGCTGGTAGGGCAAAGATAAGATTTACCACTTCCAGCAATATTCAGGACTCAGTCAAGCCCAAAAGAAAAGTGGTAAAAATAACCCAAAAAATGAAAAAACAAACAGACAAAAGTCCCACAAAAAAACAAACCAAACTACCAAAAAAGAATCAACTCCAAAGAAAGACAAACAAGAAATATGGTAGATAGAAATGACCTCTTACTCTCCCTGCACACACCCAAATAAAGAAACATCCAATAATAGTTTGATTGCTGGACATCACTATACACAAAGATATATCTATCAATCAAGCACAGTCAACCAAAATTCTTATTAAGACAGAAGACAGAGTGGATGAGACTCCAAGCAGATGAATCATAAACTACAACTGAGGCAAAAAAGAGAGAAAAGAAGAGGGGAGATGGAGTTAGGCAGAATCAGCCCAATTTTGCCAAAGATAATTATCCTTACGTCAAGCAAAGGCACACAAAAGAATAAATGCTACTATAGTATCTTAAGTTACTATGTCATTGTATTACAAAGTATTCAGGGTAATTATCACAGTCAAATAAGCTCCTTTTCAACACATGAAATGAATAAATACACTTTGACTTCAAAACAGCGAACTACAGTGAAACTGGGGAAATTAAATTCAATCAAATTCAGAACTAAAGGGGTCAGTTTTGCACTCTCCACGTAATAAATAAAGAAATAAAAGCTACAAAACCACCACTGGCACTATGCAACTAGGATTGGTTATTTCAGGGACACAAAGTTTAATAATCACCTTTTGAACATTTTTTTGGTCCACACAAATATGCTGTGGGACGATCAATAAGTCGAGTTCAGGTGGTAAAAAGCTACAAGACTGATAGCAGTATGCCATCCACTCTCATCTGTCACACTTAGTTCTCAGGTCTCTATTATCCACAAATCTTGCAATACAATCAAAGAGAAAGAACTACTGAATTATTCATTAAAACTGACACCATCATTTATGCTCCCATGTCAAAGTCACTGAGCAGCCAGTTAAAGAACTACAACACACACTAGCAACTTTTGACCAGGTTAACAACTGCCCTCCTTCGGGGGATGATGGAAACTCTTCTCGGTCAGTTTACACCAGGGAAGTTAAACTTGCAAAACCACAGAAACACAGAATGCCAGGGGCTGGAAGGGACCTTGAAAAATCATCTACCCCCAACAACAGGATTTGCTGCTACTGCAAAGTGAAGCATATCAGGAGCAGTGTGGCCAGCAGGACAAGGGAGGTTATTCTGCCCCTGTGCTCAGCACTGCTCAGGCCACACCTTGAGTGCTGTGTCCAGTTCTGGCCTCCGCAATACATTAAGAGAGATGTTGAGGTGCTGGAAAGTGTCCAGAGAAGGACAGCAAGGCTGGGGAGGGGCCTGGAGCACAGCCCTGTGAGGAGAGGCTGAGGGAGCTGGGGGTGTGCAGTCTGCAGGAGAGGAGGCTCAGGGCAGAGCTCATTGCTGTGTGCAGCTACCTGAAGGGAGGTTGTAGCCAGGTGGGGTTGAGCTCTTCTGCCAGGCAAGCAGCAACAGAAGAAGGAGACACAGTCTCAAGTTGTGCCAAGAGAGGTCTAGGCTGGGTGTTAGGAGGAAGTTTTGGCAGAGAGAGTGATTGGCATTGGAATGGGCTGCCCAGGGAGGTGGTGGAGTCGCCGTCCCTGGAGGTTTTTCAAGCAAAGCCTGGATGAGGCCCTTAGTGCCATGGTCTGGTTGACTGGCTAAGGCTGGATGATCTTGGAGGTCTCTTCCAACATGGTTGATTCCGATTCTGTTATTTCTGGCCAACAAAAGCTTACAGTGTGAAAAATCTGCAGAGGTATACCTAAAGTGACAGCATGGGAATAGCCCTTCCACATCGCACGGCCAGAAACTGCAACCATCGTCAATGCCAGCACCCAAATACTGAAATGCGGTACAGGTGATAAATTTCTTTGCAGCCAGCTGGATTCATGCACCAAACTTTTGATCTCTCAGTACAAGCCAGGTACACAGTTGTCTTGTTCCCTTTTGGCACAGAGATTCTTTTTAATTCGCACATGATTTTCATTAAATTTCTATTACCTTTTAACATTTGAGTTATTAAGTTCATGTTTTAAGAGACATGAATAACTGTACTCCTGCTGCAAAGCAACACCCAAATACTAACACAATATTGCATTCAGAAGAGTAAGTTACATTCCCAAAACATCCTGTCTAGACAATTATGCAAAACCACAGCCCACTGAAGTATTTCCCAGCATCACTTCAAGGCCTTCACTGAGTAAATACAGCCCAATCACAGCTATGAACCTTACTCTTTCAACAGCACCCAGCACTAAGAGGGAAACTTGGAAGTAAGCTAATACACAAATTATGTATAGCCCCTTATATATGCCCTCCATATGGAAATATGCCCAGACTTGGCCAGTTTGTTTGTGGTCGTGTATGAGACAAAGCTCTGTGCTTATAAACAGTACATTAAACATGCCAGGACTGTCTGTTGGCACTAAGGCCAGCTGGCACAGAACAGCCTGCATCCATACTCACTTATCCTTCAGAGTATGCAACTGCTAGATGGGAATGTCCTTCGGCCTTTCTTCTCCCTAGCCACGCTCAGGATTTGTTCACAGTAATACTGCTTGGTGCTGTTCAAAGCCTTGCCAGACTGCTCTAATAACTCAGTAATAATAACAACTCAGCTACATAGACCAAAACTGCACTCCAGCACTGTTGATTTTACCAGTATAGATCTAAGCGACAACTCCGGGGGCTCACTTTTCCTTTGTAACAAGAAACAGGAGAACAGAACTAACTAAAGAAAGGAGGTAACTGAAGCAGCAGGGATAAAGCCTGAAACACCACAAGGGATGGATATCTTGCTAGCAAAAATGCTACATAACTAGTTTTCTAAGTATTTAGGTAGAAAGAACTGAAGCTATCAGAGTAAGAAAGATGAGCCCAGCTTCAGGAACTCAAGGTATTTTTGTTTCCCTTAATGCCATTGATTTTTAGGGAATTATTATTACAAGGAGTGCTTTTCCACAAATTCTGCTGCAGCTACAATTCAAGGATTGATCTAAATTCTTGCCAACACACTCAATTTCCCCCTTAATTTCAACATTTTTCTGGATTCCTTGTGTTATTACAGTTTCTTTTAGTTTCTGTGGTGTGATGGTTTGGGTGTTCCCTGCCCCTCCACACTTTAGAAATCACCCAGACTAGACTCAGCCAGATCTGGAAATTGAATGAAGCTTATATTTACAGCTGGCACAATGTACAAGCAGATAGTTACAGTATATACAGTGATAGACAGAAACAGACAAGGTAAAAGGTAATACAGAAACACAACTCCCCTCCCAGAAACCTGAGTCCCCAGGAGGGGCTCCCAACTGCCCCTTCACCTTCCCCTTACCCCTCTCAACCTTACCCCAGTCCCAAGGAAGAACGGAGGCTTGGCCAGGGGGGTTAGGAAGCAAAGTGGATTAGTCAGAGAAAGGAAGGGTGAGGTTAGAGAGATGCAGCTCAGAGCTCCCCGGCAGGAGAAGTTGTGCCTCATCTATGTTTTGATTCTTGTTCTTATAC
>WAAF01015999.1:97397-128421 GCA_013400475.1 Tricholaema leucomelas
TGGAGGCGTTTAAGGCCAGGCTGGATGAGGCCTTGAGCAGCCTGCTCTAGTGGGAGGTGTCCCTGCCTATGGCAGGGGGTTGGAGCTGGATGATCCTTGAGGTCCCTTCCAACCTAAACCATTCTATGATTCTATGATTATCACAGATTATTATACAAAAAGACTGTCCACATTCAGACAATCAAACCCAAACACCTTTAAAACCTCCAAATGTCATAAATAAATACAAAGAATAAAAACCAAACACAAACCCCCCAAACAAACCAACAACCCCCAAACCAGCAGAAACCATGGGTAATTTAAGCTCCGTCATCTGTGTGAGGTATTACTCAGAGAGTAACCGCTGCACGACTGTGTACCGCTGGTTCTTCACATTCATTGTCACAAATTACATTTCAGTTTTTGCCACAGAATTACCATCTTGTCCACCACAATATTTACAACATTAAAGGGCTGCAAGTCTCAAAAAAGCATATTATCACTCACCTATAGCCTTCGCCAGGCACAGTATGCATCTCAAGTTAATAAGGGCCACATAAATATGGCTTTTGCGCAGAGCAGACAGTAAATTATGTATTTAATTACATATTGCTCCCTAAAAACCAGAAACAGTTGGCTCTCTGATATTTTTGTTAACATTAATAAGAGGAAACTTCGGATTCTGGCATAAATTTGACTATCATATAAAAGGTAATATTTAAAACACATAATGCCTTACCACACAAACACGAGCTACCATATGGGAGGCACTGCTAAGCATGGTTTCTATTACGCTGTGATACAGAGTAACTGGCTTCTTTCCAAGCAAGATGGAAGTGTTTAAAAAACCCTGTTTAATCCAATTCCACAGCTTTGAAACAAAAATAAAAGTGCTGTAAGAACTGTTAAAGTGAAAAATTAAAGGCATGTAAATAAGTGGGGGAAAAAAATGTTGCAGAGAATGGAAACAAAGATTATTTTGAGAAGATATCTTAATTGTAAGATTAAATTTTCCCAAGCTGCACCAGGGGAAATTTAGGCTTGAGGTGAGGAGAAAGTTCTTCACTGAAAGAGTCATTGGCTACTGGAATGGGCTGCCCAGGGAGGTGGTGGAGTCGCCGTCCCTGGAGCTGTTCAAGGCAGGATTGGACGTGGCACTTGGTGCCATGGTCTAGCCTTGAGCTCTGTGGTAACAGGTTGGACTTGATGATCTATGAGGTCTCTTCCAACCTTGGTGATACTGTGATATAGTGTGTAATTAGCAACATGATTCAAAGCTGCAGCCAATTAGATAGCCCAAAAAGCTTGTAACAAACCTGCAAATATGTAACTACCACATAAAGAAGCTTTATTGTACACTGGGATAACAGCAGCCAGATCAACTGCAGAGTTTGCTGTGAAATCATAGAATCAGTCAGGGTTGGAAGGGACCACAAGGATCAGCCAGTTCCAACCCCCCTGCTATGGACAGGGACAACCTACCCTAGAGCAGGCTGCCCACAGCCTCAACCAGCCTGGCCTGAAACACCTCCAGGGATGGGGCCTCAACCCCAACTCCCTGGGCAACCCATTGCTCTAGCACCATGTCATAACTTCTAAGCCATAAACTGCAGCATTTCTGATGCTGATGGGGCTTCAACCCTCAACTCCCTGGGCAACCCATTGCTCCAGTACCATGTCAAAACTTCTAAGCCTTAAACTGCAGCATTTCTGATAGAAGATTTTGGAAGACAATTTCATCAGATTCGGGCTATTAATTGTAAATGTGTACATACTCCCTGTCCACCAAGAATGAAAGTTAGACTGTTGTGCTTATGCAAAAAAAAACTCCCACCCAAACAAAACCAGCAACAACAAAAAGCCAAGACAAAAACCAACAAGCCCAACGAAAACAAAAATAATGTGTTTCAGTTAAGAGCTGCAGAATCCTGGTATTGGAACTGAGAAAATTTGATTTTTTTAATGTAGACTTTGAAGGAGAGAGGAAAACATTTTTCCTTTGGAAGGAATAAGTAGCACACACTGGCATTCAGGAAATAACATGGATTTGTCAGATGTTTCTTTAAAGCTTTCTCAAAAGGGAAATAATTTTTAAGTATTACATAGAAGATCAGAGTTTAAATTCTGATCAAACATGGGTGCACTGAAGACAACAGCAATTGGTGCTTCTGAGATTGTGGCATTTATTTAAGGAAACACACACTTCATTATCAGCAAAGCTGTCGGTCTCAGCCAACAGAGTACCTTCCATTTCCCTCTATTTATTCAATAATGAGGAATTTACTGAAGGATAATGAGTTTCTAATACAAGCATGTTTCTTACATGATTATCATGAAAAGGCAGTGACTGCTTATTCACTGCAATAGTACCTACTATAGTCAGAAATAAATGCTCTATCACATTTCTGTAAAGAAACTGATCCTCACATAGAATCAAGCAGGTTGGAAGAGACCTCCAAGACCATCAAGTCCAACCTAGCACCCAGCCCTAGACAATCAGCCAGATCCTGGCACTAAGTGCCTCATCCAGGCTTTGCTTAAACACCTCCAGGGATGGTGACTCCACCACCTCCCTGGGCAGCCCATTCCAATGCCAATCACTCACTCTGCCAACAACTTCCTCCTAACATCCAGACTAGACCTGCCCTGGCACAACTTGAGGCTGTGTCCCCTTGTTCTGTTGCTGCTTGCCTGGCAGAAAAGACCAACTCCACCTGACTACAACCTCCCTTCAGGTAGCTGTAGACAGCAATGAGGTCTGCCCTGAGCCTCCTCTTCTCCAGGCTGCACACCCCCAGCTCCCTCAGCCTCTCCTCACAGGGCTGTGCTCCAGGCCCCTCCCCAGCCTTGTTGCCCTTCTCAGGACACCTTCCAGCACCTCAACATCTCTCTTGAACTGAGTAGCCCAGAACTGGACACAGTACTCAAGGTGTGGCCTTTATATTTATACAAGCATTTATTCATTTATTTACTCTCTCTATATATATAAAATATATTTATTATATATATTTAAATATATTTTATAGCTTTTTCTATTCTGTTTATATATCAGTATTTAGTATTTATACAAGACATTAGTCTACATTTAGAGAAAAAAAAAATATGAACCCCCCACAGAACAAATAAAGTAAAAAAATGTACACTTAAGATACTTCTCTGCAGTCTCCTAACTCTCAGTTAATGTGGTTTTGTTTCCCATGTTGCCAGGCCATAACTATGTAACACACTTGTTTCAGGGTTTGGTAGGGAGGGTATTTTATGAAGGCTGTAGTGAAAATACAAAATCCATGCATATGCAACCTTAGTTTTATGTCAGAAACCAAATTCCTGCTCAGGGGTGGGGGGAAGGAAACATGTCATAGTATCATCATCATAGTATCATCAGGGTTGGAAGAGACCTCACAGATCATCAAGTCCAACCCTTCACCACAGAGCTCAAGACTAGCCCATGGCACCAAGTGCCACGTCCAATCCTGCCTTCAACAGCTCCAGGGATGGCGACTCCACCACCTCCCTGGGCAGCCCATTCCAGTAGCCAATGACTCTCTCAGTGAAGAACTTTCTCCTCACCTCAAGCCTAAATTTCCCCTGGCGCAGCCTGAGGCTGTGTCCTCTTGTTCTGGTGCTGGCCACCTGAGAGAAGAGAGCAACCTCCTCCTGGATACAACCACCCCTCAGGTAGTTGTAGACAGCAATAAGGTCACCCCTGAGCACCGGTGTCACGGTGAGAACAAATGACTTTGCTTAATAACGTAGGAGAGGGCAAAAGAAATGTCTTCAGAAGTCAGTCTGAATAATCCTGAAGCTGAAAGCATTGGAGATGACCTTGCTCTGCCTAAAAGACTGACTTGCATAGATCAGGTGCAACTGGATATAAAACCACTGGAAGAAAATCTGTTCAGAATTCAGCACACTGAAAACAAAGTGTTTCTCTTTACCTTGCTACAGTCCTCGATTCCAACTTGCCCACACCTTCAATTTAAACTAGAGCGTTACTAATCTTGTTCACTAAGCACACTGCAAAAATCAAGGACCCCTTCCATGTCCACCACAGGCTACTATGGCCACTTTTCTGCCCTTTCCTGCTTCAAGGAACATGGGATCATCATGACCTCTCCTTATGCCTCAATCTCCAGTCATTCCCCTGCTTCAGCTGTCCCATGGGATACACACTGCTGTCTCCCTGTGCTTCCAAATCCATGCTCACGAAGTGCTCTCCCAAGTATGCTTATTCTTCCCTAATACCATTCTCTCTTTTCTTCTCCCAGGAGAGAAGTTGTCACGATTTGAACACTGGGAGAAATGGGAGAAACCACGTGGAGCTATTGTTATGCTGGGAGGTATTAACTGGTTTTTCAGCCAATTCCTTACTTCACCATCAGTGAGCGAAATTGCCAGTACTGGCAAGCAGCCAGCAGCAGGCTCCCTTTAGTGCCTTTTTATTCCCTCACTCCTCTCTTCCTGAAAGTTGCTAAGGTTTCTAGCCACCAATGCCCACAATACATCCTGAAGCTTTTGAGTGCTGCATCTAATCAACCCTACAATCACCATCGAAGCACAAGCCAAAATGGAAACAAATATATGTTCAAAATTCAGTTTAGTATATGAAAGAGAAATAAGCTCAGTGCTGTCTAATGCATTTTCATATCAAATGTACATTTTCAAAGCCATTAGAACACTAAAGGAACATCAACTACATTTTAGATGGCTTTCCAAGTACATAGCATCTTGACACAGGGAAGGCCCATGAAAAAAAAAACATCTGTGTGTTCTCTTTTCAAAACCAGATGCCTTGTGAACAGTATAATTTGAAAGGTCACTTTTACAGGCAAACCAAACATACTGTAAAAAATGGTTTAGTACAGTTACATGGGACTGTGTCTCCTGAACGTCTTGCTTTTCATTAGCCCCCAGCAAAATAATCTAGGGCATATTGTCTGCATGATGCTTCTTGTTAGGTGAGTAAGGAGGGCTACAATTTTAAAGATAGCTTTTAGGTGAATTTCCAAAAAGAATAAAGAAAATCATAGAATCAAACAGGTTGGAAGAGACCTCCAGGATCATCCAGCCCAACCTAGCACCCAGCCCCAGACAATCAACCAGACCATGGCACTAAGTGCCCCAGCCAGGCTTGGCTTCAACACCTCCAGGGATGGTGACTCCACCACCTCCCTGGGCAGCCCATTCCAATGCCAATCACTCTCTCTGCCAACAACTTCCTCCTAACATCCAGCCTAGACCTCCCCCAGCACAACTTGAGGCTGTGTCCCCTTGTTCTGTTGCTGGTTGCCTGAGAGAAGTGACCAACCCCACCTGGCTACAATCTCCCTTCAGGTAGTTGTAGAGAGCAATGAGGTCTGCCCTGAGCCTCTTCTTCTGCAGGCTGCACACCCCCAGCTCCCTCAGCCTCTCCTCATAGGGTTTGTGTTCCAGGCCTCTTGCCAGCTTTGTTGCCCTTCTCTGGACACGTTCCAGTACCTAATAATTAGGTCTGTAAAAGACAGGTACTTAGATTGTACCTTATTGTATAAGACAAGATGGCTTTGGGTAAGAAATCACTGCTTGACTTTCAGAGCGTCTCTTTGGAGGTTCCCATGGAGAAAGTCCAAAGGAGGCCAGAGAGGTAATCAGAGGGCTGGAACACCTGTTCTCTATGGGGACAGGCTGTGAGAGTTTGGGCTGTCCAGCCTGGAGAAGAGAAGGCTCAAGTGTAACCTTAGAGCAGCCTTCTACTCCCTGAAGGGGGCCTACAAGAAAGCTAGGGAGGGGCTTTTACAAGGATGAGGTGCAATGGATTGAAGCTGGAAGAGGGGAGATTTGGACTGGATATCAGGAAGAAATTCTTTCCAGTGAGGGTGGTGAGACACTGGAAGAGGTTGCCCAGAGAGACTGTGGATGACCTGTAAAAGGCCAGGCTGGTTAAGGCCTTGAACAACCTGGTCTAGTGGAAGGTGTCCCTGCCCAAGGCAGGGGTGGGGTGGGTTGGAACTAGATCACTTTAAGGTCCCTTCCAACCCAAAACATTCTATGTTTCAGACTGTAATGCCAAGTGGCACTGTCCTTCACTGTCTTAAAAGAAAACAGCTGTGGGAATTAAAAGACTGTATGTTAAAAAGTAACCTGACACTTTTCATCCAAGGTACTTCAAGGTACTTCAAGGTACTGAGGTAATAAATCTAAAACAAACCCAGTTATAAAAAGCAGGTAAACTAAATCAAGTGATGAAATACAGCATAGCTGCAATTACAAATACAATCCCAGTGTGACTGTTAGCTTGCATGGTCTGGGGACATGTTTCTTGCTGCTTTTGAAGCAGGAAGGGAATCAAAGTTAAAAAGAAAGCAGTAGCAATAAGCATTCAAATACATTTTACATTCATTATTACCCACAAATGACTGTTGATACATTATAGCTCTATGAACAGGATCCCGCACATTAGTATCAACTGCTTCTGTGCATGTATCTTTTTGATTAAGCTTTGCTAGTTGCTGTAAAGTCTCACAAGGCCTAGAGAGACAAAGCTATATACATCTTTCTGTGGCACATTTCCTCTAGAAGATTACAGAAAAAAAGCAGTAGATAAAAGTAAGCCTATACAGGCAGAGGGTAAACTCCATGGGAGTAACAGGAAAGGAGCTCAGATTCATACCAAGGGGCTGGTAATGCTTGTGCAGAACACCTTCACAGAAAACACTCCTTATTCCAGTTCTCATCCCACTCGCACTCCTGTGACTATGGCAATAGACTGATGCATCTCTAACTCAACCAAAATCATTGATGAGAGGGGTTTCTAAAAACACAAAGCTTGTGTTCAGTTCTGGGCCCCCCAGTTTAGAAGGGACATCGAGATGCTTGAGCGTATCCAGAGAAGGGCAACGAGGCTGGTGAGAGGCCTCGAGCACAGCCCTACGAGGAGAGGCTGAGGGAGCTGGGGTTGTTTAGCCTGGAGAAGAGGAGGCTCAGGGGTGACCTTATTGCTGTCTACAACTACCTGAGGGGTGGTTGTAGCCAGGAGGAGGTTGCTCTCTTCTCTCAGGTGGCCAGCGCCAGAACGAGAACGCCGGGGGAAGTTTAGGCTCGAGGTGAGGAGAAAGTTCTTCACTGAGAGAGTCATTGGACACTGGAATGGGCTGCCCAGGGAGGTGGTGGAGTCGCCGTCCCTGGAGCTGTTCAAGGCAGGATTGGACGTGGCACTTGGTGCCATGGTCTAGCCTTGAGCTCTGTGGTAAAGGGTTGGACTTGATGATCTGTGAGGTCTCTTCCAACCTTGGTGATACTGTGATACTGTGATACTGTTTGTGCCTCGGTTCTCTTCCCTTATCAGAAGAAACAGAACAAAGCCTCTTTAGCTAGAGTAACCACCATACTCCCACACTGCTTTGAAGTGCTACAACAACCATCAGTGTGATGCCAATCACTCGTTATGCTTCCCATGGTTTATGAAGGAATCAGCAAACAAAGACACGCTGCTCTGTGCCTGTGCTGCCTTAAAGTTTCTTCCTTGGCTGCAGACCAAGGAAGCACCTCACTAAAGTAGCCTCTGCAATCTGTACCAGAGTAAAAATAACTTCCTGTGAACCTAAACGTAGTGAAATACGTAGTGGACATTAAGTAGATGCAATGCAACGGGTCAAACACTTAATGCCACCCAAATATTGTGTACACTCTATGCAAGCTAAAGGAGACTAACTGAAAGAGAAGTAAATTGAGCAAATTGTCTTAAAAATAGAGCTGGCACTCTAGGGGATTTGTTTCTGCATTCAGAGAAGGCTTTTCTCGGCTTTCTTCAAATAGTTTCATATTTATTCAAATATTTAAGGGAAAATCAACCAAGATTCTTTGGACACCATCACCCCTGAAGACAAACATGCTGTGAGCATATGATCTAAAAATACAAAAAAGGGCATCTCTTTGCTCACATTGGAAAGCTGTGTGAGAGGCCATGTGCTTCTGCATGTGTGCACATGCAAGGAAGAGGGAAAAAGGTGCTTAACAAGTTCCTCAAGTGAGGGGGAAGGATGGAGATCAAATAGGCCAGGGCAGCATGACAGGCACATGCTGTACCTGCTGCCCTAGGTCCATAGCCTTCTGTTTATCTGCTCTATCTCATACAGCAAGGCTGACAATCTTCTCCCTCTCAGTCTTCTTGTGAAGTAGTGTTAACATTTGTTTCCTGCTCCTTACAGCTGTGTCATCTCCCTAGCTTTAAAACAGCAGTAGGCAAGAGTTTCAACAGATGGCCCCAAGAACAGTAACTTAAATTGATGGAATTTATATAGTCCATTTGAGTCGTGAAGATCTCAGCCTCACCATTTCTGCAAAAAACAGAGTCAGAGTAATACTGAGCAGGAATGTTGGATTGCATACAGACACCCATGAGGCATACTGACCTCTCCCCCTAAGCCAAGTTGAATTAAGTTGCCACTCCACTTGGCTCTTCTCTACATCATACTGAAAAGAAGTGGTTTAAATCTTTTTAGTGTGATTAGTTTTCAAAAGCAAAATACTAGGATCAGATATGTTTGTTATTAATTTTGCAGATAGTATTAAGAAGCAAAGAATTCATGTAATTATTCCAAGTTAATAGAAAAGACTACATGCAGAGTTTTAAATTGATTGTTTTGAAATAAGAACCAGCCCACTAAGCTGTGCACCCCTTTAAAGTACATCTCTGAGTCTCATGCCTCACCCAAATTGCCACAGGGATAAAGGAATAAAAAACTGTAACACGTAGAAGGAATTTCAGCAGATACACAGGAAAGAGAAAAATGGTGACAAATACACTAGGGAACAACTAAAGAGAATACAAAGAAGAAGATAGGTAACAACAGTGATTTAAGGGGAATATTTCAAGCAGTTGCTCCAAGTGGTGTCCACAGAGAGCTGCTATTTGCTTCATGCTGGCTTTCCTTGTTTCCATCTACTATGTTCACATTAAATGAAGTTAAAATCAAATTAAATATTTTCCAAGTATTATTTTCTGATGTAAGCAATTGGTATCAGTTGCCACAGAGACGTTGCCTGCTTGCAGTGAGAAGGGAAATATTGTACAATGCTGACAACAGAAGCTGTATTCTATGACACCAAGCTGTGTGCAGAGGCGACTTGCTAGAGGGCAGAGATTCATCCAGAGGGACCTGGAAAGGCTGCAGAGGTGTGCCCAGACCAACCTCATGACATTCAACAAGGGCAAGTGTAAGGTCCTGCACCTGGGTGGGAGCAATCCCAAGCACAACTCCAGGCTGGGTGGGGAACGGCTGAAAACAGCCCTGGGGAAAAGGCCCTGGGGGTCTGGGCTCAACATGAGCCTGCAGTGTGAGTGCAGCCCAGACAGCAACCCTGTGCTGGGCTGCAGCAAGAGCAGTGTGGGCAGCAGGGCAAGGGAGGGGATTCTGCCCCTTGGCTCTGCTCTCCTCAGACCCCACCTGGAGTACTGTGTGCAGTTCTGGAGCCCCCAGCACAAGAAGGACATGGAACTGTTGGATCCAGTCCAGAGAAGGGCCATGAGAATGACTAGAGGGCTGCAGCAGCTCTGCCGTGAGGACAGGCTGAGAGAGTTGGGGCTCTTCAACTCAGGAGAATGTTTTGAGGAGACCTTATAGTGGCCTTCCTGTATCTGAAGGGGACCTACAGGAAGGCTGGGGAGGGACTATTAAGAAGGTCTTGTAATAACAGAACAAGTAATGGGTTTAAAGTGGCAGAGGGGAGATTCAAAGTAGCTGTTAGGAAAGGGTTGTTTGCAGTGAGGGTGGTGAGACACTGGCACAGGTTGCCCAGGGAGGTTGTGGCTGATCCCTCCCAGGAGGTGTTCAAGGCCAGGTTGGATGAGGCCTTGAGTGACCTGTTCTAGTGGGAGGTGTCCCTGCCTATGGCAGGGGGTTGGAACTGGATGATCCTTGAAGTTCCTTCCAACCCAAACCACTCTATGATTCTAAATCTATTGTCTTGGACAAGCTGCTGTCCAAAATATGGGAAAGTCTGAAAAGGTATTCTTTTTGCTACAAGAATTTGCAACAATTCCTTTCTTCCAGCAAGGCAACATATAAAAATGGTACTTAAAGATGAGGTTTTTCTTGCCCATGAGAAAAAGATACACTCTGCACCACTCAAAGGTACACATGCAACATTTCTAGTAATCAAGCTCTGGTACTTCAATGAGGAGGAAAGGAAAAAACAACAACAGAGGCAAACACCTACAGTTGAGATACACTGTATGATGACAAATTAAAATTCCACTGTGCTGCAGACTTGAAATAGAAGTGTACCTTCTTAGTCTTCAGGACTCCTTGACAGTAAATTCAGCTCCAGACAACAGTAAAGAGGAGGGAGGGGGGCAGAATGGACAATGCCATAACACATAATGAAGAGCATCCTGTTCCTTCTGTTCAATTTGAAGTATTACAAACAGGCTTTTTTGCTTTTCTCCCCCCCCTCCCCATGTCTTCCTCCAAAAATAGCAATGATTACACTGCTCCACTCCCACACACACCTCCAGCCAGACATTTTGACACTCAGAACATTATACTCTCAGTCCTGGGGAACGATCCAAAGCCTGTGAAGCCAAGTGGACTCTTTCTGCTGTTCAGAACCCAAAGCAGAGAATACAGATTCCTAGAGAAGTAGGCAACTCCCCATTCCTCATAATATTAAATCCTCTTCTAAAGTTAAACGTGACAGATTTTTTTAGGAACTACAAAATCCACAGCTTCCCAGAGGTTTGGAAAGATGCTGCAAGTTGCAGCAACTGCCAACTACAAGTCACATGTATGAGCAAGTCTAATTTTTGTGTGTGTGTCTTTCAGACAAACAAGAAGATTATACAGCCTGTTCTCTTCGTGAGGATGAGGCGGGTGAAGTGCTAAGATTGCAGTGAAGTGCTAAGATTGCAGCTGCTGCAGGAGTGGAAGCTGTGTAGCTTAGCAGGCTATTAAGGGATGCTGCTGTACAGACACTGTTTTCATTTGGGTTTTTTTCCTGAACAAATTGGAAGGTTTGGCCTGCTGTAGTCAATGGAAGGTCTTGCAATACATCTTGCAATATTCCAGCCAAGTTCAGCTTCAGCTCACTATCCTATCTGAAGTTCTTAAATAGCTGCTTACTGGATTTTAATAATACAGATTTCTTTCACATCTTCTGTGACTTTCAGTTTTGAGATTTAATCACATTCATATTGCCTGATCATGATTTAAAAAAGAGGATAGAGCTCTTTCACAGAACTTAACTCTCCCCCACAACTCATCTACTTGCACTGCCTGAATTGCAGTTTTTCTGAAGAACACTCTAAACAGGGCATTTTCTGCTGCAAACAGAATAGTGGCCATAATGTTTTGGTTTGGTTTGTGTTTTTTGTTTGTTGGGCTCTTTTAAGATTTTCTTTCACATGTTAGTTTTAACTTCCTATAGGGAAGAATGAATTGCTGTGAGATAAAAGTGGCAGAAAAATCTCCAAAGTCCTACGAGCATCCCACTTCCTTCCACGTTCCCACTATGAAATCACAACCTGAAAAATGTAAGCTGAAAATCACAACCACTTCAAGTAGTCTACATCTGTAAAGAACTTATCTTTATGAAATAAGGTTTTGTTTGCCTTTTTTTTTTTTTTTAAATAGAAAATCTAACACCTGCTTTAACAATGATCTAAATTGCACTTAAACCAAGAAAGGCTGTATCAATACTTTAGGGTAAGACGCAGTATGCTACAGCTTGGCTTGCTTTGTTATGCTGAAGAATCATGTCTGGCTGATGTATTTATTTTGTAATGTTTAACTATAATAGAAAAATAGATGAGCCTCAAATGAAAACACTATTTAGGCTATATCAACAGAGCATAAAACCAAATGAAGTGATTCTGTATTGACTACGAAAAACATATTTGCTAATAGTAAAGTTACTAATGGTTATCTATCAAGATCACAACGTGAAACAAGTTTACATCTTAAAAACTGTATAAGTTTACAACTTAAAAACATATCAAGTTTGATATCATTTCCTTATTCTGCAAAACAGCATCATGCAGTGCACACTTCATTGCTATTTTATGTGTGTGTACAGAATTAAAAACAAAACTAGAATACAAAAAACCACTCAGGAAACCACCAGATCACCTTTTTTTTTCCTTAAAATTACAAGTCACCAAAGAGCTTTCCACTAAGCCAGACACTGCTCACTTCACACTTGCCAGCAAAAGAAAAAGAAGACCAAAACCCAAATAACATTATCTTGTATACCGAAACAATTGCTTTGTTACAAAGCGAAGGATTCAGAGAAGTAGAACAAATGACACTGCTGTACAAACTGTAAGCCTTTTAGACTCAGTTCAAAGACTTGTGCATTCTTCTACAAGAGAATGAAGTTTAATATTCATCTCAGCAAATCAATCCACTAATAGGCATCAGCCATCAACACCTAAGTAAGGATCTGCCATATGAAACAGCTTTGATGTGATTGAATACTTGCACGCAGTTGTAAGTATGACAAAACAGCTTAGCTATTAAAATGTTTTATCTAGCAAAGAACTGTTCATCCTAATTGACTGAAACACACTTTGAACACTATTATTGCAAGTCTACTTTACTAGGCAGTGCTTTAACACGTAGCTGCTTGACTTATATCTTAAGATCCAGCACAACCACATCAAATCTTGTTAGAATATTTTCTCACATCTACTTCTGTCAAGAGACCAAACCAATAAAGCTGACTGTCATTTTTACTACAGGTTGCTTAGTTAATTTGATACTGAAAGGTATGGGGATTCATTACAAAAGCTGCATGTAATCAGCCCTTTCTATCAATCTTTCTTTTTACTGCATTAATAGAAAGAATCCTGCTAACCACATCAGTTGAAATGGGTTGGCAAGACTAGATGGAAGCTATTCTTCTGCACTGAGCCAAACACCTCACCGCAAGAGCAATGGGCTCCTTTAAGCAGTGCTGCACAGCCCTGGCCCAGGTCCAACACTGACCATATGTCAAAGCTGACAGGTAAGCCATATGAAAACAACTGTATCCTGCCTTGGCCACCAAGCAGCAAGGGTTTCTAGGATTGTCTCATTATTCATTTCAAAGCCAATTTTAAACATACCAAAAGTAAATGTATCTGACCAAAAACCAAGCCAAAACAACCCACAAACTCAGAGTCATTATCAGAAAGCCCACATGATGAATTTCCACTCAATATTCTAACTGACCACCAGAAACACAGACAGAAGATTAACAACAGCTTGTGTCTATAACATTTTTCCTTCTCCATTATATTCATATGTTAACAATTTGCAAGGCTAAAGAAACCAAAACAAACACACAAAACGTACCAGCAACTGCCACCAAGATTACATTTCACAGAATCAAACAAAACACCATCATGATTTGATTTTCACCCTATATCTATTAACACACCATAGGGCTCATCGTTTTTTCCCCATTACTTCTGTTACCAGGAATTATGTCATATCCTCACATGTAGACAAAAGTTATCTCTCAGCTTTTATTAACAATTCCTAAATAATTAGCACAAAGAAATGGCTAAAATTTACTTCAGTCCTTCATGCAATTTCCATAATTCCATATATTCCACATCCATATTCCAAGTTAATAAAATCTAGATGGACTTACCTACAGTTTGGAGGAGGGTCTAATGTAATTTCTGCAAGTTCTTTCTGAATTCTTAAGGGAAAGAGAAAAAAAAACTTATGATCAGGTCTGTTTTGTAATATATTTCAACTTTATGAACATTTCTACAGCAATCAATACTAACAAAACATAATCCTTATAGTATCTGATGGAAAGATGATACTACAAGGTTTCATGAAACTGCACAAGAAAATGTGGAACTAAAACTGAAATCTTCCCTGGAAAATCTGGGACAAGTTCCACCATGAGCAGTCACCTTGAAAACCCCACTTTTCTATAGGTTGGGGTTCTCAGGCCCTTTGCTCACTTCAATGAGAATTACATGTCCCTTACGCCCTTCCTTTCTTAGCTCCTTTCTGCCTATATGTCTCACAGGTCTTGGTCTCCAGAATATTGATTGTCTTAATATACCTCGTATTGGCAAACCCCCCACCTTCATAGGATAGCTGCCTCTCATCCTGCCTGAAAGAGCCCATCCTGGTCTTTTCCATAACATCCTCCTAGGTATCATGCGACTTCCACCAAGTTTTGCCAAAGCCTATCCTCAAAGGGAAGTGCTCCAGCTTCCTGTAGCACTCATGTTCAGCATGCTGTCAGAGCATCCTTCTTATCAGAGCAGTTACTCAGCCTGCATAATTACAAGGGGTTGGTCCTTCCCACATGCATGATGTCTTTATTGAATTTAATTAGTTGCCCTGTCAACCTTCCTGCAGCCTGCTGAGGTCTCTCTGAGCAGCACTCCTGCTCCTGCATGTTCCAATTGCTCCCCTTCAGTTTGCTGTTATCTGTAAACTCAAGGCTGCACTCTGCCATTATCTTTCATAAAGACCATATCTCTCTGCCATATCTGTCATAAAGACACAAAGCTCAGCAGGTCCAGTCCAGATCCTGGTAGTACTGCACTCATTATGGCCATCCTCCTCCAGGCAGAGCAACATCATTGTTAAGGATTTCTGGATATTCCCAGTCTGCTGCTCCCATGCCAAATCCTTGAATTCCTCATCATTGCCATATCTAGCAATATGAGCTCTTTCCCATTACACCAGCATGAGAGCCTACATCTCCCCTTCAAGAAATAGCATAGCAGGAATTCAGAGAGTTCCCAAAGGAACCTGCACGAGCTTATAGTTCCCAAACACTTGTCAGAGTGTGATGTTGTATGTGGGACCTCAACAGCCACCTTCCCTGTAAACCACATCCATGGCTTTTTTATAGGCTGCTTCAGTGCAAAACTATGAACATTTAGGGGGAAGGAAAAGCAAAAAAAAAAAAAACCTATGTGTTTTCTGCTTTCCTTCTCACTTGCAAATTTTCATAGACAGGAGCTATTGCTATTTCTGTTGTTCCCTACACTAAGAAAGCAAGCTTGTGTGAAAAACTGCTCAAATTCCTGAGAGACATGCCCAAGCCACAACCCCAAAGTCCAGCCCTCACCTGAACTATCACAGTCTCACAGTATCACCAAGGTCAGAAGAGACCTCATAGATCATCAAGCCCAAGCCGTTACCACAGAGCTCAAGGCTAGACCATGGCACCAAGTGCCACGTCCAATCCTGCCTTGAACAGCTCCAGGGACGGCGACTCCACCACCTCCCTGGGCAGCCCATTCCAGTGTCCAATGACTCTCTCAGTGAAGAACTTTCTCCTCACCTCAAGCCTAAATTTCCCCTGGTGCAGCTTGAGGCTGTGTCCTCTTGTGCTGGTGCGACACATATATTTTGTTAAAAATGACTGTTGTCCATTTTGCACATAAATACATGTGATGGTTTGGGTGTTACCTGCCCCTCCACACTTGAGAAAAATCACCCAGACTAGAATGGAAATTAAAGAATGAAGCTTTAAATTTACAGCTTAGCATAATACACAAGGAGGTATTTACAACAGTTACAGCTATAGACAGAAATAGACAAGTTAAAAAGTAATACAGAAACACAACAGCCCTCCCAGAAACCAGAGTCTGCAGGAGGGGCTCCCAACCACTCTTCCACCCCTCTACCTTATCCCAGACTTTGCCTTATGTTCAAGGTGAGTTTGGAGAATTGGCCAAGAGGGTTAGGAAGCAGAGGTATTAGTTACACAGACAGCAGGTTAGGGAAAGAATGGAGGCAGCCAGAGCCAGAGAGAGCAACTCTGTTGTTATCTATATATATGTTCTTATTTTTACACATCTCAGCAAACCTTTGAGTGCAGTAGACATCACCATTGTTTCGTTTTCACAGCCTATCATCTAATTCTCCTCACCAAAACATTCCAGCTACCTTCAAACTAACACAATACAGACTAAAAAAAAAAAAAGGTGTATCAAAATAAATGCTCAGATCCATCAGCACATATAACATAAATGATCAGGTTAATTCTCTATATAATGTTAAGATCCAAATACGACCTTACATGCTAAGAAGTCTCACAGTCACTATCAAAATTCCCTTTACACCACTAAGAGTTAATTTTATGGCTATAATGAATAAAATGAACCAAAAGGCAATTGTGATGGTTTGGGTGTCCCCCATCCCCCCCACACTTTAGAAATCACCCAGACTAGACTCAGCCAGCTCTGGAAATTGAATGAAGCTTATATTTACAGCTGGCACAATGTACAAGCAGATAGTTACAGTATATACAGATATAGACAGAAAGAGACAAGGTAAAAAGGTAATACAGAAACACAAGTCCCCTCCCAGAAACCTGAGTCCCCAGGAGGGGCTCTCAACCACCCCTCACCTTCCCCCTACCCCTCTCAACCTTAACCCAGTCCCAAGGAAGAATGGAGGTCTGGCCAGGGGGGTTAAGAAAAAGCAAGGTGAATCAGCCAAAGCAAATGAAGGGTGAGGTTAGAGAGAGTGAGATGGAATTCAACCAGCAGCCCCAGCTCCCCAGCAGGTGAAGAGGGAAAAGCAAAGCCCAGAGCGAAGTGCCAAGTGAAGTGACCTTATCTATGTTTTGCTTTTTATTCTAATACATCTCAGCGAGACTATGAGGGAAGTAGACCTCACCATTGTTTTCCTTTCACAGCCTATGACCTAGTCCTTCTCACCAAAACATTCTAGCTAGCTTCAAACTAGCAATAAAGGAGAGGCTGAGGGAGCTGGGTTTGTTTAGCCTGGAGAAGAGGAGGCTCAGGGGGGACCTCATTGCTGTCTACAACTACCTGAAGGGAGGCTGTAGCCAGGTGGGGTTGGTCTCTTCTCCCAGGCAAGCAGCAACAGAACAAGGGGACACAGTCTCAAGTTGTGCCAGGGGCGGTCTAGGCTGGATGTTAGGAGGAAGTTGTTGTCAGAGAGAGTGATTGCCATTGGAATGGGCTGCCCAGGGAGGTGGTGGAGTCATCGTCCCTGGAGGTGTTTGGGAAGAGACTGGTTGAGGCACTTAGTGCCATGGTCTAGCTGATTGGCTAGGGCTGGGTGCTAGGTTGGACTGGATGATCTTGGAGGTCTCTTCCTCTTCCAACCTGGTTGATTCTATTCTATTCTGTTCTATTGAACTGGCCTGAACCAGAAACCACAATTCTTCATCATTCATATTCTGAAATAATTAGGACATATCTGGGTAGGATTTGTAGGTAGAGGTAATCATCATTTATTAGACTGGCAGATATACCTGGAAATATAAAAACACCATTAGCTTTTCTTCTAAGCTCTTTGCACCCCAACCCTACATACTCACACTCTAGTTCCTTCTGTAAAGGGGGAGAAATTCAATGTTTATTTGCTTTTTCTACCCACTGAAATATTTACGTCTCCAGGACACAGAATTTACCAATAAAAAATGTAATTCCTTTCTTGCAAAAACACAGGCACAAGCTGTTTAATCAATATTTGCAGCAAGTCACTGCAGTAACACAGAAAATCCACCTCATTTATTAAAACTGAAAATCTGATTTGTGAAGTCTCAGCACAACAAAGACATCGCTTTCCAAAGGCTACTCCATTTAATCAATCCCAGCAGTTCACAGCTTTTAGAAGGGAGATCTTACATGTGTGGGAAATGCTTCAAGTATTTCTTCTGTGTATGTCAAATTTCTTCTGTGGTTTTGAAATTGATACTATCACAAATTCAGAACACAGGAAACCTAGGTATTGTGGAATCACCTTCAGTTTCATGCTTCAGGGGTTGCTTTGCTCTGGCTGTCTTTTTGGAACTTACAGAATGATGGCATTCAAGGGAAGGAATCTTTCCCACTGTGAGGGTGACAGAACACTGGAACAGGCTGCCCAGGGGGACTATGAAGTCTCCCTCACTGGAGATATTCAAAACCTGCCTGGATGCCTTCCTGTATGATCTGGTATAGGTGATCCTGCTCTGGCAGTGGGGTTGGACTTTAGACATCTCTTCCAGCCCCTGACATTCTGTGAAGTTCCATAAAGCCAGGGATTATTCCTTTGCTTCACATATAGTAGTACAAGCAGTTAATACTTCATTGCACTACCATGAATCAGAGGCATTAAGAACTCCATTCTTCCTCCTAAATCCCAATCCATAACCCTTCCCTTCTGAAACTACTGCATACAGAGCACACTCTTCTGTTTCGGTTCAACTCAAATTTCCTATCTTCTAACACCAACAGCATTAGAATGATCATTTATCAAGCTTTTCCTGTGACTGAGCAAGCAAGAACAACAAAACCTTTATGCTTCAAGCAGTAATTGATGGGATGGTACTTTTTATTTATGTTCAAAAACCCTAATTGCTTTTGCAGGCATTTATGATAAAGAGATGCTTCCATCCTGATCTTATCCAAACAAGATACAACATATTCATGATGCTGTCCATTGGTTGCTACTCAGCAAGTTGTTCATACTTACTCTGTGGCATCCCAAATGATAATTTATATATACACCTTACACCTCTTCTGCTACAACTTTGATTTACCTTGCATGCACGTTGAGAGAATACTTAGAAACTCTTTTTGTAGAGCAGCTGATATGCAATACTTTGTTCACATGTAACAGTATTCAAAGTTGCAGTTAAATCATCAGACAACATCTCAGAGAGCCTTGCACTGAATGAGGCCTTCAATGTGCAAGCTGGCTGCTGTTTGCATGAGTTACTGCTCTGCCACTTGCTTCACAGCTCCAGTCAGCTGCTCTCAGAATCTGGTATAGAAGAGATTAAGCCGCATTTCCTTCACTAACCACAGAGGGTTCACCACAAGAATAAGTGGACTCTGGCAACAAAACATTTTTTTCATGTATTTCCTGGCATTTTTCTGGCTGTAGCTAGGTGGGGTTAGTCTCTTCTCCCAGGCAACCAGCAACAGAACAAGGGGACACAAGCACAGGCCTGTGAGGAGAGGCTGAGGGAGCTGGGGGTGTGCAGCCTGCAGAAGAAGGGGCTCAGGGCAGACCTCATTGCTGTCTACAACTACCTGAAGGGAGGCTGTAGCCAGGTGGGGTTGGGCTCTTCTGCCAGGCAACCAGCAACAGAACAAGGGGACACAGTCTTAAGATGTGCCAGGGCAGGTCTAGGCTGGATGTTAGGAGGAAGTTGTTGGCAGAGAGAGTGATTGGCATTGAATGGGCTGCTCTGGGAGGTGGTGGAGTCACTCTGCCTGGAGGTGTTCAAGAAATGCCTTAGTGCCATGGTCTGGTTGATTGGACAGGGCTGGGTGCTAGGTTGGAGTGGATAAGCTTGGAGGTCTCTTCCAACCTGGTTGATTCTATGATTCACTTTGGATTTTCTGCCTCACCTCAATTATGTTTAGCTATGTCAGAGAGGAGGACAGACTCCAAACTAAAATCACTGTGTATATGCAGTTCAGTAAAGCAGTATGCCATTGGTTTACATACATACAGCAGTGACTGGAAGAAGGGACACACTGCACCTGTTTCTAAAAAGGGCAGAAAGGAGAACCCTGGGAACTACTGACCTGTCAGCCTCACCTCTGTGTCTGGGAAGATCATGGAGAAGACTCTCCTAGACACTCTGACAAGACACAGGGAGGTGACCAAAGACAGCCAGAATGGCTTCAATATGGACAAGTCCTGTCTGACAAACCCAGTGGCTTTCCCTGGTGGAGTGACTGCCTCCGCGGCCAAGAGACAACCTATGGATCTCATCTATCTGGACTTCTGCAAGGCCTTTGACATGGTCCCCCACAACACCCTACTTGCCATGTTGCAGAGACATGGATGTGACAGGTGGACTGCTCAGTGAATACGGAACTGGCTTGATGGTTATATCCAGAGGATACTGGTCAATGGCTCAAAATCCAGATGGAGATCAGTGACAAGTAGTGTCCCTCAGGGGTCCTTACTGGGGCCAGTACTGTTTTAACATTTTTATCACTGATACAGACAGTGGGATCAGGTGCACCACTGGCAAGTTTGCAGATGGCACCAAGCTGAGTGGTGCTATCATTATGCCAGAGGGATGGAATGTCATCCAGAAGGACCTGGACAAGCTGCAGAGGTGGGCCCAGATGAACCTCATGAGTTTCAATAGAGTGCAGGGTCCTGCACCTGGGCTGGAACAACCCTCACTATAAATACAGGCTGGGAGATCAGGTGATAGAAAATAGCCCTGCAAAAAAGGACTTGGGAGTTCTGGTGGCCAAGAAGCTGGACATGAGCCAACAGTGCATGCTTGCGGCCGAGAAGGAAAATCACACCCTGGACTGCCCCCAAAAGAAGCATGGCCAGCAGATGGAGAGAGGGGGTTCTGTCACTTTGCTCTGCTGAGACCTCACCTGGCATACTGCACACAGCTGTAGTGCCCTCATCACAAAAAGGACATGAACCAGATGATGTGTGCCTAGGGGAGTGCCACTAAAATGATCAGGGAGCTGGAACACCTCTTCTATGAGGACAGGCTGAGGGAGCTAGGATTCTTCAGCCTGGAGCAAAGAAGGCTCTGGGGAGATCCAATAGCAGCCTCCCAATACCTGAAGGGAGCCTACAAGAAGGCTGGAGAGGGACTGTTTACAAAGGCCTGTGGTGATAGGACAAGGGACAATGGTTTGATATTAGAGAAAAGTGGATTTAGGTTGGACATTAGAGGAAGTTCTTTACCATGATGGCAGTGGAACACTGGAATGGGTTGCCCAGGGAAGTAGTTGATGCCCCATCCTCATTGATATTCAAGGTCAGACTTGACATGGCTGTTGGCAACCTGATCTAATGGAGGATATCTCTGCTCACTGCAGAGATGTTGCACTAGATGACCTTTGGAGGTCCCTTCCAGCCCAAACCATTCTATGCTTAGGGAGTGGGGTGATGGGAGGGGGAGAAGCTCTTGCTAGTAATCAAAGCCCTGAGCAGTACACATAGAACATTTAATTTGCAATGTCAGATCTGATACTCTCTTTGGTTTTAAAAATGTCATTTGACCCCTCTCTCAGATATACACACACACATATAAAACCATTTTCCCCTCAATTTTACTCACAGAAAAGAACAAACACAGTTGCCTTCCAGTAACAGTGCAAAGGTTAATCTACCCCTAAATTCAGAAATGTGAAAGGACATTGTGGATTTCAAATATTAATTCTTATAGACATATTTACTACTGTTGCAAGCCTAAAGGGCCTGAGAATTGTTCCCTTTATGCAACAGTTAGGTCTGTAACAGAGAACTGAACATGTCAGAGGATTTCCCAATGATTAATAGAAATAAATAAAATAATGGATGATATGACAATGACTTACATTTACCACATCTGCTTTCCTAAAATACATGCCTCTTCACCCAAAAAAACAGGAGAGCCAACACTTCATACTGAAGGGCATGTTGGTCCTGTTCAATATCTTTATTGCTGATCTGGAGCAGGGGATTGACTCCAGCTTCAGTAAGTTTGCAGATGACACAAGCTACGAGCAAATGTGGGTATGCTGGAGGGTAGGAGAGCCCTGCAGAGGGACTTGGCCAGGCTGGATGGGTGGGCAGAGGCCAATGGGATGGGATTGAACAAGGCCAAGTGCAGGGTTCTACACTTTGGCCACAACAACCCCAAGTAGCACTACAGGCTGGGGACAGAGTGGCTGAGAGCAGCCAGGAAGAAAGGGACCTGGGGGTGCTGGTAGAGAGTAGCTGAAGATGAGGCAGCAGTGCCCAGGTGGGCAGGAGAAACAATGTTGAGGTGCTGGAAGGTGTCCAGAGAAGTGCGACAAAGCTGGTGAGGGGCCTGGAGCACAGCCCTGTGAGGAGAGGCTGAGGGAGCTGGGGGTGTGCAGCCTGCAGAAGAGGAGGCTCAGGGCAGACCTCATTGCTGTCTACAACTACCTGAAGGGAGGCTGTAGCCAGGTGGGGTTGGTCTCTTCTGCCAGGCAACCAGCAACAGAACAAGGGGGCACAGTCTCAAGTTGTGCTAGGGCAGGTCTAGGCTGGATGTCAGGAGGAAGTTGTTAGCAGAGAGAGTGATTGGTACTGGAATGGGCTGCCCAGGGAGGTGGTGGAGTTGCCATCCCTGGAGGTGTTCAGGAAGCGCCTGGATGAGGCATTTAGTGCCATGGTCTACTTGACTGGCTAGGGTTGGGGGTGGATGATCTTGGAGGTCTCTTCCAACCTGGTTGATTCTATGGTTTGTTATGTGTTTCAGTTTTATATAAACTGTGACCGAGCAGAAAACTGATCTAAAGATAGTTAGATTCATGCTGGGGGAAAGGAAATACTTTCCCCTCCATATTGTGATGTACCACACCATGCAAAGAATGAGAAAAGCATTTCTTATAAAGGAAAAGCACTCCATAATTTGCTGTCATATTCAACATGCTAAATATCATTCTGAGATTCCTTGAAGATAGTGCTGTGATGAACTTGCTTAAGAAACAGGGGAGAAGCAGGAAAAAAAAGGCTCATTTTC
Organism: Tricholaema leucomelas; assembly: GCA_013400475.1. Classification (NCBI taxonomy): domain Eukaryota; kingdom Metazoa; phylum Chordata; class Aves; order Piciformes; family Lybiidae; genus Tricholaema lacrymosa; species Tricholaema leucomelas. The sequence goes on from WAAF01015999.1 coordinate 119,802, forward strand.
ATTTTGCTGAATTTCAAGCAAATTTAATCCATTACCTATTTGCTACTCTTTAAGGTTATAACCTCTTTCAATAAAGACTACAACTGAAGTTTTAAAGTTCACAATTCACATCTGGCACAAATATTAAACAAAAAATAAATACAGGACTGGATAAAAAGGTTGACAAATTTGCAACTATCAACTTCAGGAGCCAAGCAACACTACACATTTATTTGTTGAGCTACTCTGTCAGCCAAGAATGGTTACACTTCTCTCAATCCAAAGGTCATGCTAAGATTCCCTACTTAAGAGGTAACAAGATGCCTGCTGTTTAAAAGGACATCAATTCAATTCCACCTCTGGACTGTGATAGGCAGAAAGTTTCTCAATCATCACACATTAGGCAAGAACGGTAATGCCCTCTGGGTGAGGAAAACTGAAGGACCAGTGCCCTGCATAACATGCTAGAAGCTATTACACCTGTAGAGCAGCTAGTTCTAGAAGCATTAACAAAGAAGCATAGCATGTGATGGCATTCTGCCTTCTTGAGGCCATCTACCATTAGGCTAACAGAAGAAACTCTGTATCTTAAAACCAAAATCCTTACTCAAATACTAATTCAAGTGGTTTCATAGAGGCTGCATAGTCAGACCATTCCAGAAAGCAGTTAGCTGCAGGAGTACTATATTCACACCTATTCATAGTAGCAATTCGCTTTGACACATGCACCAGTCAGCACACTGCTAAACCTTGATTTACATAAAACCTAATGCTACTGAAAATTCTTCTGAATTGGACTACATAAACATACAAATAAAAAGCATAACAGAAGTACTCAAAATACAGATGCAAATTTTCATTCTAATCCAAGATACATACGAGGTAGCATAATGTAATCAAACTGTGACTACAATTCTACATGCATGAAAAACCTTTCCAGGTGAGAAAAGACAACTTGCAAACTCAGGTCAGAATCAAGTCCGCAGTCTGTAACTTTAGCTCCAATGCTACATTAACTTGGTAGTGTTCTCTGTTCTAAATGGGAATTAAGTGATCTTGACCAAAGCCACAGTTGCAGTGGATACTCTGTTCTTCAGGAGGTTTTACTGATTACAGCAGAGCTGACTCCTTTAACTATAATGGAGCTATTGGACAAAACCGCATAGTAAAACACTTAAGTGAAGATGATTGTGACTTTAGAGTAATGTTATACAAATCCACAGAATTCAAAATCTAGAAGAGTAAAAGGTTTCTAAGCATATATTTAATCTTTTTGAACTCAGACAGGTGAATTACTTCAATTTATTTCAATTTTTTAACCTGGTCAAGAACAACATTTCCATTGAACGAATATCTGCTTATTCCTAGACCATTTTCCATTTCTAATGAGCAAATCCAATAATGTTACTATGAAGATAAAGCCCTGTTACTATAAAAATTATGCTGCTGTGAGGCTTCCAAAGTGCTATGACAGCTAACACTCCTAAAATTTTTCAATTATTTATTGTACACATCTGAAGAACTCTTTAAAATCAGCTCAGCTTTTAAAATGCATAATCAAAGGCATTCCTTCAATATTATTACATATGTGCAATTCACTTTAGAGTCTAACTGTACTGATGTCCCCAACTGGCATAATTAGTTTTAGCAGAATCATAAGCAGATATGATTAAACTTTAAAAGGTTCAAGTAATTTTATCACTGTGAAATGCATGTTGATAAAAGCTCTAAGCTTTGAAGATGCAAAGCTAAGATTAATAGACCAATTTCTAATACATCATTATTAATTTTTTTAATAGGAATGTCCACAGGCCCTTGTCAGAATTGTGGCATCATTACATTACAAGGTCCAGAACAACAGATGATGTTAAAAGCTAGGTTTTGAAGATGTGATGGTTTGGGTGTTCCCCGCCCCCCCACACACACTTTAGGAATCACCCAGACTAGACTCGGTCAGCTCTGGAAATTTGAATGAAGCTTATATTTACAGCTGGCACAATGTACAAGCAGATAGTTACAGTATATACAGTTATAGACAGAAATAGACAAGGTAAAAGGTAATACAGAAACACAACTCCCCTCCCAGAAACCTGAGTCCCCAGGAGGGGCTCTCAGCCACTCCCTCACCTTCCCCCCAACCCCTCTCAACCTTACCCCAGTCCCAAGGAAGAATGGAGGTTCGGCCAAGAGGATTAAGAAGCAGAGGTGAATCAGCAAAGCAAATGGAGGGTGAGGTTAGAAAGCAAGATGGAGTTCAGCCAGCAGCCTCAGCTCTCCAGCAGAGAAAGAGCTAAGAGAAAAGCCCTGCACGCAGTGCCCAAGCAAAGTGACTTTATCTTTTGTTTTGCCTTTCTTCTTTACACATCTCAGCAAGGCTGTGAGCGAAGTAGACCTCACCATTGTTTTCATTTCCCAGCCTATTATCTAATTCTTCTCACCAAAACATTCTAGCTAGCTTCAAACTAGCACAGAGACCTAAAAAGTCATTAGTCCAATACTCCTAATACTTAAAAAATAACAACAGCAGGAAGAAATGAAAGAGAAAAGCAGAAATCATAGTGGCTGTGAGAATTAACTATATGAATAACTGTGGTGGTTTGGGAGTTCCCCACCCCTCCACACTTAAGAACATCACCCAGACTAGACTCAGACAGATGGAAGTTAAAGAATGAAGCTATAGTCAATTAGCCTCAAAGCAGCACAATAACATAACAGTCTGAAGTGATAGCTGGTGGTTTTGCTTTTCCTTTTGGTCATAAAAGGAAACATGGGCAAGATTTGTGAGCCATCCTGTAAAAGATATGACTACAAAATCTCCCAACAGTGTCATAGTAGGCATGGATCTTCAGGAAGTAGTTCACATGGGGAGACAAAGTAAGACAAAATGTTAGCTCTACAGCAGATGTGTACAGCAGAAGAAAATCGTGACAGTACCTCACTGAAAAGACAGAAGGGACTTCAGAAAAGTAGGCATTTGGTAAGGGACAGATTGAGCCAAGACAAAGACTTGAATGTTGAAGAGATGTACACATACATTTATATACTCATATTTACAGACTCCAACTGCATGCATGTGTCAGAAATTATGGCAATAGAGCCTTACATTTCTCCTTTACCAGAGCATCATAATGGCACAAATCCAGTGTTTTTTCTAGTAGTTTAAATGGCCTTGAAATTAGCAATGAAACAGCATCTGGAAATTCTGTCAGGCCAGTTTGCAAAACTGGTCTCTTGTCAGATTCCTTTTACAAGTATTTTCTAGCTTCAATACTATAATCCCATTTTAATTCTACCACATAGACTAACACCCCTATGTGTACTAATGGTGCAACACTAAGCTATAAATTCCTTCTGCCTGATCCAAGCAAGACAAATATTATTTAGAGATTGACAGATAGTTCAGAATAATTTAAATAGCTATTCTACAACCTCACCTTTCCTCTAAAAAAGAAGAGAGAAGGAAAATAAATTAGTACTAGAATAGACCACAGTTTAAAGTAATGAAATCAACATGCATTTGTTGTTCATTCAAGTAGTTCTGACTCAACCATCTGGGAAAAGGAAGCAAAGTACTTTACAGCAATAGGTATTACAGTAGTCCTAACATGCTGAGTTACTAAACTGTCTGAAATGTTTATGGTTAATTAACTGTAAGTAACACTGACAAGTTTCAACATCAGTCATACATACACATACAGAGATATATTTTATAAGGCTACAAAACTGTCTGAGATTTACTAGCAATAAAAAAAATGTCAGCTTTTATCATGCAAGTTACTATTAAAACCATGTGAAAGAGACAATCTGTCAAAATGAGGAAAAACTATACAGGTCTCATCATTGTGCCCAGTCTCAAAAGGCTATTACAATGACTTAGTAATCTTACAATAAAACAGTAAGAAAACTAAGATGAGTCAATATATACAACTGATGGTCAGCTGAAAAGCAGGAAGGAAAACAAATAGCCAGAAAGAACATCATACCTCTTAGCACTAGTTGACAGTTTAGCAGCTGTTTTGCTTGATATTTTGCCCTCTTTTTTCTTTGGTTGAACTTGCTCCCTTTCTTGTTCCTGCTGAACACCTTCACGCTGATCTCCATCAGAGCTGCCTCCACTAGTGCTTGGACTATCATCAACTCTCTGCCCTTCTGTAGACATGGCAGATGCTGCACTGAATAAAACACAAATGAAAGTTAGCTTTTTCAGAAGAAGCGGTGCCTTAATGAAACAGCCTATGAGATTTATGTCTTCATCTTAATACTTAATGCTTGTGTTACAGTACTTAAGCAATCTTAGTACTGAACAGTTTTCCATAAGCATCTTAACAATAATTCCAGAACTGGCCATTTTAAACCTCATATCAAATAAATAATAAATGCTTATGTATTTATTTACCTATTAATTGTTAAAAAGTGAGAGCTGTTACTGTCTTAAGACTCTCTATTACCCCTTTGAAATACATCTGCGGACTCACTGCCCAAAGAGGTTGTAGAGTTTTCTTCAGAGATTAAAAAGCTGCCTGGATGCACTCCTGTGTGACCTACTCTAGGTGATTCTGCTTTGGCAGGTGGGTTGGACTAGTCAATCTCTCACGGTCCCTTCCAATCCCTAACATGCTGCGATTCCATGTCTGTAGCATGGGCTTCCACAATACAAAACCTAGCAACAGAAGTGCTCAATGGAAACATTCACAGAACCAGAAGGCACTCACCCAGGACTGTTTGTATTTACCAAACCAGTGTCCTTCTAAAGCAGTTAAGTGTGCTGGTAGAGGATGTAAGGATTTTTTTTCCTGACAAGCTTTGCACGGGCAACAAAGTGTCAGAGATCTCAACCAACAAGAAGTCTCAGTATTACTTCAGAAGTCAAGTCAATACCTTATGTGTACACTTCCGATCGCTACTTTAATTACTTCTGTCATGTAAAGTAATGTAAGAATACGCTGACAGATGAGGAATTACAAGCTGTCATGACTTCCCTAACTGTTCTAAGGAAGGGCAGATGTCTGTGAGTAACTGAGTTAGCCTGTGTCGTGGCAACTACTGTCAGAAAATGTCACCAAAACCAAATAAACAAACAGAAAAACCCAACCTCTGAGGGTCTTTAACTCGAAACCTGTAGTTTATAGACATATTTTATTAAAATCTCTAGAAGAGCATATATAAAAGAATCAACTTTAAGGCACAAACCACTACTTGGTCACACCCAAGCTATCTCCATGTACCTGGGTGATTTTCTGATCAAATCTGTCCAAATCCAAACTTTGCTCTTTCCTACACCAACAGTTTTAAATTGCTGTGAACTTCAACTTGCTTTTCCTCTTACTCATGCACAGACACCATCACAACTAAGAACAAAACTATTCACCTTCACTATTGTATGTTGTAATGCTCTCTCAAGGGAAAGCAATGACATTGCAGGTTCAGATTCAAACACACTCCTTCAGGGGATTAAATAAAGTTCATTTCCCTACACATTTATGCAAAGAAACAGCAGAGTAAAAGTAAAGTAACATCAATGCCAACTGGGTGATGTTGAAAAGGATGATTTTCAGAAAGGTCATAAATGTTTTAGTTATAGCTGCATATAAGAAAATAAATTTACTCCTGTTCTGCAAAAGCCTTACCAAGTTCTATCAAATAGTACGCACTGTGGAGCGGAAAAACGTTTCAGGCATTATTGACACAACCCAACTAACTCCAAGAGGAATTGGATCTCTTTTGGTCTAATTTATGAAACTATATAGAAAGAGAAATCTCTTCCAAATATTTAGATGCTGAAAGAAACAGCAAGTAGCAGCAGGTGATGGATATGGGACTAGGTTTCCCTTAATCACCTTCAGCTACATTTTAGATTTTATTAACTATTTTATATAAATTTTTACTTCAAACCACAACCCATGGCCTGCTTATTCAAGTAACTGAATTAATGCATAGTTTGTGTCCTAAAATACAAAAATTGTTCTTTCTTAAAGAACAATTTTCCTATGGCACAGCTGTAACTTCATATTTGACATAATTCATATATTTAAGGAAGTTAATGTTTAGATATTTATATCCTGGCTGTCAGACTTTGAGATAAAGGTAACAGAAGATTTAGAAGTAATGAAACACAGAAGTATCACATTCCAACAAGTCTAAATATACATTTAGTAACTCTAATGTGATTTTGCTAGTAGGTACTTGTTTTCTTTGCTTCTATACAGAGTTAAAATATAATCTTATCTTTTTAGCCAAAATATATCTATTTTTAAATACTTCGGATGGCTTTTATTTATTCCAGATTTTAGTTCAGAACTTTGCTTAACATACCTAATTTTAAAGGTAAAAACTCTCTTCACAATGCACACAGTCTTTAACACTGCAGGCCTGAATCGTAGAATGGTTGAGGTTGGAAGGGACCTCAAGGATCATCCAGCTCCAACCCCCTGCCATAGGCAGGAACACCTCCCACTAGAGCAGGTTGCCCAAGACCTCGTCCAGCCTGGCCTTAAACGCCTCCAGGGAGGAAGCATCCACAACCTCCCTGGGCAACCTGTGCCAGTGTCTCACCACCCTCACTGTAAAGAACTTCCTCCTAACATCCAGTCTAAATCTCCCCTCTGCCAGCTTAAACCCATTCCCCCTCGTCCTGACATTACCAGACCTTGTCAATAGTCCCTCCCCAGCTTTCCTGTAGGCTCCCTTCAGATACTGCAAAGCCACTCTAAGGTCTCCTCGAAGCCTTCTCTTCTCCAGGCTGCAGAGCCCCAACTCTCTCAGCCTGTCCTCAGAGCAGAGCTGCTGCAGCCCTCTGAGCATCTTCGTGGCTCTCCTCTGGACTGGCTCCGGCAGTTCCATGTCCTTCTTGTGTTGGGGGCTCCAGAACTGCACACAGTACTCCAGGTGGGGTCTGACGAAAGCATATTTAATAAAGCTCATATGCACAGGACATCTGCTGTGAATAACCTTGGTTATAAATACTACTATTACCCCAAAACAACTGCATTCACTTCGTAAGTTCAGGTTACTATCCAGCAGACAAACACTGTTACAGTAGCTCAAAGCATGTAATTGTTGTAACATATGATGCCAGCATTTACAACAGGAAGATGCTTAAATCTGTCATCTGATGTCTGGATAGTTTCCTGGGTCTTTTTTTCCTTACTGTTCCCCCTTCTGATGTCCAGGCAGCTACTTCCATGCCCTATCCTCACAGTATCTGCAATTTTAGGAATTGTGCATAGTTCAAGGGATGCTCAATATTCAACACAAAGTGTTTTTAAAGGGCCGGAAGTTAGATGCTTCAAATGTGGTCAAACTTACAAACACACACATGAACATACAAGAGAATGGAAAAATGTAATAAGGTCAATTGAAGGGATGACACTGTTAGGAAAACATTTGACTGCCAGGAACACAGAGGAGTATAAAATATGCCTTGAACGTGTTTGCAACTGCCATACGGAGTGACAGGAAAGATACACAACGTTCAGGTTCCTGCCTACCAGGGTATATTCTGCATTCAGAGAAGGGTTACTAACCTTCCTGCTGTTCTTCTGAGAAAAATGAACAGAGGGGACAGAGAAAGGAGTGAAAGGGGACTCCCCCTCCGTCCCCCTCTTCCACAAAGAAAAACAAACCACCACCCCCCAAAAAAACCCCAACAAATAACTCGCAAGAAAAACAACCACCACCATCACTCCCCCCCAAAAACATTATCCAACAGCTGGGTTCAGAGATCCTGGAGATGTGCAGATTGAGTCCCTAGGGTGGCAGAGACAGTGATGATGTCTTTCTAAAGCGGTCCTAATTTCCTATAAGCCAAGATAAATGGAATATTTCTGCAGGGTCCACGAAGAGCAGCCACAGCAGCAGCAGGCTTACTTATCTTCATTAGAAACCGTAAAGGGCAAAAGGACCGAAACATCACAGTAGAGGACGCCGAAGGAGCCCGATTTCTGGACGGGCAGGGTTTTCCTCTGAGAGAAACACCCAAGGGGACAGGATGGCAACACCGGGCTTCCACAGCTCGGTGTGTACACACGCAACTCCCCCCAACCAGTGGGGTAGCCCCAGAGTGCGGCATCAGGCCGTACCAGGGCGGGAGGAGATCATGGGCACCCCCAAAAGCCACACTCATCCCGCACTCCCTAGGCAGGCGGCGGCCGGGCCAGGGTGAGAAGTAGAAGACAGCCTGNCAAGAGGAAGATGTCGGGGGCACGCGAGGGAAGGGAGGGGGTTGGGCTGCGGGGCTCCTCGGGGCGTGCTGGGTTAGGAGAGCAGAGAGCTAATGCCCCTCCCGACAGGCTCCAACTCGGTGCACCCACCTCACACAGGGGACTTGGTCATGGGAGCGGGGCGTGGGGGAAGGGGGTCCGGCGCGACCCAGGGGCGCAGCCAGTACTGCGGGGACCACGCGACGGGCACGGAGCTGGGCCGGGGTCGCGGGGGAGAGCGTCAGAGCGGAGGTGGCCGCTGCTCCCGCCCGCAGTGGGGCAAGCACGGCAAACGGACACGGAAGAGTTGCTGAAGGGGTGTGAAGGTGCTGAGGAGTAGTAGAGGCCGGAACGATGACCTAAGGATGGATGGAGCCGGGGGGGGGATGGGGGGGGGGGCAGGGAGGGAGCGGGGAACGGGGGTAGAGATGCCGGGGTGGCAG
>WAAF01015999.1:129112-155521 GCA_013400475.1 Tricholaema leucomelas
GCCTTGGGCGGGGTCAGAGGGGCTGAGGAGGAAGGAGGTGCGAGAGCGTGGGGGGTGCCGGCCGGGCGGCGGAGGGTAGAGTAGCTACCCCGCTTTTCTTGCAGCGCTTAGGTCACCCCCGCGAAACTCCTGGGTGTGAGTGGCCTAGCAAGCCGTGCCGGAGCGGGGAGGTGACAGTAGCAGCGGTGTACAGGGGCTCGTATCAACTTTCTTGGCTCTTCCCGTTTTTTCTGCTTCTTTGTTCTTGACGCCGGTCGTCCCGTCTGCCTCCCCTCCGGTCCTACCGGCCCGCTGCCCGCACCTCCCTGCGGCCTTTGTCTCCGCGAAGCCACCGCGGCACTCCGCCTGATGGAGCAGCTGGAGTTGCTCCCGTGGGAGCGGAATCTCCCATCTGCTGCCAGGGACGGCCGGGTGGAGAGGGATGTGTTACCTAGCGAGGGGCGGTGTGAGGGCACACCGTGCCTTCTCCAGCGCGCAAAAGGGGCCGAGGCCGGTACTTAAGGTTATATTTTTGTGTTCATCGTGGTAGTTTCGACCACAAGGTCGCTGCATCCCATTAGCACAGCTTGATGCTACATGGGGCCACTAACAACGTTGGGTGACATACAGCATCCCAACTGGAGATAAGGGCTGTAGCGTGACTGTAGTCAGGTAAGTGAATCTCACCTCTCACACAGGCATTACCTCCGCAGTAAGGAATGGGAGAGGCCAAGACAGAGTCTCACTTGAATGCTACATGTGTTGTATGAATAATATTAACCTGGAACAAAACAAACCTCTAACAGAACTGGCTGTCAGGTAACTCTCAGATAGCTGGCTGTGTTTGCCTGAGGTACTTCTGTGCTGATCCTGCTGCTTTAATCTTTATATAATCTACACTTCATGCTTAACTACATTAAGTAACCTCTTACCACCTCACACCTTTCCTCCTCTAATAGGGAAAGGGTTGGTCTCTTCTGCCAGGCAACCAGCAACAGAACAAGGGGATACAGTCCCAAGTTGTGCCAGGGCAGGTCTAGGCTGGATGTTAGGAGGAAGTTGTTGGCAGAGAGAGTGATTGGCATTGGAATGGGCTGCCCAGGGAGGTGGTGGAGTTGCTGTCCCCGGAGGTGTTGAAGAAAAGCCTGGCTGGGGCACTTAGTGCCATGGTCTGGTTGATTGGCCAGGGCTGGGTGCTAGGTTGGGCTGGATGATCTTGGACTGGATCTCTCTCAACCTGATTGATTCTGTAATCAGCCAAGGGTAACGGAGTAATGGTTAGTCAAAGTGTTTTCCCCCTTTTAACAACTAAAGTGAGTTAGAAAATATGTGTTCTTGTCATTCCACCTGCAGCAGGAGAAGTTCTTCCTTGCTTGAGCTGTTAAGTAGCATACTTTTTCTGACTCATGGCTCTGGTGTAGGTGGAGTTTGTGGTACCAAACATACAGAAATGGAGAATTAGAGCACTGCTGGGATACTTAAGGATTAGAAACATTATTGACACCTGTTATATGACACATGTTATATCCAGGCAACAAATCATTTTTACAGTTTCCCTGTAAATATTTTTTTCTTTTTCTTTCTTAGTTGTTTTCAAATAGCTTGGTTCATTGTCTCTTCCTATTTGTTAAATAATCCCAGTGACATTCTCACCTGAAGTTAAAAGTGCTGCAGTCAGCTGGTTCTTTGTATTTCATGTGTGTTTACAAGATATTTTCCTGTTTCTGGCTAAGCTGTCAGCCCACGGCTTGGATGGCAACACTCTGTGCTGGGTTAGGAACTGGCTGGAGGGCCGAGCCCAGAGAGTAGTGGTGAATGGTGCCACATCCAGCTGGCAGCTGTCACTAGTGGTGTCCCTCAGGGATCAGTGCTGGGCCCCATCCTCTTTAACATCTTCATAGATGATCTGGATGAGGGCATCGAGTCAGTCATCAGCAAGTTTGCAGATGACACCAAGCTGGGGGCAGATGTGGCTGGGCTGGAGGGCAGAAGGGCTCTGCAGTGGGACCTTGACCGCCTGGACAGATGGGCAGACTCCAAGGGGATGGCATTCAATGGCTCCAAGTGCTGGGGGCTGCACCTTGTCCACAACAACCCCATGCAGAGCTACAGGCTGGGGTCAGAGTGGCTGGAGAGCAGCCAAACAGAAAGGGATCTGGGGGTGCTGATCGATACCCACCTGAACATGAGCCAGCAGTGTGCCCAGGTGGCCAAGAGAGCCAATGGCATCCTGGCCTGCATCAGGAATGGTGTGGCCAGCAGGAGCAGGGAGGTCATTCTGCCCCTGTACTCTGCACTGGTTAGACCACACCTTGAGTACTGTGTCCAGTTCTGGGCCCCCCAGTTTAAGAGGGACATTGAGATGCTTGAACGTGTCCAGAGAAGGGCAACGAGGCTGGGGAGAGGCCTCGAGCACAGCCCTACGAGGAGAGGCTGAGGGAGCTGGGATTGTTTAGCCTGGAGAAGAGGAGGCTCAGGGCAGACCTTATTGCTGTCTACAACTACCTGAGGGGTGGTTGTAGCCAGGAGGAGGTTGCTCTCTTCTCTCAGGCAGCCAGCACCAGAACAAGAGGACACAGCCTCAAGCTGTGCCAGGGGAAATTTAGGCTTGAGGTGAGGAGAAAGTTCTTCAGTGAGAGAGTCATTGGCTACTGGAATGGGCTGCCCAGGGAGGTGGTGGAGTCGCCGTCCCTGGAGCTGTTCAAGGCAGGATTGGACGTGGCACTTGGTGCCATGGTCTAGCCTTGAGCTCTGTGGTAACGGCTTGGACTTGATGATCTGTGAGGTCTCTTCCAACCTTGGTAATACTGTGAGACTGTGGTGAACTCATGGAGAAGAGGTCCTAATGTCAGCCAGGTGTGTTTCTGCTTACTACCATGCATGACTTCTCAGAAGTACTAATAAGTAATTAACAGAATATGATGCATAAAAACCTTTTAAGGAAAGCAAATCTCCTGCAAGTAATACTTACCAGACTAAAAGGCTGCTGGCTGCATTGCATGTTCCCTACGTCAGTGTACCCTTTCCTAAATATTACTGAAATCGTTGCTTTTCCTTTCTGTCATTCCAAAGCAGACCTCCTGAACACCATCCAGGAAATGATGAAATTCACTTCTAAATGAGTCTTGTACTGTATTTCCTTCATCTTGCTGTGATTGCTTAAAGGTGCCTCTTAAAGGAGGCATAAATTTTCCTGTTCAAATACCCTGTCCATTGAAACTCCTTGTCGTGTGTCAAGGCTTCACTTCAATGACAGTTTGGTCTGCTTCATTAGAGTTCAAAGACCAGTCTAGTTCAGACAGGGGTAGAATGGGGCCACACAGTGCCCCAGAATCTGGGTCATAAGCTTCTGGTGCCAAAAAAAAAAACAAGGTAGCATTAAAGTGTTCTGGCACCAGGTGAAAAGTTTGAGTAATTGAGACTCAGGCCCTGATTTTTCTTTTGGTGTGTGACCTCTGGCCCAAAGCCCTAAATGGCAGGGCTTAAATTAAGGACAACTAAACTAGGGAGATGGTTTGTACTGCCATATGAATAGAACAAACACTCTGAGGTGTGCCCTGTCATTTTAAAAGTGGAGGATATGAATGAGCCTTGCCAATGTGGTGTAAACATTGTAGGGCAGGGTAACCAACTGTTCCCAGTTTTATCCTTTTGACCATCCAAAATAATGTGTCTGGCCCTCCTGTTAAAGGTTGCATAATATTGTATTGTTCAAAATCCTTTAAAAGACTTGTAAGTCTGGGTGAAGGTGATCAGGGGGCTGGAGCACCTCTGCTATGAGGACAGGCTGAGAGAGTTGGGGCTCTGCAGCCTGGAGAAGAGAAGGCGTCGAGGAGACCTTAGAGTGGCTTTGCAGTATCTGAAGGGAGCCTACAGGAAGGCTGGGGAGGGACTAGTGACAAGGTCTGGGAATGTCAGGACGAGGGGGAATGGGTTTGAACTGGCAGAGGGGAGATTTAGACTGGATGTTAGGAGGAAGTTCTTTACAGTGAGGGTGGTGAGACACTGGCACAGGTTGCCCAGGGAGGTTGTGGATGCTTCCTCCCTGGAGGCGTTTAAGGCCAGGCTGGATGAGGCCTTGAGCAGCCTGCTCTAGTGGGAGGTGTCCCTGCCTATGGCAGGGGGTTGGAGCTGGATGATCCTTGAGGTCCCTTCCAACCTAAACCATTCTATGATTCTAAGTATAGGGTGAAATCCTGGCCCTTTTGAAGTGGGTGTCAATACTCCAGTGGTAGCTTTTACCCATGCTGGAGTGCTGAGGCACACACATGCTTGGTTTTGGTTTGGGTGTTTGTTTTTTTTCATTCCCTTGCTTCATTTTATGCAGTTTCTAAGAGCTGACACTATTTACAAAGCCAGATGCATCCAAACCTGCCTGGGTTCTTTACTCTTGCAGAAGCTTAGAGCTTTCTGAGATGCACAAAGTTCAGCTCACTTGGCACAGTCACGCTTCAGAAGTGTTAGAGTTAAGGACACTTCTGTTAAGGCCTCTTGGTGGAGAATGTCTGTTATAAGGACAGATATGTCAATCAAAATGCATGAAGTTGGAGAAACTTGAGCTGAGTTTTCATTTAAGTATTATATTTAAAGAAGTATTGGATAAATTCAGAATTTTAGACTTCTTCAGCATGAGAGTGGTGAGCGCCTGGTATGAGTTGCCCGGGCAGATGGTTGGGGCCCCAGCCCTGGAGGCGTTGAAGGCCAGGATGGATGAGACTCTGGCCACCCTGGTCTAGGGTAGGGTGTCCCAGCCCATGGCAGGGGAGTTGGAACTAGATGATCCTTGTGGTCCCTTCCAACCCTGACTGATTCTGTGTGATACAGAGGTGTCATTTATAGAATCATAGAATCATAGAATGGTTTAGGTTGGAAGGGACCTCAAGGATCATCCAGCTCCAACCCCCTGCCATAGGCAGGGACACCTCCCACTAGAGCAGGCTGCTCAAGGCCTCATCCAGCCTGGCCTTAAACACCTCCAGGGAGGAAGCATCCACAACCTCCCTGGGCAACCTGTGCCAGTGTCTCACCACCCTCACTGTAAAGAACTTCCTCCTAACATCCAGTCTAAATCTCCCCTCTTCCAGCTTAAACCCATTCCCCCTCGTCCTGACATTACCAGACCTTGTCAATAGTCCCTCCCCAGCCTTCCTGTAGGCTCCCTTCAGATACTGCAAAGCCACTCTAAGGTCTCCTCGAAGCCTTCTCTTCTCCAGGCTGCAGAGCCCCAACTCTCTCAGCCTGTCCTCATAGCAGAGCTGCTGCAGCCCTCTGAGCATCTTCGTGGCTCTCCTCTGGACTGGCTCCAGCAGTTCCATGTCCTTCTTGTGTTGGGGGCTCCAGAACTGCACACAGGACTCCAGGTGGGGTCTGAGGAGAGCAGAGCCAAGGGGCAGAATCCCCTCCCTTGCCCTGCTGCCCACACTGCTCTTGCTGCAGCCCAGCACAGGGTTGCTGTCTGGGCTGCATGTGCACACTGCAGGCTCATGTTGAGCTTCTCGTCGACCCAGACCCCCAGGTCCTTTTCCTCAGGGCTGCTCTCAGCCATTCCCCACCCAGCCTGTATCTGTGCCTGGGATTGCACCCATTATGGCAAATGTTATCTGTTTCTTTTCAGTTAGAAACCGGAGTGATTGCAAATTACTGTTACACATCAAAATAAGAAATAGGAAAATGCAACTCTAAGGTTTATTCTTCATTTCTAGTTCTGCATAATTGTTCATTCCTATTTGAAAGGACATGTTTTAATATTGCTATTTAAGTTTTTATAAGTTGACAATATTCATTTAACAAAAGAGGTTGATTTTCTGAGGTGAAGAGGAGCAAATAACTTCGATACATCTTTCAAGCATAGTGGTATCTTTCTTCTGATGGCACATCTCACTTTCAAAACTAATATTTCATAGTAAAAAGTAACACAGAAGTATTTAGTTGTCAGTGCTGTGCTCTGTTGTTCCATTAATCTCAACCAAATTGTAATGAATCAAACAATTTCATCTGTCTGAACTATTATCAGAAGAGGATTGGAGGAGTGGGGACAAATGACTGTTTCTTTATCTGATTCCACTTTTCAGCAGTGCAGGAGTTATCCCAGTCTGTGTCATTCCCAGAATTTCTTCCTTGCTGAGTCTTGGGCCCCATGGGGCTGGTCAGAGAACAGATAGCAGGCAGCTCTCAGCAGCAGGCCTTCTCTTCCACCCTGTGGAATCTTGTCCTCCACCCTGTACTGAGGGCAGGGACAAAGAATGGCACGAGTCTATGCAGTGACTTGGTATTGTTCCAAATTTCCTCTCCCACAGCTGGCATTACTTACAGTACTATGAAGGCAAAAAGCCACAAGGATAGTCCAGAGGATCTGCTCTGTTCTCTATTTTTTACCCTTTCTGATAATTCTGCTTCTTCCATTTGTAGGTAGATTACTCTCATACTGCATCTATTTTAAAATCTTATTTTCTACAGTTTTTCTTTGCTTTTGTTGTCACTTGGTTGAATCCCATTCTCTGTATGGGCAAATGCAAACTGACATTCATGGGTACCCTGCTCCTCAAAGCACCAGCTCTGTTGGAGTGAGACTCTTCATTTTGTTTTCATGCTAGCAGCATGTAGGATGAAGTAGCGAGGAAGATACCTACAGTAGAAATTTGGTTACAGCTTTAAGCTAATTGCCTGTGTCCTCATCCCTTGGAAAATTACATCTTATATCAAGGCAAAGATTGAATCCTGGACACGAGGTAAACCTATTAGTCAAACAATGCCTTGACAGAGTATTTTGTGGCATTCTGGAATAAAATGATTGTGTGGGCACAGCAACAAGTTGTTACTGACTAACACTTCTTTATTTGCTCTACAGTAATATCAGCTCTTAAATCATTAGAATTTCTTCACCTTAACCTTTTCAAGGCATTAAATATAAAAAGTTGTCATTTGTGAGGCAAACAACTTTGAAGTTCCCTTTCAGTCCAGCCTAAAAAACTAAGAAGTTGCACCTTTTTATCCTCCTCCTTTTTGCTCAGAAGCAGAGTAACTGCCACTGTCATTCAGCTGGAAACAGAAGAAACAACTGGGGCAATGATCATGTGGCATCAGAGATTTTGATGGCTGTCAGCCTCTTTGCTGTCCAGCATTGTAAAGGGTAAAGATAAAGCATATTAAGGATGGGTGGGAGAGTGGCAATAACTTGCTTCTGTGTCCTTACTGAAAGCCTGACGCTTTCAGTGTCTGGAAAAGAGGTGTGTTTCTGTGTTCTAGTGTAGTGCCCAATGTCAGATAATTAGAATAAACATGTTAGAATAGAATCAAACAGTTTGGAAGAGACCTCTAAGATCATCCAGTCCAACCCAGCACCCAGCCCTAGCCAGTCAACCAGACCATGGCACTAAGTGCCTCATCCAGCCTTTTCCTGAACACCCCCAGGGACGGTGACTCCACCACCTCCCTGGGCAGGGGATAATTCTCTAATAGTTTCTAGACAACAATCTTTGACCCTTAGTCACTGTTCTAAAGATCTCATCTTGTGTGCACTAAAGGGGGGAAAAAAAAAATCTTTATTTCCAGAGCTATTGTAAAGCAGTGACCTGTAAAATAGAGAATCCCCTGCATTTGACTGTCTTAATTCATCACCATACATGGGAGAGCATGTTGAAAAGTGAAGATGGGCTAGAAAACTGGGGGTGGGGAGGGGTGGTGTTAAGTGTTATTTCCACACACTCTTCAGCACTTCTGCATTTGTTCTGTTTTCTGTTGGTTTCATAACCTCTTTGTAGGGTCAAAGCCTGGTCTGCTGGTGAAAGATGGATAAAATTCTGGGATCTCTTGTGCTTCTGTAGGGAAAGTTACATCTTTACCCAAAAAGAGAATCCATGGGCATTCGTGTTTCCTTAAGGCTCCAGAAGAATGTGAGCTAATGTCTTCCATGGTTAATGTGTGGCTCAAGGAGAATGCTAGTGTATCCACCACAGCAAACCTGAACCCCATACACCAGGCTCTTGCAGTCCTTTGAATACAAATGACCAAATATATTTCAATGTGCTAGTTTGAGACAAATTGGAATATTTTAATGAGAAAAACTAGATTCTAGGCTGTGAAAAGGAAAGACTGGGGATGTCTGCTGCACTCATAGGCTTGCTGGGATGTATAAAAACAAGACCACAAAACATAGACAACACACAGTGTCTCTGTCAGTTGGAGTGTGTGTCTCTGTCTCCCTGGGCTGCTTCTGCGTAACTAATCCTTCTGCTTTCTAACTCCCCTTGCCAGCTCATCTTGCATGTAGGGCAAAGTCTGGGATAAAGTAGAGGGGTGGAAAGAAGGTGGAAGGGTGGTTGGGAGCCCTTTCTGGGAGGGGTATTGTGCTGCTGTATTACCTTTAACTTGTCTATTTCTGTATGTATTTGTGATATGTTGTAACTATCTGCTTGTATATTGTGCTAAGCTGTGACTATAAAGCTTCATGCCTTAAATTCCAGCTGATGAGTCTAGTCTGGGTGATTTCATAAGAATGGGGGGGGTGGGTAACTCCCAAACCTCCACATTTAGGGACCCAAGGGACCACTCAGTTGAAAGCAGAATCGTCTGCCTTCTGCAGAGTGGAAATTATCCACATGTTCTCTGCAGGGGATTCCCCCAGTGAAATGCAAGTCCCCTGCAGCAGTGCTAGACTAGTAGTGGTTTATACTTCTTCCCTGAAGATCCTGGCCAAAGACTCTGATGTTGGCTATACTTACAAGGGAGAAAGATAAATGTCTGCTATTTGATAAACATGAATTATCCCTTCTGTTTATGGAACCTTATACCCAACTAGTGCTAATGCAGCAGCTACTAGTATCTAAGTCCAAGGACAAACCAAGGAAGAAGAAAGCCAAACATTTTCTTTTCTCATCTGTGGTGGTAACTGCTGCAGTAAAAGGCATCTTTTTCTGTTAGATCTAGGCACTGATCTGACAAACTCCTGTGTACTATTCTCTAAGTTCCTTCTGTAGAACCTCAGGGAGCAGGAAACATGAAAGCTCAATATCTTTATTGATGATCTGGACCAGGGAATTGAGTCCAGCATCAGTAAGTTTGTGGACAACACCAAGCTGGGAGCAGGTATGGAGCTGTTGGAGGGTAGGAGAGTGCTGCAAAGGGACCTGGCCAGGCTGGATAGGTGGGCAGAGGCCAATGGGATGAGATTTAACAAGGCCAAGTGCAGGGTTCTACACTTTGGCCACAACAACCCCAAGCAATGCTACAGCCTGGGGACAGAGTGGCTGGAGAGCAGCCAGGCAGAGAGGGACCTCGGGGTATGGTGGATAGTAGGCTGAAGATGAGCCAGCAGTGTGCCCAGGTGGCCAAGAAAGCCAAAGGCATCCTGGCCTGCATCAGGAACAGTGTGGCCAGTAGGACAAGGGANCAAGTTGTGCCAGGGCAGGTCTAGGCTGGATGTTAGGAGGAAGTTCTTCCCAGAGAGAGTGATTGGCACTGGAATGGGCTGCCCAGGGAGGTGGTGGAGTTGCTGTCTCTGGGAGCGTTCAGGTAAAGCCTGGATGAGGCACTTAGTGCTATGATCTGATTGACTGGATAGGGCTAGGTTGCACTGGATGATCTTGGAGGTCTCTTCCAACCTGGTTGATCCTATTCTATTCTAAGCTAGTGTTCATCTTTCTCGCCTACCTGAAACCAAGCAGAAAAACAATGGAGACAGCCACTACAGGGAATGGACACACTCTCTTAATCACATTGAAGGTGTTCCTGAAACTGCAAAGTCATGGGGAGATGGAGATGAGAGCACAGGTGAGGGATACATTTCATTTACAGACGCTGCAAGACACAGCATGAGCACAAGTGGATTGTTGGACATCTTAATCTTACAATCTGTTAAGGAATTTTGCTTAACCCTGTAAGTTCAGAGTGTACCTAGCTGTATTTATGACCCTGATTTAATCCAACCACATCCTTATTTTGACCGGCTCTGCATCTTAAATAGCTTCTGCAAAGTGGATGCCTCTTGCATTTTGCAGTTGCTTTGGAGGAGTGGAAAGCACACAGTTTCTCTTACAAATATCTTTTGTTTTGATTTCCTGTGTGCAGAAGAGTTCTTTAAAATGAAACCTGTGACATAGCTGAGGACTAGGACCACAAAGGCAATCATTTTTAATTAATGATGCTGTATTGTCTAGTGAGGTTCCCAATTCTCAGGGAAGGCCATACATTTAAAGTGAAATACTTGATATTTACACAATGGAGATCCACAAATGTTTGAGTGAGTAGTGAGTCACTTAACCTAGTTGTTAAGAAGTGGCAAGGAGGGGGACAATGCTGAGACTGTGTCTTCCACAAGTATGAGTACCTATCTCTGGGGCTTCTGACAAGAGGTTCCTGGATCTAGTAGATGATCATTGCTTGTTTAATCTTCTGGTGATGGAGGTATCACTGATAATGTGGGAAATAGAAATTTATCTGTTGACTGAAAGGACAAAAACACAGCTTCTAACTCCCAAAAGTGTGTCCTGATCGCTATAGCATTTTGGTGCTTGGCTTACTTGTTCTCTCTTCTCTTTGAAAAATACCCACAACTGCTATAGATTGGAACTGCAAACATGTGAGGTCTAAGAAACAGGCTGTGCTAGTTTGAAACTAGCTAGAATGTTTTGGTGAGAAGGACTAGATCATAGGCTGTGAGATGAAAACAATGGTGAGGTCTACCTCCCTCATAGGCTTGCTGAGATGTATAAAAATAAGTCAAAACATAGATAGCCACTTCTACTGCTGGCAAGCTCTGAGCTGCATCTCTCTCCTAACTACACCCTCCTTGGCTAATCCACTTTGCTTCCTAACCCCCTGGCCCAACCTCCATTCTTCCTTGGGACTGGGGTAAGGTNAAGCCTAGTCTGGATGATTTCTAAAAGTGTGTGTGTGGGGGGGGGGGGGACAGGGAACACCCAAACTATCACACAGGCTAAAGATCATTCTCTGTCTCTTAATTTTTCACCTTTTAAATGTTTTATGTTGCCATTCAAAATCAAACAGCACTAGCAAGACAAATTAAGAAGTCCCCTGTCCCCTTCTCCCATCATTGCCTGTTTTCAAGGCAGCAATCCAAAATGGAAAACAGTTCCTTCAGGAAAACAGGCAGCTAGTGCCCGTGTCTCTGACCTCCCTCCTGGGAGGTCTAACTGCTTCACGTTTGGTGAAGCGCTTCTGATAAAAATGGGAGTGCTTGCTCTGCAAGGCCAGCATCTGTGAGTGAGACAGCAGGGTCCTTAGTTTGTGCATCATTGCTGTCAGGATCACAAATGCTGTTAAACTGTTTGGTGACATCAAGACTCTGGGTTTCTACTCGTGAGATCAAAGATGCGATTCGCTTAAAGACAGAAACCACAACCCACCATTAACTGGAAATGTACGTTGAAGTAACAAAATGAGTAGTACTGATTCCAACCTGCTGTGCAACTGTGTGCTGATGTGGTAGCAAGATGTTCATGCATCCAGTTCAGACCTGCTGTGGAAGGTCAACCTCAACAAAGGCAGCTTTGTTCAGAAATTCTTGCGGTGCTGTGAAATGCTCTGCCCTAGGCGTAGGGCATCACAGAGACTGTCAGAGTGTATACAGTTAACACTCCAGGAGGAGTGTCCCTGAACTCGACACTTGACCTCAGGTGGTCTTGACCCCTCCCCAGGGGTGGGTCTGGACACCACCAGGTGATGGTTAGCCCACTCCCCCCTTCCTGTCCCATAAAAGCAGGGGGACTTCCTGTTCGTGGCTCTCTCTCTCTCTGGACCGCTCCGCAGCTCTCTGGACCACACTGCAGCTCTCTCTCTGCACCCCTGCATCTCTCTACCATGTGGTCACCACCATCACACACTCGGGTTGTATTTATACCTTTTGTGTTTATTATTATTCATTCCCTACACCTTTGTAACCTCACTAACTTTGCTCCCCTTTTACGTTATTGTTAACCTTTTCCTTTTCAACTTTCAAATCGAGTGAGATTGATTTTCTATTTGGGTGTGCTTACCTTTCCTCTCTACTTCTGAATTCCTTTCGTTGGGGAAGGAGGTGGGGGAGAGGGAAGGGCACTTTACAAAAATTGTCTGGAGTCTCTGGGACTTTAAATCAGAACCCCAGACACAGAGTTCAAGGAGCAACACTTTTAGTTAGATGGTTTAGTTTCAGGTAGTCCCACAAAGGGTAGGGAGTTGGACTCATTGATCAATATGAGTCCTTTCCAACTTGAGCTATTCTGTGGTCTCTCTGGGGAGGAGGACAGGCCAAAGCCATGGCCCTGATAGTGGCCTTGGCTCAGCAGATCTGTGAGGATCTGCAGACTGTCCATGCTCTGTGGCATGGCTAGGGCAGGGGCTGACAGTCCTCAGGGACTGGCACAGAGCCTTGGGCAGAGCAGGACCATCCCCATGGGGGCCCAGACAAGAACAGTCAGGCTGGTGAATTCCCTCAGGACCCTGATACTATATTCAATGGAAACCACTTGCAGCAGCCATATATTTTTGCTGAAGAACACTTTATTTTGGCTATGAACAGACAAAAAGTATAATTCTGAATATAACCATTTCTAAATTTCTTCACTTTGGTTTTCATGTAGTTATGTATAAAGAAATCCAATTTTTCACATAAGGACTTTCATCTTGAGTGGAGAGAAGAAAAAGCTGTTTGGGAAAAGCAGAAATCAGCCACTCCCAGGAATGCCCACTAATTCAGCTAGATGATTATATACTCTGCAATCAGCCAGCCAGGGTTTATTATTCCTTTGAGACAATGGAAGATATAATTTGATTTTGGAAGAAATTCAACAATAGCTTTTCACTCCTGCCTGCCAGCAGCTTGGATTGCACTGTGCTACCAGACCAGAGTTCCCAGTTGTGGGGGGTGCCAGCTAAATGGTTTGCTATACTATGCCTCCCATGAGGTGAAATGCCACAGAAACTGAGAGCTGCACAGCTGCCTCAGCATCTGCTTATGGAGCCCACAGATCTGAAACACTGAACCAGAAATTGACTACCAGTTTAAATAGAGCAATCTGAGCAGATCATAGAATCAACCAGGTTGGAAGAGACCTCCAAGTTCATCCAGTCCAACCTAGCACCCAGCCCTTGACAATCAACCAGACCATGGCACTAAGTGCCCCAGCCAGGCTTGGCTTCAACACCTCCAGGGATGGCGACTCCACCACGTCGTGGGCAGCCCATTCCAATGCCAATCACTCTCTCTGCCAACAACTTCCTCCTAACATCCAGCCTAGACTGCCCTGGCACAACTTGAGGCTGTGTCCCCTTGTTCTGTTGCTGCTTGCCTGGCAGAAGAGCCCAACCCCCACCTGGCTACAGCCTCCCTTCAGGTAGTTGAAGACAGCAATGAGGTCTGCCCTGAGCCTCCTCTTCTGCAGGCTGCACACCCCCAGCTCCCTCAGCCTCTCCTCACAGGGCTGTGCTCCAGGCCCCTCACCAGCTTCGTTGCCCTTCTCTGGACACCTTCCAGCACCTCAACATCTCTCTTGAATTGAGGAGCCCAGAACTGGACACAGCACTCAAGGTGTGGCCTGACCAGTGCTGAGTACAGGGGCAGAATAACCTCCCTTGTCCTACTGGCCACACTGTTCCTGATACAGGCCAGGATGCCATTTGCTCTCTTGGCCACCTGGGCACACTGCTGGCTCATCTTCAGCCTACTATCCACCAGTACCCCCAGGTCCCTTTCCTCCTGGCTGCTCTCCAGCCACTCTGTCCCCAGCCTGTAGCGCTGCTTGGGGTTGTTGTGGCCAAAGTGCAGAACCCTGCACTTGGCCTTGTTAAATCTCATCCCATTGGCCTCTGCCCACCCATCCAGCCTGTCCAGGTCCCTCTGCAGGGCTCTCCTACCTTCCAACAGATCAACACCTGCTCCTAGCTTGGTGTCATCTGCAAACTTACTGATGCTGGACTCAATCCCCTCATCCAGATCATCAATAAAGATATTGAACAGGACTGGGCCCAGGATCTACAGGCAAGTTTGCTCAATTAAGTATCTAGATTAATTCAGAAGTTCATGTCATAGTAAGGCTATTTCTAGAAACAAGCTTTTAAACTTAAAATGGAATTGCTAACCAGCCTATGTTCACATGATTTCAGGTTTTTTGATGGTTGTCTTGGAGGAAGCATGGTCTTTTGTGTTAAACCTTAGGATATAAAGGGAGGAAATCTAAAATGACTCGTGTAACCACACAAACTGTGTCACTTTTCCTCTCTTTCCCTTTTCTAAATATACATAATGCCAGTACTGATGTCAGAAAGCTCAGACCCCATGATATTTGTGTTGATTTCTGAGTCCTTCATATTGAGATTCAAAACGTTAATATATCTCTTGAAAGCCTCTGTGAATACCACAAGAGTTTTCATTTTCCACAGGGTAGCTGTAAAGGTGAATTGTGATACCCTTTTTCACTCCAAGAGTAGAAGGAAACATACATTGGAGGTCTGAGGCTGCAGCTGTGTTCTTGGCAGCAACAGTAACATGCAGCTTTAAAAGAGGTATGGGAAGACAGGGATCCTAAGTAACCTACAAATGATTATTATCACAGTTTCAGACTAAGCTGTAACTTTCTGTTTATTGGCACACAGCTAATGGCAGCTTTTAAAACTCAGTGGCTGAGGCAATTAGTGCCCTCAACCCTGCTGTCTTACAGGATCACACAGGACCACAGGATGTTATCTGTCCTGTGGTAGGGATGGCTGAATTGCTCATGAATCAGCTCCTGAACCTTACAGTTTAGTATATGCCAAAAACAATGTTGGTTTACCTTAATAGCCAAGTTATAAGCTGCAGTGGTTTAGAGATGATTCATAACCTGTTTGGTTACCCTGTATTAGGAGGTGGTAACCTCTGTAAGGATTACTGGGAGAAGAGCAGCCAACACACTGCATCAAGTTGGAGGGGACCCTCGAATGTCATCTTGTCCAACACTCCTGCAGTGAGTGGAAGCACCCCCAACATGATCAGGCTGCCCCTGCAGTTTAGTTCTCCACTATTTACTGCAAGTTGTAGATCTTCACTTCTTGTATTCTTTTAGGTGCGTGAAGATGAGGACCATTTAATTTAAGAGGGACATTGAGATGCTTGAATGTGTCCAGAGAAGGGCAACGAGGCTGGGGAGAGGCCTCGAGCACAGCCCTATGAGGAGAGGCTGAGGGAGCTGGGATTGTTTAGCCTGGAGAAGAGGAGGCTCAGGGGAGACCTTATTGCTGTCTACAACTACCTGAGGGGTGGTTGTAGCCAGGAGGAGGTTGCTCTCTTCTCTCAGGCAGCCAGCACCAGAACGAGAGGACACAGCCTCAAGCTGCACCAGGGGAAATTTAGGCTTGAGGTGAGGAGAAAGTTCTTCACTGAGAGAGTCATTGGCTACTGGAATGGGCTGCCCAGGGAGGTGGTGGAGTCGCCGTCCCTGGAGCTGTTGAAGGCAGGATTGGACGTGGCACTTGGTGCCATGGTCTAGCCTGGAGCTCTGTGGTAACAGGTTGGACTTGATGATCTATGAGGTCTCTTCCAACCTTGGTGATACTGTGAGACTGTGAGACTGTGGTACTGTGTGACCTTTGTTTCCTGTTGTTCATGGCAAAGAGTTATGAGTGCGTGCCTCCATGTGTTATGCCAAAGGGTCTCAGTTTTGATCAGCATCTAGCTTCAAATCTGAGGGACAAAGATAGCATTATTCAACCAATTTTATTATTTACTAATGGAAAAAAATACAATGGAAAAGGTATATTTCTAAACAAGAGTGAGTTAACAACAATGTTCCCTTGCCAGATATTGCTCTTCAGCCTCAGTACCTGGCAGGTCTCATGTACAGCTCGGGCACTTTTAACCACAGTGGAAACCTCAGTGGTTTAGGTTTTCTTATCATACAATCAACCAGGTTGGAGGAGACCTCCAAGCCCATCCAGCCCAACCTAGCACCCAGCCCTTGACAATCAACCAGACCATAGCACTAAGTGCCTCATCCAGGATTTGCTTCAACACCTCCAGGGACAGTGACTCCACCACCTCCCTGGGCAGCCCATTCCAATGCCAATCACTCTCTCTGCCAACAACTTCCTCCTAACATCCAGCCTAGACCTCCCCTGGCACAACGTGAGACTGTGTCCCCTTCTTCTGTTGCTGGTTGCCTGGCAGAAGAAACCAACCCCACCTGGCTACAGCCTCCCTTCAGGTAGCTGTAGACAGCAATGAGGTCTGCCCTGAGCCTCCTCTTCTGCAGGCTGCACACCCCCAGCTCCCTCAGCCTCTCCTCACAGGGCTGTGCTCCAGGCCCCTCACCAGCTTCGTTGCCCTTCTCTGGACACCTTCCAGCACCTCAACATCTCTCTTGAATTGAGGAGCCCAGAACTGGACACAGCACTCAAGGTGTGGCCTGAGCAGTGTTGAATACAGGGTCAGAATGACCCCAGGAGACCACTAGCTTTCTTGGCCACAAGAGCACATTGCTGGCTCACAGTGAACTTGTTTTCCAGCAGGACATATGATATTCAAAAGAAAAAAAAAAAAAAAGAAGTTAAGGAGTGGCCTGAACATTGTCTTTGATATCATCCAATAGTTTTTGGATCTCTGTGTCCAAACCTCTGTTCTGCCACAGTTTATGTTGTAAAGTCACCTACTGTTGAGAACCCTCATGGTACCAAGAATGCCCTGGGAGGGCACATGCCTCAGCAAAACATTCATCTCCTTTTGCTCAGTCTCTTATATATTTTCCAGCTACATGAAGCAACAGGTAGCCTGCTGTCTGCTTTGGAGGACTTTTCACATAGTCACTCCAATAGCAAACCCACTTCCCCATCTCACTCCCTATGTTTTCTTTCAATGCTTCATACTTCATGGTTTGAAGACAGGGTTTGCATTGGAGCTGGCCTTTTGTGGCCAGTGTCACTGTTACTGCAACATAATGCCCACTTTCCATATGGTGTCACTTTACAAAGGTTGTGAGTCAATGAACAATCTGTCTTTGCAAGAATAAACTATTTTATCCCTGCAGTGAACAGATGATAATGCATTACAAAATTGACTTGTCTGTCAGCCCGTGGCCTCCTTCACTTATTTAGTAGCAAACAGATTCTGGCATTTGGGATGAATCATAGAATCATAGAATGGCTCAGGTTGGAAGGGACCTCAAGGATCCTCCAGCTCCAACCCCCTGCCATAGGCAGGGACACCTCCCA
This sequence comes from Tricholaema leucomelas, assembly GCA_013400475.1. NCBI lineage: Eukaryota > Metazoa > Chordata > Aves > Piciformes > Lybiidae > Tricholaema lacrymosa > Tricholaema leucomelas. Next base: position 146,270 of record WAAF01015999.1, read on the forward strand.
CTACAGCAGGTTGCTCAAGGCCTCATCCAACCTGGCTTTAAATGCCTCCAGGGAGGAAGCATCCACAACCTCCCTGGGCAACCTGTGCCAGTGTCTCACCACCCTCACTGTAAAGAACTTCCTCCTAACATCCACTCTAAATCTCCCCTCCTCCAGTTCAAACCCATTCCCCCTCATCCTGACATTCCCAGACCTTGTCAATAGTCCCTCCCCAGCCTTCCTGTAGGCTCCCTTCAGATACTGCAAAGCCACTCTAAGGTCTCCTCGAAGCCTTCTCTTCTCCAGGCTGCAGAGCCCCAACTCTCTCAGCCTGTCCTCAGAGCAGAGCTGCTGCAGCCCTCTGAGCATCTTCATGGCTCTCCTCTGGACTGGCTCCAGCAGTTCCATGTCCTTCTTGTGCTGGGGGCTCCAGAACTGCACACAGTACTCCAGGTGGGGTCTGACGAGAGCAGAGTAAAGGGGGAGAATCCCCTCCCTTGCCCTGCTGCCCACACTGCCCTTGCTGCAGCCCAGCACAGGGTTGCTGTCTGGGCTGCATGTGCACACTGCAGGCTCATGTTCTTCATTAGCTATCTTGAGAAAAACGATGGAGCTGAGTATTTGAAGCTGTAACTTCTACAAATCTAAGGTTTAAAAAAGGTGCCTAGACCAAGAGGAGAAGAGTTGTACTAGGAACAAAGAACTATGGTAATAGGAGCATCTCACAGTCAAATTCTGTTTGGGTAAGCCTTCCATTGTCTTTTCATATACTCCTGTACCTTTGCTTTCATTCCTCCTTTTTTGTCACTGAGTCACACCTTCTGTTTTTCCCCTGGTTTTCTTTGAGTAAGGGGTTTGTACCTTCTGCTTTGTCTTTCTGCACACATTCTTTTTCTCGACTTTGTCCCTAGATGATCTTCCCTCCCCCAGCCCCATCTGCTGGGCTTTTTCCCTTCCAGCTGTGTAAGTGCATGCCTTCGTCCCTCACAGTAACTCACAGACTTGGCTGATGATAAACTGGGAGGCTGCTTGTCAGACAGAACTCTTCCCTTCCAGAAAGAGCTTGGCTGAGCTGGAGTTAATTCTCCCCAGAGCACAATTGTGCTGTGTTTTGCAGTGCTGTAGCTGGGTGTTGATAACACAGTTTTGGCTACTGCCAGGCCAAGCACTCAGGCTGTACTTTTCCAACATTCCCCTTCCCCACGATCACAATGAGGGGTGGGCAAGATCTTGGGAGGGCACACAGCCAGACCAGATGCCCCAAACTGTTCAAAGGGGTATTCCATGCCATATAACATCAGGTCAGATATATAAGCTCAGTGAAAGAAGAAGTGTGGGGATGTTCACTGGTGTCTGTCCTCCTGCACAACTGCTATGTGTATTGGAGCCCTGCTTCCTGCCAGCGACTGGCCATCACCTGGCTTGATGGGAAGTAGAGAAAGTCTTTGCTTGCTTTTGCTTCCATGCATGGCCTTTGCTTTTGCTTTGCCTTGTTAAAATTGCTTCTATCTTATGATGGGCCTTTTGTTAGATTTTCCCTTCCCACTTGTCCATTAAGAAGGGGAGTGATAGAGCAGCTTGGTGGGCATTTGGCCCCCAGGCAGGGCCAAACCAGCTCAAGTACCTAAGCTACCTTCCAAGACAAAGCATGTCAGATACCTATCTAGTATTATTTACTGCAGATGGTGTTGTAACAACCACGAGGGTACAGGTCTATGCAGTTGTGAGCAAAAGCAGGTATTTATTCTCCCTGCATGAATTCTACTGAGATTCAGTCCATGCATCTTAGTCTACTAAGATGCAGCGCAAGGGAGGTGATTCTCCCCCTTTACTCTGCTCTCCTCAGACCCCACCTGGAGTACTGTGTGCAATTCTGGAGCCCCCAGCACAAGAAGGACATGGAACTGCTGGAGCAAGTCCAGAGGAGAGCCACGAAGATGCTCAGAGGGCTGCAGCAGCTCTGCTCTGAGGACAGGCTGAGAGAGTTGGGGCTGTGCAGCCTGGAGAAGAGAAGGCTTCGAGGAGACCTTAGAGTGGCTTTGCAGTATCTGAAGGGAGCCTACAGGAAGGCTGGGGAGGGACTATTGACAAGGTCTGGGAATGTCAGGACAAGGGGGAATGGGTTTGAACTGGAGGAGGGGAGATTTAGACTGGATGTTAGGAGGAAGTTCTTTACAGTGAGGGTGGTGAGACACTGGCACAGGTTGCCCAGGGAGGTTGTGGATGCTTCCTCCCTGGAGGCGTTTAAGGCCAGGCTGGATGAGGCCTTGAGCAGCCTGCTCTAGTGGGAGGTGTCCCTGCCTATGGCAGGGGGTTGGAGCTGGATGATCCTTGAGGTCCCTTCCAACCTAAACCATTCCATGATTCTATGCTAAAAGAATCGTTAAAAACCTGAGACAGCAGCTGAAATTGCAGTCTTCTCTGTCCTGGGACATGTAGAATAGAATAGAATAGAATAGAATAGAATAGAATAGAATAGAATGGAATCAACCAGGTTGGAAGAGACCTCTAAGATCATCCAGTCCAACCTAGCACCCAGCCCTATCCAGTCAACCAGACCATGGCACTAAGTGCCTCAACCAGTCTCTTCCCGAACACCTCCAGGGACAGTGACTCCACCACCTCCCTGGGCAGCCCATTCCAATGCCAATCACTCTCTCTGCCAACAACTTCCTCCTAACATCCAGCCTATATATATATATGTAATAATGCAATGTTACAGTGTCCTCCTGACCTCCCAGGATATGGCATTTATGACTAGGTGGTCTTCCTTTTTAGTTTGCAGATGTGGTGGTGACTGATCCTTTGAACTATCTGGAAGCCTACAGGTGGTATTCTAACATGCAGCAGCAGCCTTCTCATTAGTGAAGGATTTCAGAAATGGAAAACATTTCTAGAGTAGCAGCAACTCCCAGAGATATCGTAACTACTTTAAGGAGGACAGTTTGAGTAAAAAAGAGTAATGCTGCCAGAAGAGTCTCTTTTGTAACTAATTATAGTACCATGGGGTTATGTGAGTAGTGGGCCTGATATAAACTATTAGGTCTGAGGTGTGTCAATCTGAATGGCCAAAGTAAATTTAACTGTTTTAGCTTTTCGTTACTTTTTTGGACGCTTGTGGTGGAAGGTCCAAATTATACCTAAAATACATATCCAAGACATATAAAATCATGGAATCATAGAATGGTTTGGGTTGGAAGGGACCTCAAGGATCATCCAGCTCCAACCCCCTGCCATAGGCAGGGACACCTCCCACTAGAGCAGGCTGCTCAAGGCCTCATCCAGCCTGGCCTTAAACACCTCCCTGGGCAACCTGTGCCAGTGTCTCACCACCCTCACTGTAAAGAACTTCCTCCTAACATCCACTCTAAATCTCCCCTCTGCCAGTTCAAACCCATTCCCCCTCATCCTGACATTACCAGACCTTGTCAATAGTCCCTCCCCAGCCTTCCTATAGGCTCCCTTCAGATACTGGAAAGCCACTCTAAGGTCTCCTCGAAGCCTTCTCTTCTCCAGGCTGCACAGCCCCAACTCTCTCAGCCTGTCCTCTGAAAACCCACCTTGTCCCCACCCCTTCCCAGCTGGAAGAAGCAGGAAAGTAGACAAAACCCTTGGTGCCTCTCAGTCTATCACAGACACCATATTTGGCCGTGTTCTGCAGCCTGCTCTGTCTTTGGTGAACCCAGGTCAGGGATGCCAGGCATGTGCATCTCCCTTTTTGGGTGAAATAACTTAGGATTGGTCCTAGAGGTGTTTTTTTCTGTTGCTATTGGTCCAAGATACTTGTCAAAATGTGTTAACAACTTAGCAGACTTGATTGTTTGCTGCTGCTGCCTTTGTTTTGTCTGCTGCTGCCTTTGTTTTGTCTGCTGCCTGTTTGCCTTGCATGCCTTGTACTGCACATAGCTGGGGACTTGCCTCCCCCATGAAAGGAAGACCTGGCCCTATCTGTCTTCTACACTGAGCCAAGGGACTGAAATGGCTTGCCCCATGCTGGGATATAGTTGTCCACTTGAGCTCAACTGAACCCAAGTCCATTTAACTCTGGCTGAGTCTAGACAATGACCTAGAAACTAGTCGCGACCCCGGCACCTGCCAGCTGCCACTCCAGCCCGAGGGCCAACTCCTTTGCTATACACAGCACCTGATTGGACTGCTCCAGCCCACAAACCTGGATCCTGCTTTGCTCAGGTGACTGACCACTCCAATGACCTCCTGAGAGCCATGAAGGATTTGCCTCACATCCGTGGATCTTCTCAGACAACCTGCTAAATGTGACCTACACAAGCAGCAAAGCCCTGCTGCACCATCACCACGTGGAAGGCCACCACATGGCTGGGACTAATTTTTCCTTGTTTATGCTTCTACATATACTTTAGGATTACAAACATTGAGATCCTGACCAGTGAGTAAACCACCTCTCTTTTCTGAAGTTTGTGAAACACAGGCTGGATGTGTGGGCAGAGACCAATGGGATGAGATTGTGCAGGGTTCTGCACTTTGGCCACAACAACCCCAAGCAGCACTACAGGCTGGGGACAGAGTAGCTGGAGAGCAGCCAGGAAGAAAGGGACCTGGGGGTACTGGTAGAGAGTAGCTGAATATGAGGCAGCAGTGTGCCCAGGTGGGCAGCAGAGCCAATGGCATCCTGGGCTGGCTCAGGAGCAGTGTGGGCAGTAGGACGAGGGAGGTTATTCTACCCCTGTGCTCAGCACTGCTCAGGCCACACCTTGAGTGCTGTGTCCAGTTCTGGGCTCCTGAATTCAAGAGAGATGTTGAGGTGCTGGAAGGTGTCCAGACAAGGGCAATGAAAATGGTGAGGGGCCTGGAACACAAACCCTATGAGGAGAGGCTGAGGGATCTGGGGGTGCACAGCCTGCAGAAGAGAAGGCTCAGGGCAGACCTCATTGCTGTCTACAACTACCTGAAGGGAGGTTGTAGCCAGCTGGGGTTGGTTTCTTGTGCCACACAACCAGCAACAGAACAAGGGGACACAGTCTCAAGCTGTGCCGGGGGAGGTCTAGGCTGGATGTTAGGAGGAAGTTTTTGGCAGAGAGAGTGATTGGCATTGGAATGGGCTGCCCAGGGAGGTGGTGGAGTTATCATCCCTGGAGGTGTTGAAGCAAAGCTTGGATGGGTCTGGTTGATTGTCTAGGGCTGGGTGCTAGGTTGGACTGGATGATCTTGGAGGTCTCTTCCAACCTGGCTGATTCTATGAAAGTTTGTGTTTCACCATTAAGTGGCAGTTTGTGCTGCAAGACTCTCCAGTGGTTTACATTTTCTAAAGCCTTTCCTAGATCATTTAAATTTAATCTGACTGTGTAGATACATCCTGCAAAAATGGTTTTACCAACCACATAACAGAATCTGTCTGTGTTAATTGGTAATAAGTTTGGGGAAATTTTGTTTATATATTTAATAAATATTTAATAATTTTATATTGGCCTCATTACAATTCACTTCTAATCCAGATTCAACCTCTCCTTAACAACACTGCCCAAGAAAAGAGGAGCCTCAACTCTTAGGAGACTTTCTGCTCCTTTCAGCGTGCTGGTCAGCAGTATTAGAGCAGTGAAACCAACAAAGACAGTTGTCTGTCTCAGTTCTTCCCTCTGCTGCTCTCTGAAAAATAGCTGTGTTCTGCCATGACCCAGGCTGTAACTTCACAGTTTGGCACAAATGCTTTGGTCTAAGACACTGTGTCAGTGCTGAACTGACATGTTTTGATAATCATCTTACTAAGGAGGGAGATATTGTGAAGTACTGAGAAAGCGTCTCCTTGAAATTTGAGCTGTAGCTAAGTGATATCTTACAGTCGATTTGCATGCAGAGCAAACCCAAGCTGTTTGATTAAATACAAAACCCAGGCCACATTGCTAGAATCAGTGTTGTGGAATATTCTTTAAAACTCAGTGAGACTCACAGAGTAAGCACAGGTCAGGAGGAGAGCTGCTTGAACAAGGTAGCGGTAAGTATCTTACTGCTAATTTATTCATCACATCCCCCTCAACACACTTTCAGGAGAGGATTCTTTCCGTTCTGTAGTAGAAATGCCTTTAAGTTCAGAAAAGAGACACACAGACAAAGGACACACAACTCATTTCAAGATGAAATAGACCAGTTTTGAAAACGTGGTGTTATGGCAAGCCTTGAGTGAGCCTGTGATTCAGCTGGGTAGTGCGCCCTTCCTTGGGAAATGCTTCCGAGAATGACACAGAGCTGCACCAGCTGGGAAGATACAGACAAGTCACTCAGTTTGCTTCCACACCCTTGTCTCAGATCAGCAGAGTCTCAATCTTTTAGAGTCAATACTCTGCAGTTACTAATTCAGTAAACTCAGAAGCGATTGACGTTACCTTCTGTGGGCTGAGCACTCTTCTACATCCACTTACTAACAGACATTTTCAGCATCATGTGGGGACAGTTCATACCTCTAATTAGTGGTAGCACTAAGTGGATACAAGGACACATTCTGAAACACTGTTGATGGAGGGGTTTGAGCCTAGGAAAGAGACATGCATCTGAGCATTAGTAAGGCTAGGGGAATATAACCTTCTGTTACAACAGTGTAAATCCAGATTAGTTTATCTGACTCCACAAGATACAGGTCATTGTAGCTGACACCAGGATGGTGCAGAAAATAGCAGAGTGATTTTGATATCTCCTCTGCTAGAGTGAAGCACTCAGCTTCACTTCCAGTGGACATCAGTTACCCATATTTATTCCTTCATGTAGGTTAAGCCTTAGCTTTTCATAGAATCAGCCAGGTTGGAAGAGACCTCCAAGCCCATCCAGTCCAACCTAGCTCCCAGCCCTAACCAGTCAACCAGACCATGGCACTAAGTGCCCCATCCAGGCTTTGCTTCAACACCTCCAGGGATGGCAACTCTACCACCTCCCTGGGCAGCCCATTCCAATGCCAATCACTCTCTCTGCCAACAACTTCCTCCTAACATCCAGCCTAGACCTCCTCTGGCACAACTTGAGACTGTGTCCCCTTCTTCTGTTGCTGCTTGCCTGGCAGAAGAGCCCAACCCCACCTGGCTACAGCCTCCCTTCAGGTAGTTGTAGGCAGCAGAGGTCTGCCCTGAGCCTCCTCTTCTGCAGGCTGCACACCCCCAGCTCCCTCAGCCTCTCCTCACAGGGCTGTGCTCCAGGCCCCTCCCCAGTTTCATTGCCCTTCTCTGGACACGTTCCAGCACCTCACCTGTCTTGAATTGAGGGGGGTCTCTTGTGAACAAGTCTTCTTAATGTGAGAGCATATTAAGACAGCAGAAATAGCTGCAAAGTAACGCGTAGTCTGACTATTTTGTGAGGTCAGTTATTGAAGTGGTGAGAATAGAAAGGGTATGAAAAATAAGAAGTCAGTATTTCTTGTTTTCTATCCCTTTTATAGAAGGAAAAAAAATCAACAACATTTTACTCTTAGCCGCTACCTAGTTTAACTTGGCCACTGTGGGTTTTATCCTCTCTATTACTGTGCAGTGTGATTCCAGATTATTTTCTACTCTGGTGAAAACGAGTTTGTCCATATCTTGTGGGTAATGCTTGCCTGGCATGGGTGAACCCATCAGTGCAGAGACTGCCTCTGAGCTTGTGATGGTTTGGGAGATACCTCCCCCCACACACTCTTATGAAATCACCCAGACTAGACTCAGCCAGCTGGAGGTTAAGGAATGAAGCTTTATATTCACAGCTTAGCACAATATACAAGCAGATAGTCACAATAGTTACAGCTATAGACAGAAATAGACAAGTTAAAGGTGATACAGAAACACAACAGTCCTCCCAGAAACCAGAGTCCCCAGGAGGGGCTCCCAACCACCCTGCCACCTTCTTCTCATCCCTCTACCTTATCCCAGAGTTTGCCTTATGTGCAAGGTGAGGTCGGAGGATTGTCAAGGGGGGTTAGAAGCAGAAGGATTAGTTACACAGAAGCAGCCCATGGAGAAAAGCACAGACACCACCTCTAGAGACAGCTATTCTATCTTATCCATGTTTGTGTTCTTACTTTTATACATCTCAGCAAGCCTAGGAGTGCAGCAGCCATCACCATTATTTCCTTTTCATAGCCTAGAACCTAATTTTTCTCATTAAAATATTCCAACTAGCCCCAAACCAGCACATAGCTAAATCACTCCTTGGCAGATGTCATCATTCACAGTACCATGATAATACAAATCTTTTCTTCCCAGCTGTGGAACCAGTGTGGCTTCCTCTGCCTCGAACATCTTTACACCACCCTCTACTGTGTCTTTACATCCACAGAGAGATCTGTGAAGCACAACAGTTCCTGATAAAGAGATGCACATGTTAAACAGACTGTTAATTAAAACACAATTTCATTTTCAGAGAATACTATTGCTAAAGCAACAGTTTTTTTGCTTGATCACAGTAGAGTTCCTCCAGCACTTTGTGGTCCTTCCAGAAAGCCTCTCCATCCTGTATCCTGCCACTGAAAAATAATGTCACAGCAAGCCCACGTTTTCTTCAGTAACTTGCAACTGCTTTATAAATCAATTCAAATTAAAATTCAATTTTAATGATTTTTTTTTCCACATCAAAGAAAAAACATAAATATGACACCATGTAATTGATATTCATGACAGCAGCCATCGCTGCGGCCAGACAGCCCTGGGGCAATTGTGAGAGGCAGAGAAATTGTAACGAAACTTCTGTGTGCATTATTCTTCTGGGCTTGTAACGTCTGAGCACGCAGCCCCTACCTGTGCATTGTTTTGTAATGATTTAAAATCGCTTGTAAGGCTCTGTGGTGGAAGATCCAAACTGTGCCTGAAATGCATATCCAAGATATCACAGGCTCACAGGATGTCAGGGGTTGGAAGGGACCCAAGGAGCTCATCAAGTCCCACTCCACTGCCAGAGCCGGACCACACAATCTAGCACAGATTACACAGGCACATATCCAGACAGGCCCTGAAAGGCTCCAGGGAAGGAGACTCCACAACCTCTCTGGGGAGCCTGTTCCAGCCCTCTGGGACCCTTACAATAAAGAAGTTCCCCCTTGTGTTGAGCTGGAACCTCCTGTGCTGCAGCTTACACCCATTGCTGCTTGTCCTATCCCAGGGAGCAGTGAGCAGAGCCTGTCCTTCCTTTTCTGACCCCCAGCCCTCAGTTGTTCCCTACCCCCCCCACACTTTAGGAATCACCCAGACTAGACTCAGCCAGCTCTGGAAATTGAATGAAGCTTATATTTACAGCTGGCACAATGTACAAGCAGATAGTTACAGTATATACAGATATAGACAGAAA
>WAAF01015999.1:160569-170708 GCA_013400475.1 Tricholaema leucomelas
ACAGGCTCTGCTCACTGCTCCCTGGGATAGGACAAGGAGCAATGGGTGTAAGTTGCAGCACAGCAGGTTCCAGCTCAACACAAGGGGGAAACTTCTTTACTGTAAGGGTCTCAGAGGTCTGGAACAGGCTCCCCAGAGAGGTTGTGTAGTCTCCTTCTCTGTAGCCTTTCAAGGCCTGTCTGGATGTGTTCCTGTGTGACCTGAGCTAGATTGGATGGACTCAATGATGTGAAAACAGAAGAAATTTCCATCTTCCTACAAGGCACTTACTATTGTTGCTGCTAGGTACTAGATCATTTAGACTTCCATTCTCCTCCTGGATGCTTACATTGGATTCATTTTATTCCACTCATCCAAGCTCATATTTGTATACTAGAGAAATTAATTTCACTGTTTAAAACAAAGATCTCTAATCATCCAGGCCAGGGGTTGTTAGAGCAGGGAAGTCTGAACTGCTTCTTTAAGCAGATCCAATTATTTGTCTATTATAAACTGTGTTCATGTGCATGTTCTGGGAGGAAATTGAGTTAAAGGCATAGATGTACAAGATACTGGGCTAAATCAGACATCTTTACTAACTCAATAGTTGGACAAACACACTTTGACAGTAGTAAAGATTTGAAGATCTGGCCCAGCGTAATGTTTGCAATAGTAGGCAGCATTTTGTACTTGGCAGAGTACTCAATCTAATTTACTCTGAATTTACAGAAGACAAAATAAAAGTTGCAAAGTGCTGTGCCTCCTGTTTGTTACAGTAGTGTGTTGAGCAGCGAGCAGCCAGTCTGGGCAACAGCAACAGAGCCAAAAGAGGAACGCTCTGCTCAGCACTGGTGATGTCAGCAAATCAGCCTCCTTAGGACAAACAGCCAGCACAGCAAGCAGGTTTTGTTCTCTCATTTTTACCCCTCTTCTGGCACATTAGCTTTAGCAGACAGATTTAAATGCTAGCAGAACAGTAATGTTTACATGTGGTTTCCACTTCATCTTCAGAACTAAACCATGGCTGAAAGCCCCTTGCTGCCTTGGCTTGTGTCCTCAGACTGTGAAGCTGTATCACAAGTGATGATAGATAAAAATTACCTGCAGGTGCTGTGCAGCAGGAGAAGGGGCTATAATGTGTGACAATAATTCCTTGTACCTGAGACTCACAGACAGGGGAGAAGGGTTCTGTGGTCAGTACAGAAATAGAAGAAGCCAAAGTCAATATGATGCCCCTGCAAAGCTGCCCAGCTCTCCATGGGGAAGCACATGGAGCAGTCATCTTCTGAGTTGTTATAATTCACATCCAGCAGCCTATGCACCTAGACATCTCTCAGGACCAGAAAAGCAGTGGCTGAATACCAACATATAACTCCTGGGACTGCTATGAGAGTGCAGGCACCATGTAAATGCAGATGCCACATGACTGAAGAGATTGATATGCTTTGCCTTGGTTCCTTTATTTTGAAGGGCACTGAAGTATCATTTTTGAAGGCAGACATCTGGCTTCTGAAGGAGCCCAGTGTGATTGCAGGATCATAGGATCATAGAATGTCAGGGGCTGGAAGGGACCTCGAAAGATCACCTGGTCCAGCCCCCCTGCCAGAGCAGGATCACCCAGAGCAGATCACACTGGAATGCATCCAGATGGTTCTTGAATATCTCCAAAGAGGAAGACTCCACAACCCCCCCAGGCAGCGTGTTCCAGTGCTCTGTCACCCTCACAGTGAAAGAATTCCTCCTCAGCTTCACATGGAACCTCCTATGCCTCAACTTCCAGCCAGTGCCCCTTGTCCTGTCCCTGGGCATCACCCAGCAGAACCTGGCTCCAGCCTCCTGGCACTCACCCTGCACATCTTTATCAACGTGACTGAGGTCACCCCTTAATCTCCTCCTCCTCTCCAAGCTCCAGGCCCCAGCTCCCTCAGGCTCTCCTCATAAGGAAGATGATCAACTTCCTTAATCATTTTTGTGGCTCTGTGCTGGACTCTCCCCAGCAGCTCCCTGTCCTTGAACTGGGGGCTCCAGAACCGCACACAATACTCCAGACGAGGCCTTGCCAGGATGCAGTTGATCAGCAAGTCCCAACAAAACAATGGCTTCAGCTTCTGCTAAACTGCAGACAGCAGAGAGCAAGCCTAGTTTGGCAGCCACCATGTGCATCCAGAACTCAACTGGGGTTGAAGCACAGCTCCTTTCCCCGTCTAGAACTCAAGTGGAACCCATATGGCATTCAGCCATGATTCTCTACTCTCGTGTTAACAGAACTGATCCCAAAGGCTTTACAAAGTGAGACACCTTCTATCCTGTTCAAGTCAGGTTACCTTGGTTGTAGTTTGGAGGCCTGTGAATTTCTTTGCTGTTGGTATTGGCTGCCCAGGGAGGTGGTGGAGTCACTGTGCCTGGAAGTGTTCAAGCAAAGCCTGGATGAGGCACTTAGTGCCATGGTCTAAATGACTGGATAGGGCTGGGTGCTAGGTTGGACTGGATGATCTTGGAGGTCTCTTCCAACCTGGTTGATTCTATGATTCTATGATTCTATGGATACAGAAATTTCAAGCCCAGGCTAAGGACATCTAATTTGGAAGATTTATTTCAGCACCTGCTACACCACAGCAGATTTGCAGCTCCCTGCTGTAGAGTTCTGTTTTCCTCTTTGGCCTTGTACTATACAACTTCGACTGGGCAGATTATTAAGTCTGTGTTTACTATCAAAAACACAGCAACACCTCTGACTGTGTGTTCAGAGTCTTTACGTTTGGTGGTAGAAGGAAAGCTGCTGGTGGCCTTTGAAGCACCGCTGTCAGCTGCAGAAGTTCAAACTGCTTGGGGGTTGAACTTTAAATTTCCCTCCCTTCTTATATGTTTATTAAAGACTGAGGGAAATGCATTTTTTTTTTCTCAGCATTTGGAGCCACAATGTGTTAGCTAGAGGGCAGGTTTGGTTCCAGAATAGAGGAGTACCTCACCAAGAACTGGGAAAGGCCAGGACATCCAATGCCAATGGCATCCTGGCCTGGATCAGGAACAATGTGGCCAGCAGGACAAGGGAGGTTATTCTGACCCTGTACTCAGCACTGCTCAGGCCACATCTTGAGTACTTCAAGAGAGATGTTGAGGTGCTGGAGGGTGTCGAGAGAAGGGCAGCAAGGCTGGTGAGGGGCCTGGAGCACAGCCCTGTGAGGAGAGGCTGAGGGAGCTGCGGGTGTGCAGCCTGCAGCAGAGGAGGCTCAGGGCAGAGCTCATTGCTGTCTGCAGCTACCTGAAGGGAGGTTGTAGCCAGGTGGGGTTGGGCTCTGCTGCCAGGCAACCAACAACAGAACAAGGGGACACAGTCTCAAGCTGTGCCAGGAGAGGTCTAGGCTGGGTGTTAGGAGGAAGTTCTTTACAAAGTGATTGGCACTGGAATGGGCTGCCCAGGGAGGTGGTGGAGTTGCTGTCCCTGGAGGTGTTCATGACAAGACTGGATAAGGCATTTAGTGCCATGCTCTGGTTGATTGGACAGGGCTGGGTGCTAGGTTGGACTAGAGGATCTTGGAGGTCTCTTCCAACCTGGTTGGTTGATTCTACCTTCTGTCTTACAAACTACCTCCATAAAGAATTCTGAACACCTGAATTGTCTAATTTTGTTCCTTAATACTTCCCATTGTTGCATGTGGATTAAGCAGTTTCTACAGTTACGTGTCCATAACATAAGGTTCTCATTTAGCATCATTCATATATTTATATTAATGCAATCTTGCTATGTGGCTTCATGTACCTTTGTATTTTGAAGCCTTTAGATGAAATGGGAAGAAAAAGTGTTATAAGGGTTATTTGCTCTTTTTATTAGTATTTGTGATGGTTTGGGAGTTACCTGCCCCCCCACTCTTATGAAATCACCCAGACTAGAGTCAGCTGAGCTGGGAGTTAAGGAATGAAGCTTTATATTCACAGCTTAGCACAACATACAAGCAGATAGTTGCAGTATTTACAGCTAAAGACAGAAATAGACAAGTTAAAGGTAATACAGAACGACAGCAGCACTCCCAGAAACCAGAGTTCCCAGGAAGGGCTCCCAACCACCCTTCCACCTTCTTCTCATCCCTCTGCCTTATCGCAGTCTGCCTTACGCGCAAGGTGAGGTTGGAGAATTGGCAAGGGGGTTAGAAAGCAGACAGATTAGTTACATAGAGGCAGCCCAGGGGGAAAAGCACAGACATAAGCTGCAATAGAGATACACACACTCTGTCTTACCTATGTTTGTGTGCTTGTTCTTACCCATCTCAGCAAGCCTGTGAGTGCAGCAGCCATCACCATTGTTGCCTTTTCACAGCCTAGAATCTATTTTTCCCATTAAAATATTCCAATTAGCCTCATACTAGCACAGTATTGTAATCAGATCTTTATACATTTCCACAATAGCTGGAGAAGATTGGAAAGTAATTAAGAGATTCTCCAACACAGCAGGACTTCTTTGTTAAAAGAGAAAACTAATTCAAACTGTAGTTTGCAGATACAAGAAGAGTTAGGGCTTGAGTCCAAAAGACTTCTTATCTTCCAGAAAAGTAACTGCTCTGAAAGTGGAGAAGAGGAGAGTTCATTCAGGTGTTTTTGTTTTCCTTGCAAAAAAGCCCAAAGTATGAGAAACTTCTAATGACTAAGGCATCTGGCTCACAAAAGAGAGCACCTGTCAGCTTGCAATACCTTGGGTGGATTTGGAAATGTAAATGAGGAGAAGGACCTGGGGGTCTGGGTTGACGAAAAGCTCAACATGAGCCTGCAGTGTGCACATGCAGCCCAGACAGCAACCCTGTGCTGGGCTGCAGCAAGAGCAGTGTGGGCAGCAGGGCAAGGGAGGGGATTCTGCCCCTTGGCTCTGCTCTCCTCAGACCCCACCTGCAGTCCTGGGTGCAGTTCTGGAGCCCCCAGCACAAGCAGGACATGGAACTGCTGGAGCCAGTCCAGAGGAGAGCCATGAAGATGCTCAGAGGGCTGCAGCAGCTCTGCTATGAGGACAGGCTGAGAGAGTTGGGGCTCTGCAGCCTGGAGAAGAGAAGGCTTCAAGGAGACCTTAGAGTGGCTTTGCAGTATCTGAAGGGAGCCTACAGGAAGGCTGGGGAGGGACTATTGACAAGGTCTGGTAATGTCAGGACGAGGGGGAATGGGTTTGAACTGGCAGAGGGGAGATTTAGAGTGGATGTTAGGAGGAAGTTCTTTACAGTGAGGGTGGTAAGACACTGGCACAGGTTGCCCAGGGAGGTTGTGGATGCTTCCTCCCTGGAGGTGTTTAAGGTCAGGCTGGATGAGGCCTTGAGCAGCCTGCTCTAGTGGGAGGTGTCCCTGCCTATGGCAGGGGGTTGGAGCTGGATGATCCTTGAGGTCCCTTCCAACCTAAACCATTCTATGATTCTCTGATTCTATGATTAACAACAGACATGCAGACATAGATGGTGATGGGTGGCAGTAATTCACTCCTTGCTAAATCTTTGCTATCCTCTTCTATCTCATACACCCCACCTTTCTACTTTCCCTGTCTCATCTGCCCTTTACCGTGGCTAGCTGTTACCTGTGCTACTGCTTTGGTTCTGCTGTGCAGATAGAGATTTCATCAATGCTTTTCAGCAGCTGTGCTTGGCTTTAAGCTTTTATTTTCTAACAAAAAGGAATTGTGGAAACTGCTTTGATAGAAACAAAAATAAATTGCTGCAGTCTTTTGTGCTAAATAAGGCACTGACTTAATTCAGAATGTGGTTTCTTGTCTTTAAATGTTAATAATTACCTTTTAAAATGTGCACATGGCTAGATCTTATTGTGTATGATAATGGAGACGTTTTATATGATTCACTTATGAGTGATGATAAGGATGTGCATGGTAGATTATTGCTCTATCATCCTGCCTTTGAACAGAGCTCTCTTATGGCAGTAAAATAATAATAAGGCTGACTGCTTTGTCTTCAAACCCTCCAGAAAGCACCACTCTGAGTTATTTTAGAGCATAACACAGAGATTTCCTTATTGCTCTTAGGAGGCATTGTGGAGGCAGGGAATTAATGTGGCCAAGGGAGGGGCAGCCTGTGACGTTATTGGCAATATCCAATAGAGATCTGCGCCGCGTCCGAGATGAGTCACAAAGAGCCAAACTCAGAAGTGTCTCCAGCACTGCTTCCTGAGTGGGATGGCCACAGGATGAGGCTGCTTTCACAACGGGAGGGGGAGAGCCAAAATTGCTAGGGTCCCCCGTGTCTGGCAGGCAGTCAGCCAGCTATTAGTGACTGAATAGGGTGTGAGAGAGAGGGCAGCCCAGGTGCTTGCTCTCTCAATCGTTAAAGCCAGTTGGCTCGCACAAAAGAGTCTGAGTGGGATGGCCACAGGATGAGGCTGCTTTCACAACGGGAGGGGGAGAGCCAAAATTGCTAGGGTCCCCCGTGTCTGGCAGGCAGTCAGCCAGCTATTAGTGACTGAATAGGGTGTGAGAGAGAGGGCAGCCCAGGTGCTGCTGGCTTGCTCTCTCCATCGTTAAAGCCAGTTGGCTCACACAAAAGAGTGCTTACAGTGGGAGAGCAGGGNTGAGTGGGATGGCCACAGGATGAGGCTGCTCTCACAACGGGAGGGGGAGAGCCAAAATTGCTAGGGTCCCCCGTGTCTGGCAGGCAGTCAGCCAGCTATTAGTGACTGAATAGGGTGTGAGAGAGAGGGCAGCCCAGGTGCTTGCTCTCTCAATCGTTAAAGCCAGTTGGCTCGCACAAAAGAGTGCTTACAGTGGGAGAGCAGGGATGGTCATGTTATGTCTGGAGCTTGTCCTTCACAGTGCCATGGGACTCTCTCTGCAGGAACTATCAAGGCAGGAAGCACCCCGAAGGGGGGAAGAACCCCCTATATTTATGCCTTCCTAGACAAAGTGTCAATTTACCATTTCCTAGGTGAGAAGACACAGCCAATCACCAGCTCAATTTCAGCGTGGGCATCTACATGGTTCACCCCCTGTGATGGAAGGACCCTTTGCTCTCCCCCCTCAAGCCTTCAGGGCTGGAGAAGAAGCAGGTTTTTCTCACCTTTCCTCTCCCATTCAAACCACGGAGTGAGAGGAATTTGGGGTATCCAGGACACCAGGACAGGAAGTAAGAAGACTCACCTGCACTGTAGCACCTTGCCCAAAAGTTGTGTGGGTTTTTCCTTTCTTATCACTCTCTAGGACTGCTAGAAGTTGGAAGCTAGCTGGTGGACCTTTGCTAATTAAGAACTCAGCTGCAGGAAGGTGGCTGTGGAGGAAAGGAGAAACATACAGAAAGAAGCAGAAAGTTGAAATATAATGTAGAACATCTGTGGGTAACTGGTGTGTACCCACCTGCTGGTCTTGTTTCCTTCCATCTCTAGTGTCAGAGAGAACTGTTCTTAGTGCATGTGGCATTTTATACAGGAACGAGCATGGCTGAGGCAACACCACTGGAGTAATACTGCACTCAGCCCATCTTTATCTCACCTGCCTCAGCCTTCTTGTCACCTTCTGTCCAGTGAT
Organism: Tricholaema leucomelas; assembly: GCA_013400475.1. Taxonomy (NCBI): domain Eukaryota; kingdom Metazoa; phylum Chordata; class Aves; order Piciformes; family Lybiidae; genus Tricholaema lacrymosa; species Tricholaema leucomelas. Next base: position 168,047 of record WAAF01015999.1, read on the forward strand.
ACCCATTTGGGTTGTAAATCAGAGCAGAAGCATTGCTGTCAAATCATTTTACAGGGCAACCAGTGTACCTAGATTTGAAATATCAAAGTTTTTCAAGTTGGAATCAGATATTGATGCAAAATGAATGAAGACAGGACATGGAGCGGTGTAACCATAATTCTTGCAGGCAATAATATGTGTGCTTTGCCAGGAGGTGCTAAGAAGAGCTCCACCTCCCTTTGCTTCTGCTTTTCTTCTCCTGCCTGCAGGAATTCTTGTCATGCTGCTGTGTTGCTGAAGAGAGTTCCATGCAGCCTCAAAAAGGTTTCTGCTGGTGGTGCTCCAGAGCCAAGCTGGCACATTTTTAGTGGTGTTTAGTGCTTTCCTGAAGTCCTTAGCTCCAGGTGTTCTGAGGCTGTTGGGAGAATCTCAGATTCATGTGAAAACTGAAGTTTGAAGATTGTTAAATGTTAAATGTTGTTAACTGTTAAATGTTGTTGGGGCCATTGGTAAATATTGTTATTACTGTTGGCATGGCGTAGGGGAGGGGTAACCTATAGGTAGGACACACACCTGTTATAAAGGGGGTTAATTTAAATTTTTGGGAGATCCGAGGCCCATTTGATTGTTATTAAATAATTTATTAATATATACAAAAAATTTCCCCAAACTTCTGTACAATAAACCCACACAAACCCTTTGTACACTGTTAGTGAAATCACTCTACAGAATGTCTATTTACAGTTGAATTAAACAATTTGGTATAGGTTTTAGGGAAGCTCCAATTGCTCAAATCAGAGAGTCTTGTGGCAGAAAGTGCCACTGGTGGAGTCAGTAAAGGTCCTTTGCAACTTGAGTAAGAGAGTTTGAGTACTCACAAATCAGAATTCTGGTATCTATGGTCCCAAAAATGAGGTGAAGGCAGTCACGGAGTTGATACCCGTGGAGGGTAACCGTTCTTCGGGTTCTGGGGCGCTGTCTGAGCAGGTCAGGCTGAATCGCTGCAGGTCGTCATGGGACAAAGGCAGTAGCCTCAGGCAGAAGTCAGACGGGATGAGAATGAAGAGGGTGAAAACAGGAGGCAACAGGCAAAAGCCAAAGGCAAAAGGAAGGTCCCAAAGGCAAAGGAGGGGGTGTCCCAAAGGCAAAGGAGGGTCCTTGTTTGCTCAGATTGCCCCATGTGTAAGCAATGTATGGAGATGGATGGGTTTGTCGGCCATAGCACTGTCCAATAGGCTTCTGTCGCCAGGCAGGGACATGCCATATTTGGAAAGGTCCCCAGGTGCGGTACCCCCCAAATATGGGAAGATCAGGAGCAAGCCACACGCCCAACGCTTGAGCTTATGCAACGTGACTACCCCATGGGTCTGAGCAGCCAGACAGAGTGGCGCCAAGGCCATTGTCCCCCCAGTGTGCCTTCAGCGTGTTTACCTCTGTCTGGGGTAGGCCAGCATGTCCAGGCAGGGCAAAAGCAAAGCGAGGAATAGAAATAAGCCTATTTTCGGGTCTACAGCCTCTCCATGACAACACCTCACTGAACTGCAAGGGGTTATTACCCATGTGCTGCAGCACTTCTCCTTTGAGGACAGACTGAAAGGGTTGGGGCTGTTCAGTCTGGAGAAGAGGAGGCTCCCAGTGTGACCTTCTTGTGGCTTTTCAGTATCTGAAGGGGGCCTACAAAAAAGCTGGAGAGGGACTAGGAGGAAGTTGTTGGCAGAGAGAGTGATTAGCATTGGAATGGGCTGCCCAGGGAGGTGGTGGAGTCGCCGTCCCTGGAGGTGTTCAAGCAAAGCCTGGCTGGGGCACTTAGTGCCATGGTTTGGTTGATTGGCCAGGGCTGGGAGCTAGGTTGGACTGAATGAGCTTGGAGGTCTCTTTTAACCTGGTTGGTTCTATAAGATGTGAATCCAAAATCCTTAGTAAAAGCACACCCCCCTCACTGCCCCATGTCAGTCTTTTCAAGCCAAAGTAGTGAGTTTTGCCTTACTGCTTTTGAATGGTTAGGGGCAGCAAGTTGTGTCACTATGGCTGCTGCTTTAGGCCTATTTAAGGAGTTTGAATCAAAGATCGAATCAAATTTCATAGGCAAAAATCTGTTTCTTCTTTTGTGGTGTCTCTTCTTTTGCTCTGGTTTCCGTCTGTTTGAGTAACCCCTAATGGCAGAGGTGCTTTAGGGTGAATCCTTGGTAGAAACTGTTGGTGAATCCTTGGTAGAGACTGTTAGAGAAGCACTGGAGGGAAGCTAAGCTCTCATTGCCATTTTCATTCCTCATGGTTTGCAAAAGTTTACCTTTGCTGGGATTTGATGTGAGGAGACTGCTATTCCAACACAGTCTGCCCAAACCAACCTCTGACAATGTGATTTGACAGGAGTGCAGAGTGTCTTTTGAGTTCCCAGTAGATTTTTAAGTGGCTGATTGCTCCAGAGGACTCCAACTGTTTCCCCCCTCCACCCTGCAGGCTTGAAGGGGGAACAGCAGGAGGCCTTTCCACACCTGTATTGACCTGTGTGGGAGCCTGTGTGGGTTTTTGTGCCCAGTTGTGATGGTTTGGGTGTTCCCTGTCCCCCTCACCACCACCCCCTCCCCCCCCGCCTTGTGAAAGTCACCCAGACTAGACTCAGCAGCTGGAAATTAAAAGAATGAAGCTATTTTTACAGCTCAGCACAACATACAAGCAGATA
>WAAF01016000.1:0-15868 GCA_013400475.1 Tricholaema leucomelas
TCTTAATATCTCCAGAGAGGTAGACTTCACAGTCCCCCTGGGCAGCCTATTCCAGTGCCCTGTCATTCTCACAGTGAAAAAATTCCTCCTCATGTTCACATGAAACTCCCTATGCCACAACTTCCACCCATTACTCCTTGTCACATCATTGGGCATCAATGAGAAGAGCCTGGCTCCATCATCCTGGTACTTCACCCTTTACATATTTATAAACATCAATGAGGTCACCTCTTCGTCTCCTCTTCTCCAGGCTAAACAGCCCCAGCTCCCTCAATCTCTCCTCATAACAGAGATGTTCCATTCCCTTAATCATCTTTGTGGCTCTGCACTGGACTCTCTCAAGTAGTTCTATGTCCTTCTTGAACTGGGGGGTCCAGAACTGAACAGAGTATTCCAGATACAGCCTCACTAGGGTCTCTTCCAACCAGACAGCCTGTGATTCTGTAAACAATATGATTTTTCTTCTCAGGGAAAGATATGGAAAATATTTTTTGATGAATCTCCTCATTAAGTTTACTGTAAATGTAAAGACTACATGCAGCTACAACACTGTTTCAGGACACTACTTCTTTGAAAGTTACATCTTGCTTACCAAACTGGTTATAAAACAACATTTAATATCTATCTTCTCCTTGCCCCAAAAAACTTTTAAACTAAAATAATGAATTAACATTAAAGCACAGAACACTGTTTTACGTCTCTGCGGCCAGCATCAGAACAAGAGGACACAGCCTCAAGCTACACCAGGGGAAATTTAGGCTTGAGGTGAGGAGAAAGTTCTTCACTGAGGGAGTCATTGGCTACTGGAATGGGCTGCCCAGGGAGGTGGTGGAGTTGCCGTCCCTGGAGCTGTTCAAGGCAGGATTGGACGTGGCACTTGGTGCCATGGTCTAGCCTTGAGCTCTGTGGTAGAGGGTTGGACTTGATGATCTGTGAGGTCTCTTCCAACCTTGGTGATACTGTGATACTGATATCAGTTTCTAGTGAAGTCTCAAGTCAGGCATAGCAAAGTAATCAAGTATATTCTATGTATTCTTGTAGCACATTAGAACAGAACTTTCAGCATCTTCTGTGTGCAAAAATCACATAACTCAAGATGGAGTTAATCAGGAATTCTTTGGAGCTAATGCATAGAATTTAAGAAAGAATAAAAGAAGCCAAACTTTCACACTGTCTACAGACTTAGAGGCACTGGGTGAGCTAGCAAATTCCAACTATTGTTACCTTCCTGACTGGCTTCTGTGTTCTAATTGGTGGGAATTTTCATTCATCACTGGGGAGCAACTGATTTTCAAATGGAGTTGCTCAACTGTCCTTCATCTTCCAGCTTAAAAGAGAAATACATTTTTGCTACTATAAATCACAGCATATGGTTCACAATAGCAATAACGCCCTGGAAATCAGTCATTACTGTACTTAACTACTAGATTGTTACAGTATTTTTCTTCCTTTACTTGAAAAATCTAAAAAAAAAACCAAAAAAAAAAAAATTGCATAAATAGTAATAAAATATTTCATGTAGAAAGCTAAATAAAAGATTTCATTTAGTAATGATTAATTTATCTTAAATATACTGCAACTAATAAAACACTGTAGATGTAATTAGCATAAAGTATACTCAGGGGGAAAATATTTTTCTTGCTGAAGATATCTTGTTGCGTGTCTTTATCCCTCAGTATTATTAGTGTTGCACAGGTGTAAAGAAAATAAACACTTTTATGCATCTGGATTATTCACACCACTACACAGCATTAGCCAATAATGCAATGTAATTTTAGAGACCTTGGGCCAGACTTTCAAAGGCATTTAGGTGCTCATGGATGCAAGTAGGGTCTTGACTATAATGTTAAAAGGCCTAAGAAGAAACTCCCCACAAGAATCAATGACATTTGGGATTCTGCATGATTTTTAAGTATCAGTAGACATTAATTCCTATCTTTAGGTACTTAAATGTTTTAAAACAAACAATCAGACAGACAAATATCTGCTGGTTTATCATTTCCTCATGAACTGGGGAAGAGCTGACCCTTGCCTGTAGGCAGAATCTAGCCTTAAATTGCCATCCATTTCACAGCTTTTCAGACATCTTTGAAAACATGATGTAGTTTCCTTTCTTCCATGGAAAGTTAGTTACTACATGGAGAGTCACACAGTAAAACTGACTATCTGGTAAAAAATCCACTAGATAACTTAAACTTGATGATCTGTGAGGCCTCTTCCAACCCTGATGATACTATGATGATACTATGAAAATTATTACTCTTCCATAAGTTCAAAGTATTTTTCCCTGCAGTGAAAGAGAGATGGGATTGTTCAGCATCAAGAAGAGGAGCCTCTCTCAGGGGAGATTTTATTGCTCTCTAAGACTATCTGGAGAGCAGCCCTGAGGAAAAGGACCTGGGGGTCTGGATCGACGAGAAGCTCAACATGAGCCGGCAGTGTGCACACGCAGCCCAGACAGCCAACCGAGTGCTGGGCTGCATCAAGAGCAGTGTGGCCAGCAGGGCAAGGGAGGGGATTCTCCCCCTTTGCTCTGCTCTCGTCAGACCCCACCTGGAGTACTGTGTGCAGTTCTGGAGCCCCCAANGTGTCCCTGCCTATGGCAGGGGGTTGGATCTGGATGATCCTTGAGGTCCTTTCCAACCTACACCATTCTATGATTCTATGATTCTATCTGAAATGAAGTTGTAGCCAGGTAGGGGTTGGTCTCTTCTCCCAGACGACCAGGGACAGAACAAGAGGACACAGTTTCAACTGCATCAGGGCAGGTTTAGGCCGGATGATAAAAAGAAATTCTTCACAGAAAGAGAGATTGGCCATTGGAATGGGCTGCCTGGGGAGGTGGTGGAGTCACCATCCGTGGAGGTGTTTAAAAGGAGGCTGGATGAAGCACTTAGTGTCATGGTTTAGTTCATTAGAAGGGTTAGGTTATAGGTAAGATTTGATGATCTCAAAGGTCTTTTCCAACCTGGTTAATTCTGTGATTTAACTCTGTGAAATACTCCTGAAGCTTTAGTGGAAAATATGATGCCTTCTTGTAGCATTTAGGACTTTTTTAACATGTGATTATGGTGATGGGATGGAAGTCAAAGCATATACTGCAAAGAGAAATAGAGAAATAAACATAGGACTTATTTCCTTGCTAATGTTTGTATTAGAGTGTTGTGTGGAGAAAAAATAATAAATAGCTCGATTTTCATATACAATACTCCTATAATATAGCCTATTTGCTTTTGTAAACATACCAGGAAGCTTTGGATGACAGGTAATTCACAGCTTCAATATCCTCCACTAATTGAACTTGGATGAAATAGGGAGAACACTAATCAGAGCTGATTTCAAATGCTGCTTACTTGAGGGAGTGAAAATAGTATCCTCTCCCAAGAGGAAAGGTTGATACTGCGTTAAAAAGACAAGCCGTGTGATAACCTGTGTCTCTCAGGAGAAACAGGAGTCTAATAAACTGAAAAGTATTTCCCTGTTGAGTTAGAACATCAGGAACAAGGAGCAAACTTTAATGAAACTACTTGACTGCAAATGTGCAGCATAATGGCAGCCATCCCACATTTTAAGGCTACATAAGAGTTAGCCTAACTTACATTAATTTTATATACCTTTAATTTGGCATTCAATATATTATATGACAATTTGGAGTTTCCACTGGGGTCATTGCTATTGCATCAATGATCTGTTTCTAAACTGTGTTAATTTTTTTTTCTCATTTTCCTTCCAAGCAGAGTAAATGAGGAATATTTGCACATCTGTCTTAGCAACTAACACTACAGACTGGATTTAAAACTCACACACAACCTAGAGAATGATTTGATGAGCTGTGTTCAGAAGTCACAATAAGACAAACAGAAAATACTTATGGCACCTCTTTGTTAGTTTTCAGGGTTTTATTGGGGCAATTAATTCATTATGGCCTAATACAGTTTTAATTTTCTAGTGGCAAGTCTTGCCAGAAAATGTTTCTTTTCTCATTCCTTTCTCTCACAGAGTTGCTCAGTGATTTTTACGCTTTCTTAAACATGTTATCACAGACATGTCAACAGCGTCGCAGGTGGCATCAGCTTCGAGCAGTGATAGGACTGACTTGGAGCTAGCTGGAACTCACTCTGTCCAACATGGAGGTACCTCAAGTTGCCTTCTTGCAGAAGCCACAGGATCACAGGATGTCAGAGGTTGGAAGGCACCTAAAGAGATCATCGAATCTGACCCCCCTGCCAGAGCAGAACCATACAATCTAGCTGAGGTCACAGAGGAACACATCCAGATGGGCCATAAAAGTCTCCAGAGAAGGAGAATCCACAACTTCTATTGGGAGCCTGTTCCAGTGCTCTGGGACTCTTATAGTAAAGAAGTTCCCCCTTGTGTTGAGGTGGAACCTCTTGTGCTACAACTTAGATCCATTGCTCCTTGTCCTATCACAGGAAGCAAGTGAGCAGAGCCTGTCTCCCCCCTCCTGATGCCCAGCCCTCAGATGTTTATAAACATTTATTAAATCCCCTCTCAGTCTTCTCTTTTCCAGACTAAAAAGCCCCACGTTCCTCAGCCTCTCCTCACAAAGCACATGCTCCAGTTCCCTAACCATCCTTGTAGCCCTCTGCTGGACCTTTTCCAGTAGATCCCTGTCCATCTTAAATTTGTAGCCCTCTGCTGGACCTTTTCCAGTAGATCCCTGTCCATCTTAAATTGGGGAGCCACTCCTATGGCTCTCACTGACTAAACAAAATTTTGTCATGCAAAACCAATATATGGTCACAATTATCTCTTCATTTTACTATATCATCAATTTGAAGAGAGAAGGATTTTGAAATGCAACATATTTATTTACTAGCAACGAGTAAATAGGTAAAATCAGTAATTCTTCCTATCAGCCACAGAAGCAGCCCTCCTCTCAAGAGTAAAGGTCAGGTTTCTACCTCAATTACAGTTGTGAGTGCCCCCCCTGGGTTCTGTTCTTGGCTTTCAATTCTTGGCTTTCTATTTCTGTATGAACTTGGACAAGTCACTGTATTCTCCCTGTTTACCACCTGACATAATTATTCTAAGATTAAAATCATCAGTTAGTACATGCTAAAAACCCTACAACAAAGGTCACTACATAGGAATTGCAATAATTGCTTTCCACCATGAATTTATGCAATTTTGCTTTTTGAAAAGAATTTTGATTGATTAATATCAGCTATTACAATGCATAGAGATACCACTCCATATGGGACTGAGAGAAAATTATTCTAGTATGTTTTACTAGTGGAGTAAAATTTGATGGAACATTCAAGTGAAATATACAGATACACATGTATTCTTTTTGCCCAAGAAGAGAGAAGATTTAAATACAGGAGGTTTGTACTATAATTGCTTCTTTCCTGATTACAAATTAATTGTTGCTTCAACTCATAGGACACTGCATCTTCACTTACACAAATGCTAAAGTGAATGAACGTACAGATGAGAGGCAGGAAGAGTCATTGCACTTGTAAAACAGAAAGAAGACATAACCCTCTAACTAAGCGTGACAATACTTTAAGACAGTTGTTAACAGAAAGGAGAAAAATGAAAGTATGACTAAAAAATATTCATTTAAATGTGTGAGGACAGTGTACAGTTGCTTGGAGAAGGAATTTGATAAAAAAAGGTCATTAACATTTGTCATAGAATCATAGAATGGTTTAGGTTGGAAGGGACCTCAAGGATCATCCAGCTCCAACCCCCTGCCGTAGGCAGGGACACCTCCCACTAGAGCAGGCTGCTCAAGGCCTCATCCAGCCTGGCCTTAAATGCCTCCAGGGAGGAAGCATCCACAACCTCCCTGGGCAACCTGTGCCAGTGTCTTACCACCCTCACTGTAAAGAGCTTCCTCCTAACATCCAGTCTAAATCTCCCTTCTTCCAGATTAAACCCATTCCCCCTCGTCCTCACATTACCAGACCTTGTCAGTAGTCCCTCCCCAGCCTTCCTGTAGGCTCCCTTCAGATACTGGAAAGCCACTCTAAGGTCTCCTCGAAGCCTTCTCTTCTCCAGGCTGCAGAGCCCCAACTCTCTCAGCCTGTCCTCGTAGCAGAGCTGCTGCAGCCTTCTGATCATCTTCGTGGCTCTCCTTTGGACCCGCTCCAGCATCTTTTACTAAAACTCTGTTACTAATATATCTGTTTAGGAACTTCTTTTCCATTTCATTAAAAAGATAGAGGTAGCTTTGGGAAAAGCTGACCACATGAAATCTTAACCTTACCAAAGATTCATGAAGGTCTTCTGTTCCTCCTCTGAACCAGAATTTCAGCTGTTGCAGCCTTTATTTGGAGGTCTTTCATTCATACATTAGTCAATTATTTTATTGTTGTGGTCTAATTTACTTTATAGTTGTGCATCTCTAAAACTAGCTTAATTATTTTCCACAAAACTGTTTAAGTTGATACTTCTTTATCTGTGATACTTGTGTGCCATTAAAGCTAACTTAAAATAGCAAAGGGCCTTTTGTGTGCCTTCAGTTGACTGTCTAAAAGTACTACATTGCCATCCAAATTTTCCTACTGAATGAATAATGTGTTAAAAACTAATTGCATACGAAGTCAGTCAAGAAAATTCCCCTTTAACATTGTATTTGTCTCCTCTACTACTTCACAGCAGTGTCAAAGTTCTAATGCAAAACACTTATGTGATGATCTCATTGATCTTAAACCAGAACAGAAGCAGCCTGTCCAACATTAGGAAGTTTGTAACCCTGAGGAAGACCAATGAAGGTAATATTTGGTTTTGCATCCAACAAAGGTGTTACTTGTTTTCAAGGACTGAGAGTACTTCCTTGAATAGAAGCAATGACTTAATGAAATAAGTATGCAAAACTGGTACAGTTACTGTGTCACAGTAACTTATATGGCTTTAACTTCCAGTACAGCAACAGAATGACAGGTCTATGTGTTTGCATTTGCTCCCTAAAGCAGTTCACTGCAAAGTCTCTTTCTCTGTGTCCTGGTACAGTATAAATCCTACCTAGCCAGTACAAACCTTGCTCTCCTCCCGTTGTGGTTCCAGGAGTCAAACGGATGAGCAAACAGTGGGAGGGTTTGGCCCCAGCAAAGCCCTGAGGGCCGGGAGCTTAGCACCACCAGGTCAGGTGTCTTGTGCTGCCCCTCAATAGTGCCTGCTTGGTCACACAAGGCATGACACTTTGAATTCATTGGCCAAAACAAGGATGCTGGTGCCTATTGGCCAGTTTCATTTTCAAAATAATGTATTTAATGGGGGCTGATTTAGAAACCATGCTCTATTTTGGGCTGACTTTCCACCAGGAGCAGGATCTCATTCACAGCTTGTTTAGCTGGGAACCAGGGCAGCCAGGTTTTCACAGCTAGCACCAGCAGCTTAGCAGCAATGCAGTTCTTTTCTCCTTCCCTCTGCCTGGAATTTTTTGTGTTTTGCCCTGGGGATCACCACATCATGAGTACCTATGCTGGAGTTAATGCTAAGTTAATGCTAAGTCTCCATAAACATAGTTAGAATTTTTTCTGGTTTTGCATTCCTATTTTCCAAGTCCTGATTGTTTGAACTGTTTAATTCCATGTTTATAAATACCCTTTGTGCAACTACTTCCTGTCAACTGACAATCCAAAAGAATCTTAGGGAATTTCCTCACATTTTTTAATATTAATAATAACAATATTCATATCAAAAATAATATTCATAAGAATTATTGCCATTGGAATGGGCTGCTCAGGGAGGTGGTGCAGTTGCCACCCCTAGGGGTGTTCAGGAAAAGCCTGGATGAGGCACTTAGTGCCATGGTCTAGTTGCCTGGATAGGGCTGGGTGATAGGTTGGACTGGATGATGTTGGAGGTCTCTTCCAACTTAGTTGATTCTATGATTCTATTAATGTCTACGACACTGTCTCAAATGTTTGTCTACTTTTTTTGTTTGTTTGTTTTAACTGTCTTAAAGAAGTGATTTTTGAAAGGGTTGTTGATTGCATTTCTTGTAATTAGTTGCTGCATATCTATATATTTATTGGGAAAGTATGGATAGAAAATATTACACTAGCTTGAGCTTTGCATTCAGAGAGACTTAGGCTGGAGAGCTGGTCAGGGAGAAATTCAGTGAAGTTCAACAAGGGCAAATGTAGAGTCTTGCACCTGGGAAAGAACAACCTCAGGTATCAGTATAGCTTGGGGACTGATCTGTTGGAAAGCAGTGAAGGGCAGAGGGATCTGGGGGTTCTGGTGGATAGAAGCTTTACCATGAGCCAGAAATGTGCTCTGATGGTCAAGAAGACCAATGCCATTCTGGGGTGCGTAAGAGGGCTGTGGTTAGTAGGTTGAGAGAGGTTCTCCTCCCCCTCTACTCTGCCCTGCTGAGGCTGCATCTGGAATATTGTGTTCAATTCTGGGCCACTCAGTCCAAGAAGGACAGGGACCTGCTTGAGAGAGTCTAGCACAGAGCCACAAAAATGATGCAACTTGCTTATGAGGAGGGATTGAGGAAGCTGGAGCTCTTCATCTTGGAGGAGACTGAGGGATTACCTCATCCATGTTTCTAAATATGTATAGGGAGAGTGCCAAGAGGATGGAGCCAAGCTGTTCTCAGTGATGTCCATTGACAGGACAAGGGACAAGAGCTGGAAGCTGAAGCATAGGAAGTTCCATGTAAACATAAGAAAGAATTTTTTCACTGTGAGGGTGATGGAACACTGGAATAAGCTGCCCAGGAGGGTTGTGGAGTCTCCCTCTCTGGCGATATTCAAGACCTGCCTGGATGTGTTCCTGTGTGATCCGGTATACGTGATGCTACTCTGACAGGGAGGTTACACTGGGTGATCTTTCAAGGTTCCTTTCAGCCCCTAACATTCAGTAATTCTGTGATAAAAGAATTTATTTATTCTTATAGTGTGTAATGTAAAAAGTTGTTTGTTTTTTTTTAAACTTGCCCACTAGGCATGTTTTAAATTTTTGCAAGTATATTGCAAATACCTGTGACATGAGATACATTCTACTCTGATTCAATACCAGAACTGAACTGGAACTAATGAAGACTGATGGCAAAGTAAAATTTTCTGATCCACTTAATGAGCTTATTGGTGCATTTAGAACAATTTATCTGGTAAAACTTTGAACATTTACTTTGGGATATTTCCATTTTTAAACAGCAACTCTGATGTTTACATTTGCAATTAAAGATGCTTTTAGGTATGCAGATTTTGTTCTGAAACTTCTGTAATCTGGCTGAAAAATCCCATTAGTTTATCGCACTGATAATTTTTATTTGTCCAAAATCCTTTTTTTGTGATGGTTTGGGTGTCNAGAAAGCAAGATGGAGTTCAGCCAGCAGCCTCAGCTCTCCCCAGCAGGCAAAGCAGAAGAGAACAGCCCAGCACGAAGTGCAGAGCAAAGTGACTTTATCTAATGTTTTGCCTTTCTTCTTTACACATCTCAGCAAGGCTGTGAGCGAAGTAGACCTCACCATTGTTTTAATTTCTCAGCCTATGATCTAGTTCTTCTCACCAAAACATCCCAGCTATGCTCAAACTGGCACATTTGTTTACTTCACAAGGAGAAGATAAGGGTAAAACATATGTTAGGAAGCATTTTTTTTTTTTAATAATAGTTTCTACTATCTTTAAATGATTCATTTTAGTAAATATTAATTACACAGAAAATGGTATGCTCCAGTGTGGGTCCCCCAGGCTGTCACAAGTGCTGCAAGCAAATCTGCTCCAGTGGAGGCTTGTATCTCCAGAGGTCCTGCCAGCAGCCTGCTCCAGCATGGGCTTTCCACAGGGTCACAGTTTTTTCTGGGCATCCACTTGCTCTGGTATGGAGTCCTTCACAGGCTAGAGGAGTGCATCTACGCCACCATTATCCTCCACAGGCTGAAGCCAGACAGGCTGCCTCATCGTGGTCTGCAGAGCAATCTTTACTCCAGCACCTGGAGCACTGACTTTGGTGTCTACAAAGTTGTTGCTCTTGCATTTTCTCTTTCTATTTCCTGGCTGCAATTGTGCACTTTTCCCTCCCTTAAAACATGGAATCAAATCACAGAGATGCTACTACTGTGACCGTTTGGCTTGGCCTTGGCACATCCATCCTGGAGCCAGCCAACATTGTCTCTGTCAGCAGAGGGAAAGCTTCTAGCAACTTCCCACAGAAGCTACTCATGTAGCCACTCCCCCTGACCATGCAAACCCAATGTAGCCCTAAAATTCCATCAAGTTCAGCTTTGGCATTTAAATTTAAAATTCAAAATCAAATGTAATCCTTAAGCTCCCACCTGGAGTACTGTGTGCAGTTCTGGAGCCCCCAACACAAGAAGGACATGGAACTGCTGGAGCGGGTCCAGAGGAGAGCCATGAAGATGATCAGAGGGCTGCAGCAGCTCTGCTATGAGGACAGGCTGAGAGAGTTGGGGCTCTTCAGCCTGGAGAAGAGAAGGCTTCGAGGAGACCTTAGAGTGGCCTTCCAGTATCTGAAGGGAGCCTACAGGAAAGCTGGGGAGGGACTATTGACACGGTCTAGTAATGTGAGGATGAGGGGGAATGGGTTTAAGCTGGAAGAGGGGAGATTCCGACTGGATGTTTGGAGGAAGTTCTTTACAGTGAGGGTAGTAAGACACTGGAACGGGTTGCCCAGGGAGGTTGTGGATGCTTCCTCCCTGGAGGCGTTTAAGGCCAGGCTGGATGAGGCCTTGAGCAGCCTGCTCTAGTGGGAGGTGTCCCTGCCTATGGCAGGGGGTTGGAGCTGGATGATCCTTGAGGTCCCTTCCAACCTAAACCATTCTATGATTCTAAGCTATGAAAAAGTGCATTTCCATATCGAAGCATAAACTCAAGGTGTTCGTGAAATAATTCATAAAATAATGAACTGTAGTTAATAAAATGTTACCTTTTTCTTTTCGTGAATAGTCTGTTCAAACAATCATGTCAATTGCACAGATATGTTTGCTACCTTCAGAACCAGCACTGTTGACTCCTATTTCTATGCAGACAAAAAGCAAAACTCCGACAGCCACTGAGAGCAAACCTACAATATCACCAGCTTATTCGTATTCTCACATTAGATATTCATCTTGTCAACAGTGAAATCTGGCTCTGAATTTAAAATTAAAGCCAAAATAGTCCTAAAACAACCTTTCAGGGTTTTTATTCCTAATTTATTCAGTGCTGAGATGCTTTTCATGTTTTGAAACAGTGTGTTACATTTGCACAGTTCTTGCTGCCTTTGAAAATCTTTAAAGAGTAAGTTTCTCAAATGCAATTATTCACCCTCTAATCTACGATAATTCACATAACCATATAAAACCACAGCTATGAAAGCAGTGACAATTTTTAAAGCTGCAAAAGGGAATATTCTTCAGATGTACAATTATTCATCGAAAGTATTTCAAAGAAATTCTGCAAAAATAAAAATGCAGTGTAAGAATTTTTGGAAGATGAGTGATAAGATCTCTCAACTATGTTTTCAAGGGACTAGAGAGAGTGGTGTCGTGAAAATCTTAGGAGAAAAACCTTAATGCTCACATAAGGGAGCCTATAGGAAGACTGGGGAGGGACTATTGACAAGGTCTTGTAATGTCAGGACGAGGGGGAATGGGTTTAAACTGGCAGAGGGGAGATTTAGACTGGATGTTAGGAGGAAGTTCTTTACAGTGAGGGTGGTGAGACACTGGCACAGGTTGCCCAGGGAGGTTGTGGATGCTTCCTCCCTGGAGGTGTTTAAAGCCAGGCTGGATGAGGCCTTGAGCAGCCTGCTCTAGTGGGAGGTGTCCCTGCCTATGGCAGGGGGTTGGAGCTGGATGATCCTTGAGGTCCCTTCCAACCTAAACCATTCTATAATTCTATGATTCTGTAATAAGAGCTTGAGAACATCTTACTGTTGTTAATTTATTCATCATTTATATCTATAGTTCAAAAGTAAGGATCAGGGTTTTTTTTATTTACAGATGTAGAAGTAAATATGTCATCCCTCAAGATTTCAGTCAAGGAAGCTGACTGATGTTTGACACTACTTTGCTATATTACTCTTCTGAAGTGTAACATTTTGGGCTCAGAAATTATGTTTTGGTTTTCAGTATCACATCATATGTGGTATGTACTAAAAATGATTTTTATAAAAGCCCAGACTTAGAAATTTTAAATGGAAAATATTTTGAAACTGAGTTACAGGCATTCTTGGCTGTTCTAAAATAATTGCTTTCACTTTTGAATCATTCTTCATGAGAATGAGGAAAGCAGCCTTTGTTTTCTTTGCAGATTTAGCAATAGTATCTGTAAAGTTGACTGCATACTGTATTTATGGAGTTTTTAAAGTCAAATGTAACTTGGACTCTACTTTCTGTTGGTTTGTTGGGGTTTTTTTTGCCCTTTCTTTTTTTTTTTTTTAATAAGAAACTTGGTCAGTGCTGCTTCATTCCTGAATTACAGCTCATATAATTATAGAATGGTATATTTTGATCACATGTACAAACATATGATGCAGAGAGAGAGAGAGAATGAGATGTGCATGCGTGTGTATATTTGTCTGTTTCAAAGTTTGGTTCTCATCTCTTCCCTATAGTGCTCATAACGCTCAAACCTTAGCAGTGTTTCTTCTCCTTTATCCCTTTGCTTTAAGAAATCTGCTGAGGGTTTTACCTTTTACCAAGGCAATGGACAGCCATAAACCTACTGTAACCAGAAGCATGATTTTCAGCAATAGGAAGCTAGACCAAAACTAGCTCAGGCACTAATCTTAGGTTATATGGGTTAACCCTAAATCTTACTGCACAAGGGACTACGCAGTCTGAACATATTATGTGACCTGTGCAGGTCACCACAGATGCCACATGGACTAATTGACCAAAGCTGGCTTGAGGACATGTACAGATATTACTGCAGTTCTGATATGGTTTAAGATTTTAGCTTAGTTTTTTGTGTCTAACTGTAAACCAGAAATGGACTTTCCAGGGATGTTGAATAGAAGAAAAGGTAGAAAAAGTAAATAATTGGCTACTGGATAAAAAAAAAGGATAACAAAGATAAATCTGTATGATTCCATTCACTTGCTAATGGAATAAAATTCAGTTGTATAAACAATTCTATTTCTTTATTCTTCACTCTGAAAACTTTGCTTTGTATAGACCTTATCTCTGACCTTCTTGCTGGGGCAAACAGTCTGGGAGGTAAAGAGAGAGGTGAAGAAGGGGGAGCGGGAAGAAGGACGCTGTTGGAAGCCCTGCTGGGTTCACCAGAGGGATGAATGGGGTCCTTAAGGTAGTCCTTGTGTTGTTTCTACTTTGTAAATGTATGCAAATATTTGTAAACATATTTCTGTACATATACATTGTATTGCATGCTTTTAGATTTTAGCTTGCTGTAAATATACAACTGCATTTTGCTTTCAAACCTTCTGAGCTAGTCTGACGATGTTATTTGCTTGGCCAGAAATGCTACATGGCCTCTGGTTTGCTGGCTAATGCAGCAACGTTAGAAACAGAGCAATGGGTCCTACACCAAACCCATTGCTGCTGCTTCATCTTTCCACTGTTGTAGCTGAAAGGAAAATATTTGCTTTTAAGAAAATATACTGTAATATATGTGGTGGAACTTACCTGTTTACCTTACTCTAACTTTCCTTCAAATAAGTATTTGCATATAAATTTTTTTGAAGAATGTATTGCCAAATAAGGATGCTTAAAAAGAAAAAATGAATGAGTTGTAAAACCACCTGAGGTTTTTTTTCCAGGCTGGGAAGTTTATATATGAAATGGGATCTCTTCATAAAGCACAGCTCCTTCAAGCTACCAGCACTACTGCATTTCAAGATGATGTCACTTGTTGTAGAAACAAAATACCCATTAAAAGTGGTATAATTAGTAAATTGGGGAGTTCTTTTCCTCATGCTGACTCAGAAGTTCAGTATTTATAAAAGCAGTACTTACTGAAGGGTAAAGCTGGGTGCTGCCAAATTGACTTGGTGTAAAAAAAATTCAGAGTAGAAAAGCAGAATGCAAGAGCAAAATGCTGAGGAGTAAATGAGATTAGGTAGAGAAAGAACTCAGGGAGGAATCTAAAAGGAGAGAAATCAGTCTGACAGAAAGAAGACAGATTGCACAGAGGTAAAAGGAGAGTTGTGCATAGGCATGTAAAATGACAGTGTTTTTTTTCCCAGAGTTTTCTAAGTCTTGCCTGTTTTTTATGTAAACAAAGGAAAATTGGAATTGGTAGAAGTGCTGTTAGCAGAGGTATGTGGATTGACATACAGACTGTTTTAAGTTTTAAGAGCAAACAGAAATAATTTTTTTTACTCCTGAAGGAAGTAAAATAAGAAAGCTCTAACTGAATTGGAGAGCAATAGAGAACATTGTATTTGAAGATGTATAGGAAAATACAGAACTCCCCCGAAACCTTTCTCCCAATCAAGCTGAACCACAAAACCCAGTGCTCTTCCCCCCCTTCCTCACTGTCTCCCATCAGGACAGGCTGAGAGAGTTGGGGCTCTGCAGCCTGGAGAAGAGAAGGCTTCGAGGAGACCTTAGAGTGGCTTTCCAGTATCTGAAGGGAGCCTACAGGAAGGCTGGGGAGGGACTACTGACAAGGTCTAGTAATGTCAGGATGAGGGGGAATGGGTTTAAGCTGGAAGAGGGGAGATTTAGACTGGATGTTAGGAGGAAGTTCTTTACAGTGAGGGTGGTGAGACACTGGCACGGGTTGCCCAGGGAGGCTGTGGATGCTTCCTCCCTGGAGGCGTTTAAGGCCAGGCTGGATGAGGCCTTGAGCAGCCTGCTCTAGTGGGAGGTGTCCCTGCCTATGGCAGGGGGCTGGAGCTGGATGATCCTTGAGGTCCCTTCCAACCTAAACCATTCTATCATTCTATGATTCTATGATCGGGCCCAAACAGGCCTGATTGTGCAGCAAGAAATTCACTGCTCCCTTGAAGGCCACAGGCAGGTTACTCCCCCGTTGGTTTACCAGATAAAGACTCCCTCCAGAAGCTGCAGGAAGGGAGAGAGGAATGAGAAAGATTTGGCTTTGCTGCCCACTTACAAAGTGATAGCAGGATTATGGGGTTGAACAACAGAATTATGATTTCCAGCATCTACTTCCTGGACTTCTCTGGTCCTCCTGGAGAACTCTTACCACTTTCTTAAGGGAACCTGGGCCAAACCACCACACAGATGAACAACTCCGGATTATCTTCCGCTGTCTCTTTGTGGGCATGCAGCGAAGAAAGCAATAGAGGGGGCAGATGGTTTAGTTACAGCGACTGAAAAATAAATGATTTTCTAAATCAGAAGTTGGAGGTGGGAGAAAGACAACTTGTATAAGGTCTTGATTTTTATTTCATATTATGACGTGGCAAGATTGATTTATTTTTTAATGGTGAGTCTTAAAAATGCACACACATATATAATTTATGTTAAAATACATTTATTATATATGATTATTATTTATTTATAACAGATATTATGTATCTTTATATGCAAATAAATATTTATTAGCTTTCTTTGCTGCTTGTTTACCTCTCTGAAATTTTGGGATGCATTCAAAAACTCATAGTTGAGTATTGGTTCATATAAAGATCTGAAAACCTTTCATTAAATTAAATCCAAGAATCTTCACTAATTACATCTGCCCAACTACTTCCCTAAACTTTAAATAAGAAAAAAGACAAAACCAAACCAAACCAAGAAAGAAAACCCAAGCAAACAGAAACAACAACAACTTATGTTATGGTTTGGGTGTTCCCTGCCCCCCACACTTTAGAAATCACCCAGACTAGACTCAGCCAGCTCTGAAAATGTGAATGAAGCTTATATTTACAGCTGGCACAATGTACAAGCAGATAGTTACAGTACATACAGTTATAGACAGGAAAATACAAGATAAAAAGGTAATACAGA
>WAAF01016000.1:15897-41925 GCA_013400475.1 Tricholaema leucomelas
CTCCCCTTCCAGAAACCTGAGTCCCCAGGAGGGGCTCTCAACCACCCCCTCACCTTCCCCCTACCCCTCTCAACCTTACCCCAGTCCCAAGGAAGAATGAAGGTTCGGCCAAGAGGATTAAGAAGCAAAGGTGAATCAGCAAAGCAAATGGAGGGTGAGGTTAGAAAGCAAGATGGAGTTCAGCCAGCAGCCTCAGCTCTCCAGCAGGCAAAGAGCTGAGAGCACAGCCCAAAGCAAGTGCTCAGGCAAAGTGCTGAGCAAAGTGACTTCATCTTTGTTTTGCCTCTTTACACATCTCAGCAAGGCTGTGAGGGAAGCAGACCTCACCATTGTTTTCATTTCTCAGCCTATGATCTAATTCTTCTCACCAAAACATCCCAGCTAGGCTCAAACTAGCACAACTTATCATTGTAAAACTCTGATGGAAAGTAGAAATACTGAATACATTCTATTAAATTAGAATAATCCAAAGGTGTGTTATCTGGATGATTACAGCTTTGTTAGCACAACATTAATTCTGAGGTCAACAGCTGATCTGGCCTTCACTAGTACAGAATTAAAGAAAAATAGAATAATTAATGGTAATGAACATATGTACTGCTTTAATCAACTTGTTTCTAAAACAGATTAAAGACTGCTTGGAAAATGTAATAGAGTTTACAAGCTATAGTGGGAACTCTGTGGTGGGACATCCGGTGTGCAAAAACAAAACGTTGTGGTTAAGTGGTGTACAGAGTTACCATACATCAAAATTATTTTTTTAACAAGAGATTATTAAGCAATATGATAGAATAGAATGGTTTAGGTTGGAAGGGACCTCAAGGATCATCCAGCTCCAGCCCCCTACCATAGGCAGGGACACCTCCCACTAGAGCAGGCGGCTCAAGGCCTCATCCAGCCTGGCCTTAAACGCCTCCAGGGAGGAAGCATCCACAACCTCCCTGGGCAACCTCTGTCAGTGTCTCACCACCCTCACTGTAAAGAACTTCCTCCAAACATCCAGTCTAAATCTCCCCTCTTCCAGCTTAAACCCATTCCCCCTCGTCCTGACATTACTAGACCTTGTAAATAGTCCCTCCCCAGCCTTCCTGTAGGCTCCCTTCAGATACTGGAAAGCCACTATAAGGTCTCCTCGAAGCCTTCTCTTCTCCAGGCTGAAGAGCCCCAACTCTCTCAGCCTGTCCTCATAGCAGAGCTGCTGCAGCCCTCTGATCATCTTCGTGGCTCTCCTCTGGACCCGCTCCAGCAGTTCCATGTCCTTCTTGTATTGGGGGCTCCAGAACTGCACACAGTACTCCAGGTGGGGTCTGACGAGAGCAGAGTAAAGGGGGAGAATCACCTCCCTTGCCCTGCTGCCCACACTGCTCTTGATGCAGCCCAGCTCAGGGTTGCTGTCTGGGCTGCATGTGCACACTGCCGGCTCATGTTGAGCTTCTCCTCAACCCAGACCCCCAGGTCCTTCTCCTCAGGGCTGCTCTCCAGCCATTCATCACCCAGCCTGTATCTGTGCCTGGGATTGCGCCGACCCAGATGCAGGACCTTAAACTTGGCCTTGTTAAATGTCATGAGGTTGGCCTGGGCCCACCTCTCCAGCCTGTCCAGGTCCCTCTGGATGGCATCCCTGCCCTCCAGCAAGTCAGCTGTGCCACGCAGCTTGGTGTCATCTGCAAACATGCTGTGGGTGCACTCAATTCCTCTGTCCACTCTCTGGTAGAGTATTTCAGGTCTTGATTATATTTGCCTAAGCATTTTTATAGATAACCTGGAAAAAATGCAGTGTATGTATTAATACAAAGAAACATGTCTTGGAAGTGTTAGGTTATTCCTGAGGAAACTGCTTTCTAATCCGTGGTTTCTTTCTTGGAAATGTAAAGAGGAAAGGTAAATCTCACTGAGAAATGCTCCCAGCTATGGAAAGGGTAGGAAGAAAGCACAGTCTTAATTCTGTCTCCTATTCATACCCTGGTCAGTATGTCAGTGTCACGAAGGAAAGCAAGCATAAATTAGTTTCGAGCAGGGACTTCTTTTGTAGAGTACCATCTGTGGTAATCTGATTATGACAGAAATAAGGAGTCACATCATTAAAAATCTAATCCTGTTTTATTAGAGCATTAAACAGAACAGACACGGTTCTGATTTCTGAGGATATCAGAAACTGCAGGGTTGACATGGCAAGCAAAATCTCAAGTTATGAAAATATTTGGAAAATTACAGAGTAAATTATTTACTAAGTAGTTAAGACAGAAAATAATCAGTAGGTTACACTGAATATGCTGAAACCGTATGGCTGTGAAGAGCTATCAGTCAAAAACTACCAAATATCCTTTTCAGGGTATGGATTTTGGTTGTGACTTCTTAATCTGTCAAGCAATCCATTGTAACAGGTAAAAAGGTGACAGCTCTGCTGTTTCATTTTCAGTCACTTTTTCTATTTTGACAAGGCAAATTCAAAGACAAAATGAGAAGCAATGGGAAATATAAAGAACATAAAAGAGCATATAATTGTTTGTTTGCTTATATCCTTAGTTTATTAGGGTATGAAGAAAGGCTGACAACAGATTTTGTTTTTCATCTTTGGTTCCTTCTTCATTTTCCTCAGTCTGCTTGGGCTTGCCAGGGTTTGTTTCTTCCTACCATAAGACAGAAACTATTTAATCCCATGAATCAATCAGAATAGAATAGAATCAATCAACCAGGTTGGAAGAGACCTCCAAGATCATCCAGTCCAACCCAGCACCCAGCCCTAGCCAGTCAACTAGACCATTGCACCAAGTGCCTCATCCAGTCTTTTCCTGAACACCCCCAGGGACGGTGACTCCACCACCTCCCTGGGCAGCCCATTCCAATGCCAATCACTCTCTCTGGGAAGAACTTCCTCCTAACATCCAGCCTATACTTCCCCCGGCACAACTTGAGGCTGTGTCCCCTTGTCCTGTTGCTGGTTGCCTGGGAGAAGAGACCAACCCCCACCTGGCTACAACCTCCCTTCAGGTAGTTGTAGACAGCAATGAGGTCTGCCCTGAGCCTCCTCTTCTCCAGGCTAAACAACCCCAGCTCCCTCAGCCTCTCCTCATAGGGTTTGTGTTCCAGGCCCCTCACCAGCTTTGTTGCCCTTCTCTGGACACGTTCCAGCACCTCAACATCTCTCTTGAATTGAGGAGCCCAGAACTGGACACAGTACTCAAGGTGTGGCCTGACCAGTGTTGAGTACAGGGGAAGAATAACCTCCCTTGTCCTACTGGCCACACTGTTCCTGATACAGGCCAGGATGCCATTGGCTCTCCTGGCCACCTGGGCACACTGCTGGCTCATCTTCAGCCTACTATCCACCAGTACCCCCAGGTCCCTTTCCTCCTGGCTGCTCTCCAGCCACTCTGTCCCCAGCCTGTAGTGTTGCTTGGGGTTGTTGTGGCCAAAGTGCAGAACCCTGCTGCTGTTAAATAATCAAATTCACTTTATTTATTTATCTATCTAGTTATTTATTTAGTGAAGAAGGAGACAAGGAGCAGAAAAAAAGTCAGAGTGGAGTAGGCGAAGATTGAATCTCACAGGACTCTCTATAGAGATTCAATTAGTGCAGAACTAATATATGCTGCTCATTTTCACTCCTACTAGAGCACCAAACTGTTCGTCATATTGGTCTGTAGGCAATAGGCAAAGTCAGACTCTATGGCCAAAAAAAGAGCAGAAACTTAACAACCTTTCTCTTTTAGAAGCATTTTTGCAAAATTTTCTCCATGTCCCACCAACATCTTACCATCCTTTTGTCTTGCTTAAGAGGCAATTGATGAAGTGATCTACCAGTACATTACTGTATTTTCCATTACCTATACCTGACTTGTAGCAGAAAACTTCTTTCTGTTATTATTTTTCTGATTTTTTTTTTTTAACCAAATATGAGTCCCAAGAGAGTTTCTTGATTAGAGTTCTAGGTCCTTTGTGCTAATTTGGTCGGTTGCATATCTTCTGATTTTCTCTACATCATTGCAACAGTGCAGAACATTTTATATAAGAACATTCATAGAGTTTTCATAGAATCATAGAATCAACCAGGTTGGAAGAGACCTCCAAGATCATCCAGTCCAACCTAGCACCCAGCCCTATCCAGTCAACTAGACCATGGCACTAAGTGCCTCATCCAGGCTTTTCTTCAACACTTCCAAGGATGGCAACTCCACCACCTCCCTGAGCAGCCTATTACAATGGCAAATCACTCTCTCTGTGAAGAACTTCCTCCTGACATCCAGCCTATACTGTCCCTAGCACAACTTGAGACTGTGCCTGGGAGAAGAGACAGACTCCTACCTGGCTACAATCTCCTTTCTGGTAGTTGTAGACAGTGATGAGGTCACCCCTGAGCTTCATCTTTTCCAGGCTGCACACCTCCAGCTCAGCCTCTCCTTACAGGGCTGTGTTCCAGGCCCCTCACCAGCTTCATTGCCCTTCTCTGGACACGTTCTGGCACCTCAACATCACTATTGAATTGAGTAGCCCAGAACTCTGCCTATGTTCAACTAGTTGTTTGGTATAGGTTTAATTATCTCCAGCTAATAAAAGACACCTCTGTATTTTGTGCAAGGATGAATTTCTGGCCCTGAGTGTTACTCTGTATATCAGGAAAAAATACACCTTCTGGACTGATGGACTGCATAATCTACTACATAATGAAAACGCAGCAATGAGTGTGAAAACTGACTTCAAGTAAATGAAGAATGACAAGAGGTGTCCTGTTACAGAAAATCCTCTTAGCTTTCAAAAGTCAATTTTAGTTGTCATATGAAACTGCACATAAAGGAGGTAGCAAGCAAAAGGCCTTTAATGATGACATACAGCAAGAATAGCACCCTGGGAGTGGGTTTCTGCAGTGTGTTGATGCCAAGGTCAAATATTAGGAGGGCAGTTGAACTACTGGGAGTTATTATCCTTCAGATAAGGTATTAAAATGATGTCCCATCTGCTTATTTCTAACATCACTTTGAGATGATAAAGATCTCATGATACAGGCTGGAGAGACATGATGGTGGTAGGAAGGATAGGGAATAGGGAATAGGTTTGCTTCCAGCTGGCAAAATCATCCTTTGTTAAATATTATCACCACAAATTAATTGGCAGTGTTACAAATACTCATGACTACACACCATGCATGATGTTAGAAAAGGCTGACTGGCAACCATTCTGGTCTGTCTGATAGTGTTCATCAAACCTGTTTAATTGTAATGTTACTCCTAAAAATGAAAAAAACAAGTATGCACTGACATACTGGCAGAAGCAACTGGTTTTGAGTACACTTCTGCTAGTTTTAAAAACAAATTATGTGTAAAATCAGATAAAGCAAAAAGTTCTGAAGATAGGATGCATATTTGAAAGTCTAATTAGGGACTTATGAGAATAATACCAGACAGACAAATTACTCATCTGTTGTTTTTTTTTTTATTACACTTCACAAAAAGACATGAATTTAACATTTGAACTGTGTCTCACAAGTATGAGCTGCAGTAACTGCAACAGAAATATAGTTAATCACAGTTCCAGAAGATTCTTTCCGTGGGCTTTCCAGGACTCAATCATGAGGCATGCAAAAGTATCGAAACTATACCTGCTACCTGTAAATGACAGTACAGTATGCAGATGGTGAGACAGCATGGCAGAACTTGTTGCACTGTTGATGTTTAGACACAAGCTTTGAGTTATCAAGTACAAATGTGATTATTTGGCACATTTTCCTCTCAACTCCCATCTTAGCAAAGCCATATTTCTTGTCTCAAGGTTCAGGGGAGAGAACGAGAGAAGAGGCAACATGTAGTAGATACCATGAGAGGATGGGTCAGGATCAGAGAATATGAAAGTGCACAGGGAGGCTGTAATAAGTGATACAGAAAACAAGAAACAATCACCATACATTGGAAAGCAGACAGAATTTTCAACAGGGCACTTCCCAGAGAAAGAACAGCTAACTCATAATTAGTTTCAATTGGAATTCAAGGCAGGAGCTGCAAGTTAGTAGTAATACTCTTTGATTCACTTAACAGTGTCACTTTTAGCTTACTATTTCTAAGAAACTAGAAAGATAAAGAAAAGGTGTATTTAATATGTCCAAAGAAGAGAAGGTAACCTTTTTTAACTGTAAACTTTTGTAAATGTTAAGGTTTAAAGCCAGACTTCTAGATGGGTTTTTTTTTTGTGTGTGTATCTGAGATACATCTTAAAAATGTTGCTATTACATCTGTATATTATCTGTATCAAGTATACACTTCTGTTGTACAATGAAAACACTAAAAGTTTAATTTCAGCAAATATCAGAGAGAAGAGTATACTCCCTTTCATGTTGGAGTTGTAGACACCAATGTGGTGCCTCCTTAGAATCCTCTCCTCTAAGCTAAACAAGCATAGCAGCCCTAGCTGTTCCTCATAAGTCATGCCCTCTAGTTCCCTCGTCACCTTTTTTACTCTCCTTAGGACAGGGAAAAAAATATCAAAGCTATGTTTTGTGAATTGAGAAATTTAGGTTTCATGGGTATGTTCTCATTATAAGTATTTCTTTTCTTATACAATATATCTTGGGATTCATCTAATCCAATTTCAGATGTTTACCACGTACTATATCAGTTCCTGACACTCCTATACTCCTTTCCATTATCAGTGGATAGGAGTAGACATTTTGAGACATAAAGTGCCTATCTGAACTGGGTCATGATTTTTTTTTTCACTAAAAAGTCCTTTTTTTTGTGTTTTGCTTCAGTGATTAAAAAGGAAATTTTTGGTACTAGAAAAGGTATGAATGTCTGTCCTATAGATGTGTAAATGTAGGTTAAAATAATCCTAAATTTATGATCTGCATATTAACTTCACTCTATTATTTAATCACTATAGGACAGCAAATATCACTATGAAGTCTATGAAGAATATCAATCTAAACCAATAAGGAACCTAACAGCTCAACACTGTCAGAGAAGTATGGTGAGCATTCCTAATAAGACATGGAAGGACTTTATTCTCTTGCTAGCCAGAAGTGGTTTAGTGCTGTATTTTTCAATTCATTGACTTCTTAGCATCATGATATTAATTCCCTTTTACACAAATCAAAATGTAATTTTACTAAGTTAAGTTACAGGAGTCACAGAATTATACTGGGTTAGAGGGGACCTCCAGGATCATCCATCAGTTACTGCACACATCTTTCAGAAACCCCATAAAAATCACCACAGCAATTTTAATTTTCAATACTAGTACTGCTAAATATCTGCCTAAAAAGAGGTTTTAGTATCTACATGAAATAAAACAGAAGGCAGAGTCAGATTCACCTCAGAAGTACATAGTTGAAAGAAGAGATGCAAATGCTATAAACCACAGTAAATTTCAGTTGGATAGAAGAAAGTAAGGTCTGGAACAGGCTGATTAACAGAGCTGTGAAATCTCCATCTTCAGGGACTTTAAAATTGGAGTGTGAAAGGCCTTGATGGAAGTGCCATATCTTTAAGGTTAATACTAATTTGAGCAGGAGATCAGGCTAGGTGGCCTCCAGAGATCCCCTCCAACCTATAATTATATTAATCTATGCTTTTAAAATCTGTTTGTTGCTTGCATTATGAATGAGTAAATTTTCAAATCACTGGCTACTCCACTGTGTCGAAACTTCATCTCCTATCAGAATTGGGTTTTTTTTCCCCATGTATAAACTTGTGTATGATGGCTTTACAATCCTATATTGGGTATACTTTGCTAGCTTCTCAAATCCTGAGTTGTGCTTGTAATTTTTTTTTAATCCATCTTTTAGGGTTTTTTTTAAGAGATTCCCCAAAAACTGAATATGGATATGCTAGTAAAAGTATCCCAAGTACAATACAGAACTATAGTTTCCTTGCTTCTGTTTAGTATTCTGTTTTTCTGTTTTACTGTTCATGTATCACCTACTTAGCTATACCAGTGGTCAAAAAGATCATGTTCACTTAATTAGCTACTGTTTCCTTTAAGTCCTTCAATGGCACTGGACGCCAGAGCATCATTTCCCATCCTGCAAATGTGACCTCCATACTTTGTTACTTGATATATGTCCTTTCATGTGGCTGTGTTGAAACATATGGTGTTCAGAAAAAAAAGCCATTTTCTTCAGCAACATGATTTAGTAGTGTTGGTCTTTCTCCATTATACATGATTTACTGCTTATCTTAAATAACCATGTTTTTTTCTAGATTAGACTGACATTTTTACATATCACTAAAAAATAGGAGAGCTGGTTCTTGTTTTGGAATGTGTTGTCTGCTATTTCTTATCTATTTGGTATTTTCATGTTTTTTAACTTGTTAGGTAGTTTACATAAAGTTTTATATGTATTTACATGAAAGTTTCACCAGTAAACATCATCATATCAAAGGTTAAAAGTCATTGACTTTTAATATTAAAAAGAAAAGGAACAATTTATGGGTCATATCAGATGCCTTTCCCAAGACCATTCTAAGCATCATAGAGGAATCATTTTCTTTCATCTTCAGCCAATCATTTAAGTCTCCTTTTGTTCTTGACACCTACGTCATATAGAAATGAGATTAGTTGCATTTACCTACAAAATCGCTTGTTTGTGTCAAGACTGTAACCTACTGTAATGGAGAGGTAATTAATTGTTGTGAGCTATTATTGTAAGAAATTAATATTGTTTATTAGTTTTCAATATTCAGAACCCTCAACACCCCAACTACTATTTTTAAATAATAATTAGGTTCTTCTGCAATGGTCAAGGAAATGTTATGCAAATGAATAATATAGGATCTAGAAATAACTAGCAAAAATACATAAACAGTAATTGAACTGGAAGAGAAGGTTCCTCTGGTCAACATACCAGTTGCCCACTAGATGGACTCAAGGAGCACCTTTCTGCTTATGGCAGAAGGCTGGGTGGATCATAAAAGGCTTTAAGTATTTACTCACAAAATATTATCTCCCAACTTGAGGGGCTAGCTACAGATTCAGACAGTACCCAAAATCTTTCAGGGAATTTTGTCAGTGTCTTCTTGGCCACTGAGGCTTCTGATTCTTCCCAGGCTTCACAGTGTGCTGGGGAAAGGAGGGAGACAATCTCTGACCTAGTCCTGATTTCTCTGGATGATCTGTGCATGTCCAGGACTTCTCCTTGTGGCAGGAGACTTTCAGGTGTAGGCAGAATGTCTTGCAATGTGCAGTCTTAGCACAACGTCACACTGACAATGCAGGCCAATTGCATGGAGGCATTTAGAGCCTGTTCCTGGTAAACTCAAGGCAGGCAGTTTTCAGGCAAACAAACTCAAAGCATCAGAGTTTATTAGTTTGTGGAGAGCTAGTTTATAGCTTAGCATAGCATGGCAAGATGCAATAAAGCAGTAAGGCAGCAGCAGAAAGCAATAGCAGCAGGCATGAATATAATGGCAGAGAACGTTCTGTTACCTGCTCATCTCTTTTGTCAATACAGCNCTTTCAGGGAATTTTGTCAGTGTCTTCTTGGCCACTGAGGCTTCTGATTCTTCCCAGGCTTCACAGTGTGCTGGGGAAAGGAGGGAGACAATCTCTGACCTAGTCCTGATTTCTCTGGATGATCTGTGCATGTCCAGGACTTCTCCTTGTGGCAGGAGACTTTCAGGTGTAGGCAGAATGTCTTGCAATGTGCAGTCTTAGCACAACGTCACACTGACAATGCAGGCCAATTGCATGGAGGCATTTAGAGCCTGTTCCTGGTAAACTCAAGGCAGGCAGTTTTCAGGCAAACAAACTCAAAGCATCAGAGTTTATTAGTTTGTGGAGAGCTAGTTTATAGCTTAGCATAGCATGGCAAGATGCAATAAAGCAGTAAGGCAGCAGCAGAAAGCAATAGCAGCAGGCATGAATATAATGGCAGAGAACGTTCTGTTACCTGCTCATCTCTTTTGTCAATACAGCCCAAAACTAATGGGCCTTTGGATATAAAATAGCCAATCAGAATGGCAGTTAGACAAGCACACCATATTAAGTGAAGCCATAGGCTTGCCTTACCCAAATTTGGGAAAAACATAGGCCTTGCGTGAGGCAGGCACAAACTAAGCTTGTGTACTTTGTTTACCACAGGATGTAAACAGGAGCAAAGAAAGTCTGGACAAGCCAGAGTCCTTAGACTCAGTGGTTCCAGGTTCTTTGTCCTTTTTCCCATGGTTGCTTCTCCCCACAATAGAAGGAGGAAGAGCAGAAAAACATGTCTGGGCAAGCCAGGACATGTATAAGCCTAGCTTGGCCAATTCAGGCCTACCACGACACCTTCCCACACTGTTCCTTTAAAATAGAAATAATAATAATAATAAAATCTTCCCATTTAATCCACAGAACGTGAAACAGAAACATTAAATCAAGAAGTGTTGCAAGCTTTAAAGCTAAGAGATTTGCAGCCATTTCCCAGTGACTAAGTGTAAGGACTAGATCTGAAGTCTGACTGTCAACCATTGTTGGGTGAACTGAATTTGAAATATTCTGGACAGGGAATCCTGTTTCTTAGGTATCTGGAACAAACATTATTTACTGAGCAATTTGGATTGCACTTGGAAAGCCAGATGGAGTTCCTAATTAATGGTCAGTATTTTGAACAGAGGAACAGGTTCAATACTGTGAAAATAAACTCATCTTACTGAGATCAGTGGGAATTTTCCCGGTGAGTTACTTTGATTCCACACTAAACCTGGCCTGTTAAATGGTTTTAAGATAAAAGAATTTAGATTCAGACTAGGTATAAGGGAGAAACTTTTCAGAATGAGGGTGGAGAAATACAGGAACAGCTTGCCCCGAGAAGCAGTATATGACCCTTCCCTGGAAATATTCAGTGTCAAGTTGAACAGGGCTTAGGGCAAACTGGTCTAGTTGAATATGTCCCCACTCACTGTAGAGGAACTGGAATAGATGACGACCCTTAAAGAACACCTCCAATTCTAACTATTCTGCGTTTCTATTATTACTTGTCGCTAATTATCAGCAAATTTGACCCCATCATTGATGAGGAAATTGAAAAGCAATAACTAACTTTTTAGAAGCATCTGGTTATGCATCCTATTGTACAACAATACTTCATTCATAATTACTTTCAGAAGTATTTTTCATAGTGGATATTTAATCTTTGTTGATTTTGCATAGTAGAATTTTCATCAAGAAATAAAGAAACACAGTGACAGTTGTTTTATAGTAATTTAACTGTATTATGGCAACGCAGTTACCCACTGCAGTTATCAACTAAACTCATGTAAAAGGACATCTCATTTGTTTGACACTTTCCATAAAACCATGATGATTGCCACCTTAATCTTCACAGACAGAATCCCTTACTACAGCTCCATCACTGTCAAAAGACCCCGCTTTAATAATCCTGTTTACTCTCTCTGAGTATTGTCAGACCAGGTACACGTTATTAAAAATGAAATAAAGCAAAAATTTAAAACTCCCTTGCTATCTCTTGGAGCCTTTTATCAATGTTTTCTAAGTATAATAGGCAGATACTTTCATAAATATGAACCCCCTTTGCTCTCTTTTCAGACTAGAGATATTTTAATACGAATAGGTGAGACTAGCACTTCTGAACTATAAGCATATCACTACAGCAATGATGTTCTGCATCTTTTTTCTGCCGTTTTTTGCCTTTTTGACTGTTCACAACTCATTCAATTTACTCATCCAATTCTTACCTCAGTGTGCGTGATAGGGAACATATAAAGAATGCAACCTTACATATTTTTTGAAAACAGTAACATTGTTTTTACTGTGTAAAATTTCATTAATAACAATAACTACCTAAAGCATTTGCATAGATAAAAGAGAAATGTTTACTTGAGATCATTATTAATTTTCTGAACTAGACTGAATGACTTCTTGATTCTTGGAGACAAAACGGACAGTCTCTCCTTCCCTTGACTTACTGGTAGAACATTTCCATATCTGCTAGCATTTAAAAATCAAAAAGCAGAAAATTACTTCTGTGGTGCAGTGCCCTATATTTCTCTCTGAGTGTGACGGTTTGGGTGTTCCCCTGCCCCCCCACACTTTAGAAATCACCCAGACTAGACTCAGTCGGCTCTGGAAATTTGAATGAAGCTTATATTTACAGCTGGCACAATTTACAAGCAGATATTTACAGTATATACAGTTATAGACAGAAATAGACAAGGTAAAAAGTAATACAGAAACACAACTCCCCTCCCAGAAACCTGAGTCCCCAGGAGGGGCTCTCAAACACCCCTCACTTTCCCCCTACTCCTCTCAAACTTACCCCAGTCCCAAGGAAGAATGAAGGTTCAGCCAAGAGGATTAAGAAGCAAAGGTGAAATCAGCCAAAGCAAATGGAGGGTGAGGTTAGAGAGCAAGATGGAGTTCAGCCAGCAGCCTCAGCTCTCCCCAGCAGGCAAAGCTCCCAGCAAAGAGAGCAAGCAAGTGACTTTATCTTTGTTTTGCCTTTCTTCTTTACACATCTCAACAAGACTGTGAGCAATGCAGACCTCACCATTGTTTTCATTTCTCAGCCTATGATCTAATTCTTCTCACCAAAACATCCCAACTAGGCTCAAACTAGCACACTGAGATTACTTGGAACTGTGAGTTAAATTCATGTAGGGCTTGTGGTATGTACATAAATCAATTGCACAGACTATGGCTATGTCTTCCCCCTATTTCAGTCATACAATATAAAATAGGTTTGGAGGTGCCCAGACACCTTTGGTTTGTGATGTCCAGTCACCTGGCCAGGATAATGGCAGTCTGAAAATTCCAGAAAAAAAAGTAGGCTGCCAATACAATAGCAGACATAGCATGTATAGACTTACAGTTTCCCAGACTTCTTTCCTGCCTTGTGTACAAAATTAATTGTGTTCTTTCACTAATACTTAAAGTTGCAAACTGTAACTTTTTAGAAAGCTTTTCCAAACTCCCTACTTTCTACTTTTGGTAAACATTTCTAGCATATATTGGAATGGAATGAATATTGAAGGTAAACAAAATAGAAAAGAACCACCAGTCTAACAGCTATAAGTAACTAAACTAAACTAAACTAAAAAGAGGTCTGTGGGATTGTAATGAAGGGTTTGAACAGGTTTGCAGCATTTTTGAAACAGACGGGTTTTTAAAAGGGCATGATGTCAGCATCAAACTAGTGGCATAAAAAGAAGTTGTCTAATTAACTGCATATAAATATGGACATTAATTTACATCCAATTATTTTATCCACTTTAGTTCAGTGGAGCTTTTGAGGAAGAAAAAAGGCTGAATTAACAATGTAAATTGTTACTGATGCCCTCTTCAGTAAGGGTATAATTTGGATAAATTGCTGAACTGGTATATGAGGACACAACCAAACTGGAAGGCAGCCAGCTGACATTCTGAGAAGCCATGTAATAGCATACGTTAGACTAAAGCTGCTACCAGATAAATTATCCCAAAGCTGCTTAAGGCTTTTTCCTTTGAGTCTGCTGAGAACATGAAGCAGAAAATCAGACTGGACATTGTCATGAATCTACCTAGAATTTCAAAAGAAATTTTACTGAAGCCTCAATAGAAATTTTGATAAAATCTTCCTGATTCTTTATTCTTTAGGTTTGTGGTTTGGGTTTTTCTGGTTGTGGATGGGTTTTTTTTGGTTTTGGTTTTTAGGTTTTTTTGGTTGGTTGGTTTTGTTGTTTTGTTTTGTGGTTGGGGTTTCTTTGGTTTTGGGGTTTGGGGGTGTTGGTTTTGGGTTTGGTTGGGGGTTGTGCTAGTTTGAGCCTAGCTAGCATGTTTTGGTGAGAAGAACTAGATGATAGGCTGTAAAATGAAAACAATGGTGAGGTCTACTTCGCTCACAGTCTTGCTGAGATGTGTACAAAAGAAAGGCAAAACAAAGATTAGGACACTTGCTTCTTCTCTTCGCTGAGAGCTTTTGCCTGCTGGGGAGAGCTCGTGGCTGCTGGCTGGCCTCCATCTTGCTTTTTAACCTCACCCTCCTTTTGCTTGGCTGCTTCACCTTGTTTTTTAATCCCTCTGGCCGAACCTCCATTCTTCCTTAGGACTGGGGTAAGGTTGAGAGGGGTAGGGGGAAAGTGAGGGGTGGTTGAGAGCCCCTCCTGGGGACTCAGGTTTCTGGGAGGGGAGTTGTGTCTGTATTACCTTTTACCTTGTGTATTTCTGTATATATCTGTATATACTGTAAATATCTGCTTGTGAATTGTGCCAGCTGTAAATATAAGCTTCATTCAAATTTCCAGAGCCGACTGAGTCTAGTCTAGGTGATTTCTAAAGTGGGGGAGGGGGCGGAGGACACCCAAACCATCACATCCTTTATTTTGGTGCCCAACGTGGGACTCGAACTCACGACCCTGGGATTAAGAGTCCCATGCTCTACCGACTGAGTCTAGTCTGGGTGATTTCTAAAGTGTGTTGGTGTGTTTTTTGGTTGGTTATGTGGGCTTTTAGTTACTCTTCCTCCCCACCCTAGTAAACTGTTGTTATGTCACTGAAAATATCTGATGTAAACTTTCTGAATGGCACAGTAAATAATTGCCAAAAGGCAGTTGTTAATTATAGTGGTAAATCTGATAGCCAATGGACAAATCTGAACACATTAAAGTGTTGCTAATAATTTGTTTTATATATAGGCTCAGTATTGCATAAAACATGATTCTACTCCAGAGATACTCATAATCTTGACAGACTAACACAGCAGTGCCCAGTCAGCTCCCAAATAACAGTAGCTCTCACTAACGTCTGTCTCCCAAGTGTGCTGGGTTAGGAACTTCCCTCCCCAACGTTATTGAAATTTACCAGATTAGCTCAGATGGCTTGGAAGTGCAATGAAGCTATGTTTACAGTAAAGCAAAATTTACAAGGATATATACACAATATATATACACTATATATTTACAAGTATTTACAACTGGATACAAATTAGAAATAACATGAAATTCCAAACTCCCTCCTGGGGAAAGAAACTGCCCAGAAGGGGCTCAAAGCTAACCCTCTCTTTCTCCTTCTACTTTCCCAGACAAACAAATAAAACAAGCAGCAAAGCTTACATTGTTTCCTGTTAGCCAAAATTAGTGAAAACAATTTAGAGAGGAGTTAAGAGGAAGCAAATTGATCAGTGTCACAGACCAGAGTGACAGAGAATATTTACATTTTGTCTTTTTATTCCTCTCAGCAAGCCAATGAATGATATAGACTTCATCATTGTTTTCTTTTCACAACTAGTAGTCTAATTTCTCTCATTAAAATATTCCAGTTATCCTCAAACCAACACCAGCAACGTGATATACAGTATGGGACATCCCTTTGATCTGTTTGGGACAACTGTCCCATCTATGTCCCCTCTCAGCTCCTTGTGCATTTCCAGCCCACTCGCTGGTGGGATGAAATAAGAATGAATCTAGTAACTGGGTTGATCTGTTTCTGCTTAACAGTGAAAAGAAAGCTAACACTTTCTGAAGTTACAGTTTCTATGAGTTACCTTTTTAATCAAGAAGAGGATCCAAATTGCCATGAATCCCATGCATGAATCCTGTCCAAGTGATTCAACGCGTCATATTCTGAGTAAATGTTTTTTAATTCTCTTTTCAGCACTTCATATGTTCTGTTACTTGTTAAACCACACAAATGAAAAACACTGATTCAATAGCAGTAGTATGTAAATAGTACATATTATGTAGTATAACATAGTAACAGGACTACTGGTTCACTTTGGAAAAGTTTGATTTTCTTACTGGAATAAATTATTGAGCCTTGAAGTTTAGTCACTGTTTGTGGTTGCTCAAAACAGTGCAATTACTATTATCTCTTCGTTCTGAATGCTGCATATAATTTTGTGTGACACTAACAGAAACCGTGGGATACATATTTTTCCTGTCCATCAGGATGTATCAGCTACTTAACAACTGAAACAATAAGAAGTAATCCACATTCCACAGTTCATGCTTATTGTTCAGCCTGTTGAATAAATGAATACATCTCTTAAAAGCTGCTAAAAAATTAATCACCTTTAGGATGCACAAGACAATACTAACTTCAGTAATGCATGCATTCCTTTGGCATAGAATTACTGTATAATGTTTAAAGACAGCTGTTTCTCCAAAAGCCAAGGATGGTACAACAGATGGATAGGCAGAGGGATGGCAAATTCCTCAGAGGGCTTTATCAACTGCTTGCCATTTTAGAAAGGTAGAAGATAATAATTTAGAGTGCAGCACAGACTACGTTATACAGGTAGTGTAGCTGGTTGACTACATGAGATGATCGAATTTTTTTAATACTCGCTTTAATGCACTTGCCTTCCTCTTCTGCTGAGGGAACTCATTTCAAACTGTATACTTTATAACATCTGAAAAAAGGCAGCAGCCTCCCCCTCTGCATAAAAAGCAACAAAAAAAAACACATTAAAAGCAACCAAATGACAGTACAAGACACTGGAAACAACACAATGTCAATCTGATATGCTTTCATATCACTGCCATTTCTGCCCACATGATAAATAGAATAGAATAGAATAGAATAGANATACTGTCCCCAGCACAACTTGAGACTGTGTCCCCGTATTCTGTTTCTGGTTGTCTGGGAGAAGAGACCAACCCCCACCTGGCTACAACCTCCCTTCAGGTAGTTGTAGACAGCAATGAGGTCCCCCCTGAGCCTCCTCTTCTCCAGGCTAAACAACCCCAGCTCCCTAAGCCTCTCCTCATAGGGTTTGTGTTCCAGGCCCCTCACCAGTTTTGTTGCCCTTCTCTGGACACGTTCCAGCACCTCAACATCTCTCTTGAATTGAGGAGCCCAGAAAAATCTTTCATAATTTATCACTTGCTATTTATTACACGACATGAAATGGGCCAGGTTAAAATTTCTCACTGAATACTGGGGTTACAATGTAAAATTATATAATTTATGAAGAAGAAAACAGCCAAATGTGATACTCTGTAAAATTACAGAGTAGTTAGATGTGATATAAATGTATTGCTGTGTAGCTATGTACAAAATATTCATTCCTCTGTTCACTGTCTCCTTCCACGATTCATGAAGTCGCCCTAGCTACTCCATAGAGATAAATAAAGCTGTGCACAGGGGATATAAGCTATAAAGCACATGCAAGAATCCAAAAGATAATGTGAAAATGCACATAAATATGTGGCTGAGCTAACAGAGTGTTCTAGCACTGTATGCACTCACAAATATTTAAAATTATTGTGGCTTGCTTTAAAAACTGAGATATTCCAGTCAAAATACAGAACATGTATATAGAACACAGCACCTACAGGATGGCTGAGGGATCAGGCCCAGCCAGCACCAGTTTAGGAAGGACAAGTCCTGCCTGACCAACTTGATCTTTCTTGATCAGGTTACCCACCTGGTGAATGTGGGGAAGGCTGTGGATGCAGTCTACCCAGACTTCAGCAAACCTTTGACACTGTCTGCCACAACAAGCTCCTGGAAAAGCTGGCAGCTCATGGACAGATTCACTCTGATATGGGTCAAGAACTGGCTGGAGGGCTGGGCCCAGAGAGTGGTGGTGAATGGTGCCACATCCAGTTGGCAGCCAGTCACGAGTGGTGTTCCCAAGGATCAGTGCTGAGCCCAGTCCCGTTCAATATCTTTATTGATGATCTGGATGAGGGGATTGAGTCCAGCATCAGTAAGTTTGCAGATGACACCAAGCTAGGAGGGTAGGAGAGCCCTGCAGAAGGACCTGGACAGGCTGGATGGGTGGGCAGATTTCCACAGGTTGGAAATGTATACACGCAGAGCACAGGCAAAACTAGAGCACTCATTTCTTAAAGTGGCAAATGTAAATTTTATACTGGAAGAGCCTTTTAAGTATTTACTTACAACATTACAAATCAGAGAGGACCCAAAGCAGGTGCAACTCTGTCCGATCGGCTGCTGAGGCTCAATTTCTCCCAGGCTTCTGTTGAAACGAGGCAGACAATCCCTGACCTTGTCCTCAGCTCCTCTGGATGTCTGTGTTATCTCCAGGACTTGTAGTCTTAGCAGGAAGACTTTTAGGGCAGGCAGGATGCCTTGAGGTGTGCACGGTCTCAGCACAGTGTCACGCTGAGGGCTATGCAAGGTGACCGCGGGCAGGTATTTGGAGCCTGTTCCTGGTAAGCTCTCTAGGCAAATTTGGGACGCAAAATGAGGTGGCAGCAGCCTCGTGCTACCTGCTCATCCCTTTTATCAATATCCAGCCCACGACTAGTGGGGCATTGGACATCGATTAGCCAATTGGAATGGCCCTTTGCCAGGCCTCACCGTATTAAGCAAAGCCAGGGCTTTCACCCTTTCACCCTCCCCTCCCAAGGTTGCTTCCCCAGCACAGAAGGGTGTGGGGGGGGGGCAGGCAAACATGTCTCGGCATGGACAAGCACATGTTTGCCCCATCAGGCCTACCACCACACTGTGCTTGGAAGTGTTCAACACAAGACTGGATGAGGCACTTAAATGCACTTAGTGCCATGGTCTAGTTGATTGGCTGGGGCCGGGTGCTAGGTTGGACTGGATGATCTTGGAGGTCTCTTCCAACCTGGTTGATCCTATGATTCTATGTATATTGCAATGCCAATTCAGACTCAAAAGTCCAATATAATTCAGTCCTAACTTTCCCTCAATATTTACACTTAATAATAGGTATCCAATAACTTTTTTTCTTTTCTTTAAAGCAGAAAGGGAGGGGAATCCAAAGGTTAGAATAATCTATCGTGCTGTAAGAATTGCTCAGTGAAGTGATTTCTTCAGAAATTTTGAGATTTAAGGTATGGATCTGTATTGGTGTTTTACTCAGTGTTGCAGTCTTCTAGACTACATCACTCTGAGTGCATTTGTGGCAGGACTTTCACAATATTTTTCAGACAAAGGATCCAGAAATATGTTCTAAAATAAGAGATGAGAATTCTCTTGCATTCAGATGATTTCAGAAATTAAGGTCTACAAAACTATGACTTTTTGCAAGAGTTATCATTATCGAAACAGGGAAATTCAACCTTGAGAGAGGTTCCTTTGCAAGAACCAAGTGTTTCTGAAGAAACCTTCAGAAGGCTAAAAATAATTTCTATTTTAAAGCAGTTCTATATTTTTTTGGAGGATATGGGAAGAACTCAAGTTTCTGCAACAGTAGCAGTTGATGGTGTTGCACTCTGTATCTTAATACCCTTTGAGACACATGGCAGTTAATGTAGCTTGGAATGGAGGATGCAGTGGAAAAGAAACACTAAGAAACAGGAAAAAAGAATAACAGATGGCATAGCCAAAGTAGAGCCAGCAGCATAAACTGCAAGGGAAACAAACAAATCCCAAAGGCTAGGAGTAATAAATTTGCACAGTGGGGAACACACTGTTCTGGAGAAACTTCAGTTGAAAAAAAATGTGCATCAATCCAATGCTTTCTGTTCAGTGCTAGCTGTCCTAGTTGGTTTTCAACAAGCTTTAGAAACTTCTTTCCCCTACAACTCCGCTTTGAGATGTGCAACCAATTTGATACAATGGAGGCAATAAGTTGATTCAGAGCAACTGAGAATAGCTCAGCTTGACAGCAAATGCCTGCCTACCACCAAGCTGTGAGTCAATGACCTGGTATCAGGCAAGATCATATATGAGCAGTTTTGAAAATACAATTATAAGGTTTGATTCTAACTTTATTTTGAGGTGATACTGTCGTGAAACATGCTGTACAACAGTGTGAGAAAAGATTCTTGATCTACTAGCATATTTTTTTGATCCAGCATGGCCATGCCTTCCTTTCATGTAGTTTATACTTCAGTTATATCAAAACCACTGTAACAATGTCAAAGAAGGTCACAGGGATATACATACCTACCAGCAGAACTTAGGTTGTGACTGGGGTGCTACTGAATAAGATGAATACATCTCCTTCAACTCATGCCTATAACATGATGAAGAAGGGTGCCCTAGAAGATAAAATATTGTGTCTTGGGCTGGAACTTTCCTCCTTTTTTTTTTTTTTTTTTTTTTTTTAAGAACACCAGGCTGCAGCAGAGACTGATAGACAAATATGGGCTTTGAGTGTTACATTGACAAAATCTGGCATTATCTGCTGTTTGAGACCTCGCTTCTGAGGGTAACACAGCAATGTCTGGAGAATGAAAAATAGCTCAGCTAGAAAACAAAATACAAACATTTAAAAGTCCTGCATTAATGTAACTGCACTGAGTTGAATAATATAAACAAGGACAAAAACATATGAAAAGATGGAATAAATGGACAGGCCATTAAATTTACCTTGTGGTTTAGGCATCAGAAGTAAAAAAAATGGTATTTGAACTAACTTCAAGTGCACAAACTAAAGTAAAATTCAAATGTTTACTTCCAGAAAAAGCTATTTCACAGAAGAACAGATTCTCTACATTGTCTTCCAGTGAGAACAGCTGGAACTTGATAAGACTATCCAGGCCACCTGCAAAAGGGCAGGTCACAGAACCTGAAATGGATCAAGTTTTTTTTCTGGACCAGCTTCTGAAGATCAAGCAAGGTTCCCTAAGGAGTCTTAACTTGCACTAGATGAGCACATATGTTGAAACAACTGATTTGTCCCGAGAGGCTTAATTCAAGTATATCTGGATCCTCACCTTCAACCTTTGTAGATTTATGTCAACTTGATCCCAGTTGAGGGATCCAATTTAGACTGCTTTACCCACTTGTAGACATCTGAATATCTTAACATGGAGCTGAAGCCCAGCCTGTGGTGGGCTTATCTGAAATGGGAGCCTTTAGTAAAGTGCTAACATATGACAAAATGAAGATTTGCACTATTGTGAACAGGTGAATACTTTGGGACATCTCATTTGACATTAGATACCTATTTAGACAACCAAATTGATCGTGTGGGTCTGTGGCACCTGCATTTCACCTAATTTTATAGATTGCCCTAGTGGCCACCTGGGTACACTGCTGGCTCATCTTCAGCCTACTATCCACCAGTACCCCATCTATTCGTTGGAAAAAGACTAAACCAGTATTAATAGAACACTAAAAATAAAAATATATTAATAAGAAATAATGAAATATATAGAAATATATGCAATAATGTTGAACTCCCCTAATGGTCACCACTAAAGCTGCAGAGCAGGTACTAGGAAAGTCTCAGACTGGTCTCTGCGGACTTTGGGAAGTGGATTCAGGAACTGCATTCAGAGACTGGATTAATAAATTCATGGACTGATACTGAAGAAAGGACAAAAACCCCCTGAAATGCTGGCCATTGAAGGGTTTAGCCTTTGTATTCCTTCAGCTTTATACTGAATATGATACCCACAGGCTGGGTGGTGAATGGCTGGAGAGCAGCCCTGAGGAGAAGGACCTGGGGGTCTGGGTTGATGAAAAGCTCAACATGAGCCAACAGTGTGCACATGCAGCCCAGACAGCCAACCGAGTGCTGGGCTGCAGCAAGAGAAGTGTGGCCAGCAGGGCAAGGGAGGGGATTCTCCCCCTTCACTCTGCTCTCGTCAGACCCCACCTGGAGTACTGTGTGCAGTTCTGGAGCCCCCAGCACAAGAAGGACATGGAACTGCTGGAGCAGGTCCAGAGGAGAGCCACGAAGATGATCAGAGGGCTGNGCCTATGGCAGGGGGTTGGAGCTGGATGATCCTTGAGGTCCCTTCCAACCTAAACCATTCTATGATTCATTCTGTGATGCATATGTGATTTAGTTGGGGCAGTTAATGAGGCAGGAATTATGAAGATATAGTTATTTTTATTTTCCTGAAAAGCCCTGCCTGCAGACCATATACAAACTAGTTAAATTAGCAGCTGAAGGCTGCCTCAGGATCACTTGCCCTTGTTCTTGTGGGTGACTTTAACATGCCAGACATCTGCTGGGACTTTAACACCCCAGAGAAGAGGTAGTCTAGAAGGTTCCTAGAGTGTATGGAGGACAACTTCTTATCTCAGCTGTTATGTGAGCCTACCATGGGTGCAGCCCTGCTTGACCTGCTGTTCACAAGTAGAGAGATGCTGGTGGGAGATGTGGCCGTCGAAGGCTGCCTGGGGTCCAGTGACCATGAAATTATAGAGTTTTCAATATAGGGTGAAATCAGGAAGGGCATCAACAGAACCTTCATGCTGGACTTCTGAAGGGCAAACTTCAGATTTTTTAAGGAACTGACTCAGAAAGTTCCTTCAGAAACATCCCTTAAAAACAAAGGGGTCCAGGAAGGTTGGACCTACTTCAAGAAAGAACTCTTGAAGATGCAGGAACAGGCTGTCCCAATGTGAAGATGAGCTGATGAGGGAGGCAGCCAGACTGGATGGGCAAGATGCTTCTAAAGGAATTAAGGACAAAAAAAGAGGCTGAGGGAGCTGAGGTTGTTTAGCCTGGAGAAGAGGAGGCTCAGGAGTGACCTCATTGCTGTCTACAACTACCTGAAGGGAGGCTGTAGCCAGGTGTAGGTCGATCTATTTTGCCAGGCAACCAGCAGCAGAACAAAGGGACACAGTCCCAAGTTGTGTCAGGGGAAGTATAGGCTTGATAATAGGAGGAAGTTCTTCACAGAGAGAGTGATTGGTATTGGAATGGGCTGCCCAGGGAGGTGGTGGAGTTGCCATCCTTGGAGGTATTCAAGAAAAGACTGGATGAGGCACTTAGTGCCATGGTCTAGTTGATTGGATAGGGCTGGGTGCTAGGTTGGACTGGATGATCTTGGAGGTCTCTTCCAACCTGGTTGATTCTATGATTCTATGAAATTTTATTTACGGATTCTGATTCGGTCAGGAAATCCTCACAAGGACGTTTATGGGCAATTTTAGTAATTTAGGAAAATCAGAAAAATGGAACAGGCTAAGCCACAAAATAGCTTTATCCCACTTATAAATAAAAGGTAGCCGTAGCCCAGAGCCCTAAGGAAAGTCTGAAGAACTCATGATGGTGGAGTAGATAGAGATAGCCCCTGGCTGCTTTGTGGCAGTGTCTGGAACTGCAAATGATAGTCCAGTCGTGGATCAACGCAGCAGTGAGTCCAATGCGAATAAACTCACCAAAGCTCAAAGTGTCTGTAGTCACAGCTTCCACAAGGCAAAGATCATGGAGAGGCACTGCCTTAGCAGCACAGAGAAAAGCTAAACTGCTCAGCATGTTCCTACAAACAGTGGCAGTTTACAGCAGAGGCAAGTCCTTCCAGCAGGAAGCCAGGATGCTGTGGTCTGAAAGTGGGACCTGCACTCTTTCTCATTGCCTTTCCTCAAGATCTACCTAGCCAATGTGTCCAGTTGCCATATATATACACTGAATGACATTTGCTGTTCACCATTCAAGCCTGCAGGGGTGGGAGAAGCAGCTTCTTGCCACCTTCTTTCACCATTCAAACCTCTGGAGACAGAGTGTGGGGAAGGTAGCTCGGAGTGCCCTGCCACAACATGAAATGGGATACCTTGTTGGTCAGGTTTAGGTCACCTGTTCTGTCCTTCCCCATATATGCAACTTTTTTGCTTACTTATGACCCCTTCACTTATGGCACTTCAATGTGTCACACAAGATTAATCAGTGACCTTGGTTTCTATAAGCAGGGGCCTCTCAGCATACCAGTCCTTAGTAGTAACTATAAGCATCAAGCATTATAATTTCTAGGAGCAGGCACAGTCTGCAAATACATTCCATTAACTTCAGAAAGTGCATATACTCAGGAAAGACCTTGCTGAGATATAAAATCAATGAACAGAGGCTTGCTTCTCTTTTAGCTCAAACCAGGACACGATGTGAAAATGTTCTGTTAAAAATATGTGCTTTTTACACTTTGCCATTCAGCACTGTGGCTATGTTTCCTGACGCTGCTCCTAGTCTGTTCAGTAATTAACACGGAATTTCTGGCATTATATTTTAAACTCTTTCTATCTGACAGATCTCACATCCTTAATGTGCAAGCTTATTTTCAGTTTGTTTAGTTACACTTCCTTTCCTTCTTTGAAACAATCAAAATTAGTTTCCCCTGGTATTTTATAGTACATATTAGTTTCCCCTTGCATTTTATAGTACATATTATGTTATTTTAATTCTGTCTATTATTATTTTTGCAATCTTACAGATAACATGGAGGGACCTATTAAAGGTCTACCCTCAATTTAAAATTGAAAAGCACATCCAAATATAAGATGATGATATTGGCTAACCTCCTGACTGTAAATATGAATTGATAATGAGTGCTGGAACAATGAAGTGCAACAAATAACTCTCTTAATGACAGGAATCTGATTGTCCCTTTAATTCTCAGCCCTAAAGCAGAATGGTGTTTAAATATAACCCTGTTGTGGAAAAGTAATATATATATATAAAAAAATAGTTTTTAAAACCCCTCTGGTAATCTGGGGTAATAACATTATTGCTGAGTTTTATGTCTTGTAAACTAAGATCAATAGCAACAGACCAATTACCCCTCTGTGTCTGTTAACTTTTTACAAAACAAAGTCAAGCTCTAGCAAATGACATTTTTCTATTGAATAATTCAAGGGAAAAAAAAAAAAAAGAAAAGTAAAAATTGTACTGGAATGTTTCTATATAATATATTAAAGTCAAACTTTGCCCAATATAATGAGGTTGCAAGTATTACTGTGCTTCTGGTATTCAAAGGTGATCTAAAAAAAGGTAATATATTAGCTGTCATTTTCCAGTATTATAATATTACTTCTTATATTACAGAAGAACCTCTGCTTTGTCTCTGAGATACACAGAAGAATCAAAAACACTTGATGTGTACCTAGTGAGTCATACCTTCTTAAAAGTACTACATACATACCATGTGTGAGCACTTTAGAATAGAATAGAATCAACTAGGTTGGAAGAGACCTCCAAGATCATCCAGTCCAATCTATCACCCAGCCCTATCCAGTCAACTAGGCCATGGCACTTTGTTCATACCAACCCAAAGCCAAGTAAAAGAAGGAAGGTCTCTTGTCTCCAGTACGCACCGATCAGCTACAAAGCATTACCCTCGCTGTCTGTGCAAATAATTGTGCCACAGTTTAGCTCCAAAGTGGTTTCTGTGCTATCTACTGCTTTGTGGCCCCCTCCAAAAGTTCCCACTACATTTTAAAGTAAGTTTGTTTCTATTGTAAGAATCAAACCCCATAAATACATATGAAACAATCTTAATGTAGATTGCATGTGCCATTTAGAGCTGGGCCACGTTTTTTTTTAATGCAAACTTGTTTAGCTGAAATTAGAATTTTGACTAAAACAAATTACATTCATGAAAACTTTTTTTTTTTCCTTGAAAAACTTAGGAAAACAGTTTCAAAAAATATAAGGTGGGATTCATCTCACTTAGCTGTAGGATTTTGTAGCAAAGGCATGTTTTCCAAAGCTAATTACTTTAGTTTCCCTTCTAATACATTTTAGACATCCACTGTAGAAAGAGATGAACTGCGCCCATAGAAATACCTTGTTTTCTCCATTATTCAGTTAAAGGCAGCATATGGCTGCCTCAGACATAGAATTAAACTGCTTATATATATATATTTGATAAAATCAATCCTATTCCAAACTTCTAAAAGCATCTCAAAACAAAAAGCTGAAACATTTTGGAACTCAGACACATTGTTCTCCAATGCTTCTGTGTCTGATGTTCCCATAAACTCCCACTCCCACTCCATCAAATACACTATGGATATGCAATTGCTAGCTGCACTGCTTCATCTTTCCAAAGGGGAGAACACATATCACAACAGACAGTACAAAGTGACTTTTAAGCCTGGTCTGTAAAGGGCCAAAAGAAAAAAAGGCAACCATTCTTCCAAAACTCCAAGGCCAAACAGGATCTGGGATGTTATTCCATCGATAACTGTACATTTTTCCCTTAGGAGGAATGTATTTTCTGACTCAATTTAACTACACATCTTTCTGTTCAGGATAGTTTGCTGATTTTTTCACTTAAAATGGTTTTGTATTTCTGTGTAATTCCACTTTCACAGTGGAATAAACAAAACAAACAAAACAAACCAAAACAAAGCAAGGAAACAAACAAAACCCTCAAACACACAGGCACACAAACCACAAAGAAAAAAAAACAAGCATGAAAAAAACACAAACCCCACTCACAGAAACAATCA
>WAAF01016000.1:42320-98199 GCA_013400475.1 Tricholaema leucomelas
GGTGCAGGACCTTACACTTGGCCTTGTTAAACGTCATGAGGTTGGCCTGGGCCCACCTCTCCAGCCTGTCCAGGTCCCTCTGGATGGCATCCCTGCCCTCCAGCAAGTCAGCTGTGCCACACAGCTTGGTGTCATCTGCAAACTTGCTGAGGGTGCACTCAATAAAACAAACAAAAAAAATTTCCTCCCTTCCTTATGTGCCTAAGATCAAATGTACCTCGATGAAAATGATGCCATTGCATCACTTCTGAACACAGAAAATTTTCACAAAAGAAAGTGAGATTCTGAAGGAAGAGCTGAAGTTATTGACCAGCTACAAGTAGCAGAGATAATTGTCTCTGAAAAAAATGTACTCAAACTTTC
The DNA here is from genome assembly GCA_013400475.1 of Tricholaema leucomelas. Lineage (NCBI taxonomy): Eukaryota > Metazoa > Chordata > Aves > Piciformes > Lybiidae > Tricholaema lacrymosa > Tricholaema leucomelas. Next base: position 42,684 of record WAAF01016000.1, read on the forward strand.
ACAGATGTGTCAGAAATTACTTTTTCCTCAGTCACTGTCAGGCAGACAAAAGAGGAAGTCTGCCTAAGACTGAGGAGAAGTCAAAGTTTTAGACTAAAGTCAGAATCTGGAGAAAACAGCACAGCTCATTTACAAACAAATAGCACCACCACTCCTGCCTGTTCACTCTGAAATGGACAGGCTGATAGCAGACACCATAATCCCAGAGTCACAGTTAATGGTCAAAAACTACTTCAAATGCTTGCTCCTGCCATGAGAATCCTCTGTGTGAATGGCAGAAGACACCACCTCTTCAGCCCATCAAAAAAGCCTGTGCAGTAACTGTAAATGCAGAGGATGGTCTTTTGAAACATGGAAGTTACTTTATAGAGTACTAAAGAGGCTCCTGGTACATTTTCTTAGATACACTTCATTTTTTTTTTTTGACAAATATACATTTGAATAAGTTTCAGAGTTTGTAAATGTACTGTCACTATGTTTTTGTCATGGGTATTTTCACTGTCACTCATTCCACAAGGTGAAGTCTCAGACACTTCACATGAAAATTTTCTACTGGAAGTGTGCCAAGAAAGTGTTTTATTTACTATTTGTGTGTAGAACTTTTCATCTTCCATAATTTTCCTGTCACTCTGCCTTTGGTAGTTGAAAATCTGATGGCTTGTGTTAAAAAACAGGGGCACCATTACAGCTTGATACTAATAACAATTATAACAACGATATTAATGATGATGATAATGATAATCACAGAATTGTTGAGGCTGGAATAGACCTTTGAGATCAAGTCCAGCTTATCACCTAACACCATCACACTGACTAGACCATGTCACTATCAGTAACAGTCATCATCATAATATTTTAAGGTGGTATACATAGTATTTTAAGGTGGCATACATAATGTTTTAAGGTGGTATGCAACTCAAGTGTGCTAGAAGTCTATATTAACTTTACCAAAGATTGGTGCTTGAACATATTTACACTTACAGCTCTTGATAGTTCTGTGTGTGGTAAATCAGAATTGAAGAAAATGAAAAATAAAACTCCACCAAAAAAGTAGAACAACAACAACAAAAACCCAAACCTAGACACAAAAAGCCATCACTCAGCTATTGGACTTCAAACACTTAACAGATGACGAGGTTCATTTTACTATTTACTCAGATTGTACTTGTGATATTTTACCAGGCTGTAAATTCTGATCTTACTAAAGTGGAAGAAAAGTTCTGCAATAAGATTTCCACTTCTTCTTAATTAAATCTCCTACCAGGAATGGTCCCTCAGCAAAGGAGCATAGGATATATCAGTGTGTCCTAGAAACAACTACTGTGCACAAGTGGACATAGTCGTAGTATGTCTATGATTTTTAACATTACTTTTTTTTTTTTTTTTTCATTCAAAGCCATAACATTTCAAACAGCAAAACCCAAAATATTTCACTGTACTAGAGCCACAGCTTGATAGCAAAGAAATCTTTTCCCAGGCTAGCAAGAATCATAGAATAACTTGAGTTGGAAGGCACCTTAAAGATTGTCTAGTTCCAACCTGCCTGCCATGGGCAAGGTCACCTTCCACGAGATCAGGTTGCTCAAAGCCCCACCCAACCTTCTGGAGAGGGAGCATCCACAACCTCCCTGGGCAACCAGTTTTAGTGTCTCACCACCCTTGTAGTAAAGAACGTCTTTCTAATGTCTACTTAAAATCTACCTTGCTGTGATTTAAAAGCATTGCCCCTTTTCCTACCACCACAGGACCTTATAAAGAATTCCTTTCCAACTTTCCTGTAGGTCCTCTTCAGGTACAAGAAAGTTGCTATAAGGTCTCCCAGGAGCCTTCTCTTCTGCAGGCTCAACAGATTCAACTCATTCAGCTCATCTTTGTTGGAAAGGCCCTCCAGCCCTCTGACAATCTTTATGACCCTCTCCAACAGTTCAATGTCCTTCTTGTGTTCAGGACTCCAGAGCTGGACACAGGACTCCAGGTTGGGGGGTGGGGGACTAACTAGAGCAGAGTAGGTGGGCAGAATGTGCTCTCTTGACCTGCTGGCCATGCATCTTTTGAGGCAGCCCAAAGTATGGTCGGCTTTTTGTGCTGCTAGCAAGCCTTGCCAGCCCATGTCAAGCACCTCTTCCAACAGAATCACCAGGTCCTTCCCTGCAGGATTGAATCATAGAATTAACCAGTTTGGAAGAGACCTCCAAAATCATCTAGTCCAACCTATCACCCAGCCCTATCCACTCAACTAGACCATGGCACTAAGTGCCTCATCCAGGCTTTTCTTGAACACCTCCAGGGATGGTGACTCCTCCACCTCCCTGGGCAGCATATTCCAATGGCAAATCACTCTCTCTGTGAAGAACTTCCAGCCTATACCTGGATTGCTCTCAATTGCCTCAGAACCTGGCCTACATTTGTGCTTGGGATTGCCCCAACACAGGTGCAGAAAAAAGAAAACAAAGCATAATGAAATTTAACTGAAATTCCTGCATAGAAACACTGTGAACCTAGTACCAGATTCATACCACTGATATTCATGTTCTTAAAAGAAATAGCTGAATATGAAGATTAGATTGTAGTCGCTTTATGCTTCCTCTGCTGCTAAATCAAACAATTAAAACCTATCCATAAATACATATATATATAAGCCTCCAGCCAGAACTAACTCTAACTATAATGCAGTCTCATAGCATTACATTCCTAATTTAGGCACTTTGTTGCATACTTAAATTTTCTTGGATTCAAATCAATGCTCAAGGGAGAGATTCTGCAGTAGATACTTTAGTTTGCGCTGTGCAGCTGTAAGCTTGATTTTGATTTCTATTTCATGATCTGATTATGCCATCCTTGCAGAGAAGAACTCTTCCTCCTTCACCTTGTATTGCAGTACATCAGGAAACTAAAATTCATCATGCCTATCATGCAAGTTGTCTTTCTGATTTGTCAAAAAAAGGTACATTATCAATATGGAATCTCTCTGTCAATATTCTGCAGGCACGATAGTAGTTTGCACTATAGAATTATGTAGTTCATAGAGTAAAACCCTGTGAATACAAAAAAATATCTATTCAGAAAAACCAATAAATTAGTCATTAAATTTCTGGATCCAAGCTAAATAAAAATTAGGCTCAAATAAGATTAAAGCTTCTCTGAAAAACACAGAGAATGGATTTTACTGAAACTCTTTTTCCCAGGCCTGTATTTTCCTATGAGAAATTCCAGTAAGTACAGTAGTAGAGGAAGAGCAGCAGAATGAAAACCTAGGATCAGATTACTGAATGAATGATGGCCTATGATAGATGATGAGATGCTTAGAATCTGCTGTTTTTTTTTGCTTGTTGATTGTTTGAGTTTCTTTAATGCCTTCTACAATGGCAACAAAGAGAAAGAAAAATGAATGTTTAATGTGAGTTCTCTCAAGCTCTCAAGAAATTAAACTTTGGCCACAACAACCCCATGCAGAGATACAGGTTGGGGTCGGAGCGGCTGGAGAGCAGCCAGACAGAGAGGGATCTGGGGGTGCTGATTGATACCCACCTGAACATGAGCCAGCAGTGTGCCCAGGTGGCCAAGAGAGCCAATGGCATCCTGGCCTGCATCAGAATGGTGTGGCCAGCAGGAGCAGGGAGGTCATTCTGCCCCTGTACTCTGCAATGGTTAGACCACACCTTGAGTACTGTGTCCAGTTCTGCCCCCCCCAGTTTAAGAGGGACATTGAGATGCTTGAGCGTGTCCAGAGAAGGGCAACGAGGCTGGTGAGAGGCCTCGAGCACAGCCCTACGAGGAGAGGCTGAGGGAGCTGGGATTGTTTAGCCTGGAGAAGAGGAGGTTCAGGGGAGACCTTATTGCTGTCTACAACTACCTGAGAGGTGGTTGTGGCCAGGAGGAGGTTGCTCTCTTCTCTCAGGTGGCCAGTGCCAGTACGAGAGGACACAGCCTCAGGCTGCACCAGGGGAAGTTTAGACTCGAGGTGAGGAAAAAGTTCTTCACTGAGAGAGTCATTGGCTACTGGAATGGGCTGCCCAGGGAGGTGGTGGAGTTGCCGTCCCTGGAGCTGTTCAAGGCAGGATTGGACATGGCACTTGGTGCCATGGTCTATCCTTGAGCTCTGTGGTGAAGGGTTGGACTTGATGTTCTGTGAGGTCTCTTCCAACCCTGATGATACTATGATACTGTGATACTATAATTCTCCTGATAAGGTTACACAACGTGATGAGTAAAGGATTCCCTGTAAAGAAAAGCTGTCATCCATATCCACGAGTGCAGGGAGAAGCATGGCAGCAGTGCTGGAAGACTGCTGTTAACAGGCTGCTTGGGAGCAGTGCTCTGAAAAGAAGTAGCAGAATCATTGCAAAATCTTTGATAAATCTAAACTGTGGAACATGCCAAAAATTCTGAACTATTGTCAGTGGATGTCTTGTAGCTGCTAACAACAGGAAGATATTGGGGGTTGTTTTGGTCTCATGACCCAAGAACCTGACAGAGAGACTGTTGGAGGGAGTCCAAGCCTGGAGGGAGTCTGACAGTCTTTGGCTTGACTGTATCAGCTCGCTGAAGAGCTAACTGGTGCATGTGTCTGTTAAGCATGTGTATGTGTTTGGGTGGGAATGTATGACAACCTTTTGCTGACATAGTCTATTCATCATTTGTTCGTTTTACTAAACTGTGCTCTTCATTCTCATGTTGTTTGGTACTTTCTCTCTATGACATTATGAAACATAATATTAACCTAGGAATAACTTCATTTTTATTGCATGGAATTTTTGTAATTATGCTCAGTGGTCCAGTAATAGCTGATGAATAGTCTAGATCAGTTTGAGGACCCCTGGTCTAGATAGACAAGATCTTACAGGTTTGATAAACAACAAATAATGTGTGCTCAGGACCATTTCATTTTCCATGTTAAATAAAGAACACTTTTTTCCTCCCTTTTAAGAGAGATCAGTACAGGCTTATCCACTATGAAAGTTTGAATGTTTAGAAATTCTGACCATTTTTTCTCATGTGGATACCATAAATTATCTAAGATTGTTCATCTTAGACTCAGATGTTCGAATATTGCTGTAATTACAGAAGTGGGTTTGAGTGTGGTTCATGATCAATGTCTGGACATAGAGGGTTGTCTTTTTATTAATTTAATCATCTCCTTTAGTAAGTTAGAATAGAATCAACCAGGTTGGAAGAGACCTCCAAGATCATCCAGTCCAACCTAGCACCCAGCCCTATCCAGTCAGTTAGACCATAGCACTAAGTGCCTCATCCAGTCTTTTTTACTCACAAGATCTTGTCTTCCAGCTATATTTGGTACACATCATCTTAAATATTCTGAGACCTAATGGAGTCACTTGTGGAAACCATTTTATTTTTCCTTTACCACAGGTGATGCAGAAAGTGAAAGAAGGAAGAATGAAAAGTATGTGAGGAAGAAGTTCCTCAGCATGAGAGTGGTGAGAGCCTGGAATGGGTTGCCCAGGGAGGTAGTTGAGGCCCCGTTCCTGGACGTGTTTGAGGCCAGGATGGATGAGGCTCCACAGCAGTTTTCAAATTTATATGAAGAAGAGCACATTTATTTAAATTTGTTAGGTTATAACTCACCTTCTTTTTCCCTTAGATTCAAATTAATCTTGATAGCAATAATTAATTTTCATCTTCAAAGTTTAATAATATATTAGGCTCAAATTCTCATAGACTAATTACATTTCATATTTCAGAGACTTGTAAAGTCAGTTCCAAGATGTGCTGTTTCTGTTTCCTAAAGCACTGATACTCTGGTCCTGTTCTTTCCTTCCTGCTTGATGGTTTGCTAATTATTGTTTTAAAAGTGTAACGTATGCTCATTCAGATGGAAGATTCATTTGGATAAAACAAGACTTCTTTTTCTCCCAGAGGTTTTACAAACTTCATTCTGCAGCAATAAGGAAATGAGTCTCTGTCTTGGGGGAGGCTAGGGAAATCTTCACCTATGGCTATCAACAATGTTACTGGAGCATGGCCAGATAATGCTGTATTATTATGGTTAAAGAGATCAGTAAGAAACTCAGAGTGGATGATGTGAAGTCCTCACATATTTTCCCACTCAAGATATATCCCAATGGACTTGATTCTAGTTGGATTAGCATTGGCGTTCCTCTTAGAGTAGTTTAAGAAGTCCAAGACATGGCCATGTCCAATCACAATCTATATGAATATAAATCTGCATATACTTTGACTCCTTAGCTGCTGTTAATACTGTCCTGTCAGCATAATCTTTCCGTGGTGGTGGCACAGTGTCCTTGGCTAGCTGGGATGGATAGCATGGTAACTCAAAAGCAAATGTAACTCTGTGTTTTGAATTAGGATATTGTAGAACAAATATAGAGTAGCTTCAGTGGGAGTTTGCCTTCTACACACAGCAAAGGCAAACACTGCAGCCAAGTGCTGCAGTAGTAGTAAACTCCTCACAGAAAGAACTGAAATGCAGCAAAGCTAAGAAATGGTTTTATCCCTTCTCAGAATTTTAGTAGGAAGGATTTGTGACTCTTTTCCTCAGAGACCTCTGTCTAAAGAAGATGGAGCCTTTGTAAGTGCTATTTCTATAGAGGAACACAAACTGCAGGGGGACATCATCTAAAGCAACTGTGCACACAAGTCTGGTAAATGCTAATATTTATCTTTTATTCAATTTAATGCTATGCTGGCTTAAATTTTTCTTATTTAATTGGAGACTAAGCATTCACAGTAAGAAATGTTTCCTTATCCAACAGTTCTTCCATCAATATTTATTTCCTATATATCTGACCCACATTGCAATGTATTGCTTTGAGTTTGAGCAGAATCGGCTATAATCTTGCACAAGTAATTGCTGCTGCATCATATTCTTTGATCCTAAAGATTTTCTTTTCAGTTGTGGTTATGTAGCTAAGCTAAAATGTTTGTTGTGCTTCTAGTACTATGTGCTGCACTCTAAGGGCTACTTAGGCTTTATGAGAGATATCTTCTGTGTTTATTATTGAAATAGGCTTCTATTGACATAATCTTAAATACTGGGTTTAACTTATTCCATTGGACATAGAATCATCAAATCATAGAATCAACCAGGTTGGAAGAGACCTCCAAGATCATCCAGTCCAACTTAGCACCCAGCCCTAGCCAATCAACTAGACCATGGCACTAAGTGCCTTATTCAGTCCTTTTTTTGAACACCTCCGGGACCGATGACTCCACCACCTCCCTGGGCAGTCCATTTCAATGGCAAATCACTCTCTGTGAAGAATTTCCTCATAATATCACATGAGGAAGAAGATAATGAGTTAAAAAAATTTATACTGTTAGTTATAGGTTAAATGGCCATTTTCTTAGTGATTAAAAAAAAAATCACTCTATGTGTTACCATTATTTAGTTAGCAGCTCTTTATTGCAGTGAGTCTTGAAGACATGACAAGTTCTTAACAAAACTCTGTAGTCTAAATGTATACTAAAAAAAAAAAAATGCTGGAGAAAAAAAGGAAATGTGATAATAATGGTTACTTTGATAGGAGATGGTAGCAACCAATCTTAATTCCCCTAAATTTAAGTACTTAATTTAAGCATGTGTTTTTGCTACGCTTTATAGGCAAAAAGATAGCATATGAAGATGCCCCCACACTGTTAAAGAGTCATTTTTTTCACCTACTGAAAGGGAAGAATTAAACTAGTAACTGTAGTTTAGGGATCAAAGTAACCCAGGCATGTGGTGATTGTGGTCACGTAGACATCTGAGTCAAGAGACGGGAAATGTAAGACCCCTTTAGCTGACAAATAATGTCCTCAGGCAATGGGAAGTTTCTAGGCTACCAAGTATATATGGCCACAGGTCAGATTCAAATAGCATATAAATACTGACCCGTGAGAGGATAAACTGGGACTATCCTCCACTGCCAACGAAATGAGCTACAAAGGTGAGATTCTGTTAGATGTTGAAGGTTAGGTTTGTTGAATGCAATTTGATGTTTCAATATGTCATTTGTGTGGAGAGAGGATCATGGTGATAAGAAAACTGGAGAAGTTCTATATGTTCTTTCTCCCGTTTCAGGTAACTGCATAAAACAATCTCTTCATTAACAGGTTTCACTCCAAGTGATTCTACTTCATATTTTCTATGCCTATTTATATATGTCAGAAAGCAATTCTGGTCCTTACTTCTGGCAGGAAACTTTGTTCTGATTTGGAACCTAATATCACTCAAGGATATTTAAACAAGCTTGTTGTCATGCCAGCATTGTCCTTTAGCTTAAACAGCTGTGGATGTATTATTTTTTACTTTTGTTTTTTTGGCATTTATCTCCCTCATATATTTATAGCAAGTAATAATATCCCTCTTGACCTTCATTTTGCTAGAACAAATAAGCCAGATACTTCTGGGACTTGCCCACATCACAAATTGCAGTTTAGTGCAGATCCCTGGACTTCCATCAGATGAACTAGTGTTTGGGCCAGAAGACATATAGTATAGCAATATACCCACAATAATTACTCTGCTTCTTTCAGATATGTCTAAAATTACTACAGAGCTACTGGAAACCACATAGATTGTGTCATTTAGGAAAGCCAGCTCATGTATTACAACATACTAAAGATCTCTAACATAGTGCTTCTAATAGACCAAATAATTTTGTCATAGAATTTGGTCATATTTGTCTTACTCTTTTTTGCAGATCATCTCATGCTATTCTGCTATGAAAATGTCTGTGCTGAACAAATACAATGAAAACTTTGTGGTGTGGTTTGAGCATCATATGTGATTCAGTATTTGGTTTCTTATTCATATGAAATATTGATATAGCATTATAAGCATATGTAATGCTAAAAATATTTTCTCAAGAAAACAAGAAATAAAAAACAAACTTAAAGACCATTAGCAGTTTTCAACTTTTCAATAAGACTTTCAATATCTGCATTAAAAAATACATCTTCTGGCATTACTGATTCTTGTTATTCATGTCCCTTCAGTAGGCTATTCAAAATTTATGGCTTTTTCCTTCCTCGGTTCATAGAAAAACTTTAGACTAATTTATCTACAATTTCAACACAACAAGAAACTCACTCCAACTTCATTCACAAACCTGTTTCTTTTCTTGTTAGATATTGTAGTATAACTTCTCTAATGTATGGAAGTAACTGTTTGTGTGTGAAGAACAAACTCCTTCCTCTTAAACCACTATTTTTTTTTCCAAGATGTAAAAAAAACAAACCCCAAAAACCTAACAATAAAAAGACTATGACAATATAATCCTCATAATGTAACAAAGACTTGAAGATAGGAAAATTACAGTTTCTCAACAGCAGTTAGAGACAATGATTAAATGATCACAGTGATTAAAATGTCTGATGTGAAAGAAGTGACCTCTTCATTGATCTCCAGAGGAAGATGAGTCTTTGAAGTTAAATGTATTAACTCAAGCAAATTTGAATTTGAAAAAGAATGCACAGTGTGCTGTGGTGTTCAAGACAAATGTCTTTTAAACTACAGAGAGAGAGTATATTGTCAGTTCTACCCTATAAACAGGAAAAGAAAAATTGTAAGATGTGTAGCTTGAATGGCTAAGCAAATACATGCCATGGCAGTTAGACAGTAAGCTTCACTCTGTTAATAAGGATAGGTAGGTATTGAGTTCCTATGTGAAAAGATGCTTCCAGGGATTTGTTTTGTCCACAGGCTTATTGATCAAAAAAAACCCACAGGATCTTTATTGCACTGCTGATGCCAGAACTGCAAGTGCAAAGTTCTCTCCAAAAGTGCAAAGCAGTCACTCAACCTGTACCCAAATCCCTGCAGTCTTTTAACACTTCTCACAAATACATGTTCAAACTTTTTGATTGTTTTGTTGGTTTGTTGGTTTGGTTTGGTTTGGGTTTTTTTTAATAGCAAAAGAGGAGCTGGGTTTGAAGAGGTGATGCCAGAGGGCTTCCACCCAAGATGTATGCATTTGCACTGGAGCACAACCAAGTGTCAAGACCATGTCTGGCTTCACCCTCCTTGTGCTTATGCTCTTGAACATAAAGGAAAAGGCAGGTATTCTTTTCTATTATAAACAGTCTGTATCTGAAAAAAGAAACAGCAACAAACCAACCAAATAAAATAAAATAAAATAAAACAACAACAAAAAAAACCCCAACAAACAAAAAGAAACCCCATCCTATAGTTGAGAAGTTGAATGGAAATAGAAAGTCTTATAGCAGTCAGACAAGTTAATGCTTACCTGGTAAGTCTGTGACATCACTAAAGAGAAAATTTGTAAAACCTGAAAGAATTATAAATCCAAGTAGTTTTCACTATATGCTGCCAACAGCACACAGAGACTTCAAAAGAAAAAGGAAGGAGTTTCTTGTAAAAACCCATCCTTCTTACTGTATAATTTTGATGCTTCATTGTGAGGTACCAATTGAGCAAGCAGTGATATTTGATACTCTGGTACCTTAGTGTGGCAACCAGTGGCTGTGCACAGAGCCATTCAGCAAGAGCAAGAAGTAATCAATAGGCTATTACAAAACACTGCAATGCTTCCTGAAGATTAAAAAAACCCAACTCTTTCAGTTTTGGATTTCTTGCTGTCTGTCTGCTGATTTACTTTCAGTTACATTAAATTAACGTTTAAACACTATATTTGTGTTCTAGAATTTCACAGTTCTTATCCCAAGAATATTAAATTTCAGTATCAAGGAAACAAGTGCTTTAGCATTTGGGAATACTAATTGATAATGTAATGTTTTGTTCTTTTATTTGCCTTATCTAAAGTACTTGCAAAAGTAATAGGTGTGTATTCAGCTAGTTCAATTCAATAATATAATCTCTTTTTGAACAGCAATTTAACTTTTAGAGAGAACATCTTGTTAATAGCTTTTACCAATACTATTTTGTGAGTATCATTAAGTTTGCTTGGCCAGTGACAATGCATATTTTTGGCATACAGAAGCATCTTTCAGACTATATTGTCATTACACCACATCTATGTTTCCCACTTTAATTTTATTCTGCCATCAGAGCAAATTGGCAATGCATTAATTTAAGTATCCAATTTAAACCTTCTGAAAATGAATGCATTCAAACTAGCAAAAGAGAAGACAAGAGGCTAAAAGAGGGAGAGGGAACTACTGGAGAGAGTCCAGCAGAGGGCTATTAAGATGATTACAGGACTGAAGCATCTCTTTTATGAGGAGAGGCTGAGAAATCCTGGAGAAGACTAAGATCTTATCAATGCTTATCGATAACTAAGGAGTGGGAGTCAAGATAATAGGACTGGGCTCCTTTCAGTGGTGCTTTAGCAGGGAAGTTGACTAGCTGACCTCCAGAGGTCCCTTCTAACCTCTACCATTAAAATAAGAAGGAAAGAAAACAAACAAATAAAAAACAAAAACTAAATCAATGAAACGACAACCACAAAACCTTTCTGAAACAGAAATACTATCAAGCAAGCAGAACAATTGAACAAATTTGGTGTTATGGCAGATTTGGAAATATTCAAGATGGAACCACTGGAATACTTTTTTTTTCATCAAACCATTCACAAAATCATGAAACCATTGAGGTTGGAAAAGACCTCTGAGATCATCAAGTCCAGCCTATGACCTAACACCACAATGTCAGATAAATCATGCCACCAAGTGTCACATCCAATCTTTCCTTAAAGACCTCCAGGGATGGTAACTCCATCAATTCTTTCTCTGTAAGGAAAATGAGGCAGAGTGGTTTTCTTTATTTTCAATTTTTCTTTTCTCTTTAACCACTTGATAGAGAACAAAAGAAAATTTGGTAAATATTTCATTATGACGATGTTACTATATTTAGGAAATAGCATTCTGAGAATTTAAATTGATTCTTTTAATGAAAAATAGCAAATCAATATCCAGTTCTACTAAAATTCTCCTGATATCTTCATGTATTTAAAATTAACAAAGAAAACAGGACTTCTTGAAAACAGAATAACACCGTTGTTCAAATTTAACTCTTCAGCTTTCTAGGCAGTAAGTCTAGCACTCATTTTTATTCAAAAGTAAAATGACTTCTCCTTTCTGAAAAATCCTCTTCACCTTGCTTCAGCATAGTACTTGTTTCCCAGGATGTCTCATCAAATATTACCTAAAGAACATTGTGTATAGCAGACAGTAATAAATGCTACTTGTACCATCTTTGTGTGAATAAGCTGAAAAATATAGATTGTGTAAATGATAATGTTCATTAGCATAAAATATGTAGAATATTTCTCAGTTGAATGCTTTATTCTTCTATACAATCAAAATTAAAAAGATGCTTCTCAAATCTTGTGCCATTTGAAACTATTCTGATGGAGAAATAAGCTTTGGAATTTACAGATTTTATGAACCTGTTCAATGTCTCATTCGTGAATTCGATTGTACAGATATTTTTGGCTGATAACATGTAGATTCAGCATTTAATGACATGGTTTACTAATGCACTATGATCTCAAAGCTCGTTTGCACCCCAAATAATTCCCACTCTAAATAATTCTATGATTACGATTCCTTTACTTATTCAGAGGAAGCAGACAACTGGTAAAGTATCTCTGATTCATGTGTAGAGCAAGTTTGGCTTTGGCTCCTTGTATAGTACTTCAGAGGCAAGAACTGTCCAGGCCATCTTTGCAGTTACTAATAACAGTCTCTCTGATAACTCCCACAATCCTGCATTGTTTTAGGTGTGTTTTCAGTTCAAAGTGCCAGTGCCAAAATAACCTGTGATTTTTGCTTCAGCTAGCCATGGTGATGTTGCATGTTGTAATACTGAGATGCTGCATAGTCTGATCTTTAGTAGTTCTAGATGGGGGTTAATTTAGGATATTAGACCTCCTGGAATAGTGTTGGAGGGTTGTTAAACAGAAAGTCAAACATGACCCAGTCTCAAAAAAACTGCAAGTTTCCAAGAAGTTCACCATCTTATATATGGGTCCATGCTCTGCCTTAGAGTAACGTTGTTTGTTTCAGGAAAGACCCCAACAAATACACTAACTTGCAAATTACAACATGAACATGTGAATTCCATGCAGTGCAGAGTTACATAGAGAGGACAGAGGAGCATGTCTGAGTGACTCATTCCAGGATTTAGAATCCACCCCATCCCATCTCTATGTTCCAAAAATTGTATAGATACTTCAGCAGGAAAGGTGTCCTGCTATATCTTGCAACAATGGAATATGTTCAAGAAAGGCATTGCTCTCCCTCCCCTGGAGATTAGGAAATGCTTTACCATATCCTATGCCTCATATAAAAAACATTCACACTCCTTGGCCAAAAGTGCTGAATTAAGTGAAACAGAGCTGCAGATTCATAAGGACCTATGGCCTGATAAACTCTGCTTCTTAGGTAGTGTTTCCTTTTAGGTTGGTTCATCTTCTTAATAAAAGTAAGAGGGATAGCTAGTAATAGTAAACATAAACAAAAACAAAACAAAAAAGTGCCCCAACATTTTTAATGTTACAGTAACACACAAATGAAGTAGCACAGTCGTAAGCCAATACCTCAGGTTGCAGTCCAAAAGAGAGGCCATATTTAGTACCTATATTTTCATTACCTTCTTCTGCTTGCTCAGACTGGAGGTTCTTCTGGAACACACTGTAGCCCTCCTCACTCATGTCGTTTGGGTTTTTCTTGTTTGATTGGTTGTGGGTTTTTTTGGTTTGGTTTATATTTTAGAAGACAGAAACAGGAAGGAACTAGAAGAAACCCCATGCAGAGATACAGGCTGGGGTCGGAGTGGCTGGAGAGCAGCCAGACAGAGAGGGATCTGGGGGTGCTGATTGATACCCACCTGAACATGAGCCAGCAGTGTGCCCAGGTGGCCAAGAGAGCCAATGGCATCCTGGCCTGCATCAGGAATGGTGTGGCCAGCAGGAGCAGGGAGGTCATTCTGCCCCTGTACTCTGCACTGGTTAGACCACACCTTGAGTACTGTGTCCAGTTCTGGGCCCCCCAGTTTAAGAGGGACATTGAGATGCTTGAACGTGTCCAGAGAAGGGCAACGAGGCTGGTGAGAGGCCTCGAGCACAGCCCTACGAGGAGAGGCTGAGGGAGCTGGGATTGTTTAGCCTGGAGAAGAGGAGGCTCAGGGGAGACCTTATTGCTGTCTACAACTACCTGAGGGGTGGTTGTAGCCAGGAGGAGGTTGCTCTCTTCTCTCAGGCAGCCAGCACCAGAACAAGAGGACACAGCCTCAAGCTGCGCCAGGGGAAATTTAGGCTTGAGGTGAGGAGAAAGTTCTTCACTGAGAGAGTCATTGGCTACTGGAATGGGCTGCCCAGGGAGGTGGTGGAGTCGCCGTCCCTGGAGCTGTTCAAGGCAGGATTGGACGTGGCACTTGGTGCCATGGTCTAGCCTTGAGCTCTGTGGTAAAGGGTTGGACTTGATGATCTGTGAGGTCTCTTCCAACCTTGGTGATACTGTGATACTGTGATAAAATCATCTACCATAGATCTCTTCCTAACATGTGACCAAGATGAAAAAACACACAAGAGTGCTGGGGAACACTCTTGGGTCATATATTTTTCACATAACCAAGAGAAATCAAGAGGTAGGAAAGTGAGGCTTTCCTTATTTTGAAATTACAAAATCATTTCATTTGCTTTCCACGATCACTCTTTATTTTTTTCTCTCAGAACTGTGGTTTTACCATTCAGAAGACATTATAAATGAATGCTTAACAAATGATGAAAGAATAGTTGAAGCCAGCTCCCTTCTTACCGCATAGAATGGGACTACTTACTCAGTAATGTGGTAGCAAGCAGGAATCTGCTTATTTGTTTGGAAACATGTGTTGATTGCATAGCTTGATATGGTTTCCTTCTGAGAGTGTTAATAAAATTGTTTATCAGCTATAGAATTAATAAAAAAGTGGCAGAAGGAGAATATTTAACACGGGTGAAAACTCAGAGTGTTATTTGAGACTGGGAAAGAGCTGTGGTCATCTGGAGGCTTGATCAGTATTGATGAATTCAAGAAATGTGAGAAGCAGTGTCTGGAGCTTCAAGTGACAACTCTTACACAAGTCAGAAACAACTCAGAAAATGCCAAAGATGTGGAGAGGAGAAGCATATGAAAAATAAGCAGAGCTTTCCATTGCAGAGTTTTCTGCTGGCACAAGAAAAGTAAGCAGATGTGGAGAACAGCATACAATCAAGGGCAGGAAAACAGCCATGAGCCTGCTGCCTTGTTTGTTTACGCCAGAGTCCTGGAAACCCAGGGTTTCAGAGGCTGCTGCTAATGAGGCAAGAACTGTGTCTATGCAGCTGTCACTATGGCAGGCAAGGGAGAGAGGCAGAAGCAGCAAGAGCAGCATGATGATGTTCCAATATTGTTATTTTAGCTTAATAATTTAGCCAACTGTTCTCTCGTGGTTAGGGTAAAAAAATGTATTTTTTTTCCCCCCAACATTTCTCAGGAAGCTTGGTGTTCTCATCCTCAAAACATGGTCAAAACCCAGTATTTACCTCCTGTCTCTTCAGGCTCTGATAAAGCTACAATTAACATCTGGTAAAGAGGAAATTAACATTTACAAAATAACATATTTTTTTAAAGCTAGTGAGTCAGTTGGTCATATTTTCACAAATGACCAGAAAAGATCAATATTGTAGATTTTACATTTCTAGGTTTGAACAGTGGTCTAAGTCCTGTATTTGATATTTTATTTTTTTAAAGACCTAGGGAAGATCAAAATTGCTGAGAAAAAAACAGATCCAGACTGGTTCAAGATAAATATCCAACATCAAAATACAACTCAAAAAGTTATTTTCTTTGCAGTTGTGGTGCTTTAAGAGCTACCACCTGGGTGAGTGGAAACTTGAACTCACTAGGTGGATGGGAAACTCAACCCCTCATGGGAAGTGCCTTTCAGTCATATTATTCTCTTCCATTTCCTGTCTATCCTTTGTATAAGGGGGAGGAATTTCCAGTTCACCCTCTTGCCCTTCGCCTCCTTGCCTGCCTGAGAGCTACTGACCTGCGGTTGGGCCTGCCATGTGGTCCTGGCCTACATCCTCCATGTGTTGGGGCCTGTCGCAGTAGGCCTGATAGGCCAAAATAGGCTTATTACATGTCCTGTCTTGCATAGGCATGTTTTTCTGCTCTACTTCCTTCCGTTTTGGGAAGAAGCAACTGCAGGAAAGAGGACAAAGAACCTGTACTGTGCTAGTTTGAGCCTAGCTGGGATGTTTTGGTGAGAAGAACTAGATGATAGGCTGTGAAATGAAAGCAATGGTGAGGTCTACTTCGCTCACAGTCTTGCTGAGATGTGTAAAGAAGAAAAGCAAAACAAAGATAAAGTCACTTTGCTCTGCACTTCACTTGGGCACTTCGTGCTGGGCTGTTCTCTCAGCTCTTTGCCTGCTGGGGAGAGCTGAGGCTGCTGGCTGAACTCCATCTTGCTTTCTAACCTCACCCTCCATTTGCTTTGGCTGATTTCACCTTTGCTTCTTAATCCTCTTGGCCGAACCTCCATTCTTCCTTAGGACTGGGGTAAGGTTGAGAGGGGTAGGGGGAAGGTGAGGGGTGGTTGAGAGCCCCTCCTGGGGACTCAGGTTTCTGGGAGGGGAGTTGTGTTTCTGTATTACCTTTTTACCTTGTCTATTTCGGTATATATCTGTACATACTGTAAATATCTGCTTGTGCCAGCTGTAAATATAAGCTTCACTCAAATTTCCAGAGCCGTCTGAGTCTAATCTGGGTGATTTCTAAAGTGTGGGAGGGCGGGGGACACCCAAACCATCACACTGTACCCACTGAGTCTAAGGACTCTGGCCTGCCCAGACTTGTTTTGCTCCTGTAAGCAACAAGGCACACATGCTTAGCTTGGTGCAAGGTCTATGCTTTTTCCAAATTTGGGTGAAGCAAGCCTATAGTTTCACTTAATATGATCAAGCTTGGGTAACTGCCATTCTGATTGGCAATTCTATTGATTCTGATTGGCTATCCATAGTTATTAACAATCTTCACTTAGATATCAAAATTAATATTGATTATTAATGTTCCATAATTTGTAACAAAGCCTTAGAGGGGATCCAATAAATGTTTATAAATATATGAGTGCTGGGTGTCAGGAAGGAAGGGACAGGCTCTTACTAGTTGCAACCTATGATAGGACAAGGGGCAATGGATATAAACTACAGCACCTCATCAGGAAGAACATCTTTACTTAAGTGTCATGAAGCACTGGAACAGGCTGCTCGGAGAGATTGTGGAGTTTCCTTCTCTGGAGACTTTCAAGACCCATCTTGGTTCATTCCTATGTAACCTGCACTAGATTATGGTCCTGCTCTGACAGAGAGATTGAACTTGATGATCTCCAAGGTCCCTTCCTATCCCAACATCCCATGATAACTGTTTTATAGTATGTTACATTAAGATTTTTTTTGGGAAAAAAAGAGCAACTCTGAAAAAAAAATATCATCTCATACACAGAACTAAGGGTTAAAATTTATTTGACTAATTTATGTCTTAATGATCTAATAAAAATATTTAAAAATGGCTCTTTTTAGTCCATTTATGATAAGAATATTTAGGAAAAAAATGCTGACAATTCCTTCTTATTGTGATTAAAATGCAGTTAAAATATATGTACGTAAATTTCTCAGTATCAGTCCTTTCATCACGGTATCACAGTCTCACAGTATCACCAAGGTTGGAAGAGACCTCATAGATCATCAAGTCCAACCCATTACCACAGAGCTCAAGGCTAGACCATGGCACCAAGTGCCACGTCCAATCCTGCCTTGAACAGCTCCAGGGACGGCAACTCCACCACCTCCCTGGGCAGCCCATTCCAGTGTCCAATGACTCAGTGAAGAACTTTCTCCTCACCTCAAGCCTAAATTTCCCGTGGCACAGCTGGAGGCTGTGTCCTCTTGTTCTGGTGCTGGCTGCCTGAGAGAAGAGAGCAACCTCCTCCTGGCTACAACCTCCCTTCAGGTAGTTGTAGACAGCAATAAGGTCTCCCCTGAGCCTTCTCTTCTCCAGGCTCCCTCAGCCTCTCCTCATAGGGCTTGTGCTTGAGGCCTCTCACCAGCCTCGCTGCCCTTCTCTGGACACGTTCAAGCATCTCAATGTCCTTCTTAAATTGAGGGGCCCAGAACTGGAACTTTTATGTTGTACTCACCCTTCCTATGTGTTGCTATGAAGTTTGTCACAAAAGCAATCCTTCACCGATAGGGGTATGATATTGAAGGTGAGCCATTATCTTCTTTTTTTGGATGCTGTTGGCACTTAGTTTCTAAGTATTCAAATTATCTGCTTCTAATGCTTCTTTCCGTATTGGTCCACACAGTTAGTTACCAATAAACACTTTGCTGGATCACTACCACAACTTGTCTAAGTTTCCGGGTCAGATTTTGCAACTGCAAAAAGCTACACCAACACTAAAACAAGTCACATCAATCACGTGACAGTTACAAAATTTACTTCAGACAAAAAGGTCTAGAATAAATTCAAAACTAGACAAGTTCAGATCAGCAATTTCTGAGATCTAGATTGTTAAATGGATAGAAAATCAGTGTCTTCTCATTAACACAGTAGCCACATATTACCTGGACACAGGTGCTACAGGAGATTAATTTATTTAACACATGCTTAGGAACAGTACAGTATTTAGTAACCTACCAACCCATGAGAATAAAGAAATTGTCTCCGTAAGCCAATTCAGAATTAACTAAAATTAGAGGAAATGCACAGATAAAACTATAAAATAATAATTTTGACCATTGGAGATTTTTTAATTATGGTTTTTTCAGAGGGTGCTGAATGCTGAGAAGAGATGAAACCATTATTTGGGAAGATCACATATTGAAAACAGATGTCAAAAGGTGAGAGAGTCATTATGAACAGGGTAATAAGACTGATATCACCAGTAAGTTAGGGTTTCTAGTATCTGTGACATCTAATGCACATTATTTATTCACTGGACTACATAAGGATTTGTGTTAAAATTGGGGCAAGGATTACAAGAAAAATATATCAAATCCTAGAAGTGTACTGACTTTCTCCATTTTCTTCGAGTAGTGCAAGTGCTCACCAATGCTCATGTGAACAAAGTCTATATTAAGAGGCAATAATGGAAAATATTTGCAGAAACAGAAACAAATTAAAAGTGAAAGAATATAGCCTGCTTAGTAGAAAGTACATTTTTGGAAGGATATGAATATTTAGTTATAATTAGAGTGATCTGGTAAAGTACGTGTCACAACCAGAAATAGCAGGTGATACTAAAGACAGGGAAAATGATATATATGAGGAAAACTGCTAGCCAGTGACAGATTTAAAATTATGTAACAAATTCCCCCTAGAAATGATTAAACTCTGTCACTTGAGACATTTATAGTAAGAATGGGCAGCACACAAGATACAGTGTGGTAGAGCTGAGGGAGCTGGGATTGTTTAGCCTGGAGAAGAGGAGGCTCAGGGCAGACCTCATTGCTGTCTACAACTACCTGAAGGGTGGTTGTAGCCAGGTGGGGGTTGGTCTCTTCTCCCAGACAACCAGCAACAAGACAAGGGGACACAGCCTCAAGCTGTGCTGGGGGAGGTCTAGTCTGGATGTTAGGAGGAAGTTCTTGACAGAGAGAGTGATTGGCATTGGAGTGGGCTGCCCAGGGAGGTGGTGGAGTCACCGTCCCTGGAGGTGTTCATGAAAAGACTGGATGAGGCACTTAGTGCTATGGTCTAGTTGACTGGATAGGGCTGAGTGCTAGGTTGGACTGGATGATCTTGGAGGTCTCTTCCAACCTAGTTGATTCTATTCTACTTATTCTATTCTACTGTGTCTCCAGTTTGAAGTACTGGGAATGATGTATCTTCTCTATTTCTAATTCCTTTTATCTGTCGTCATGGGAGAAGTAAAAAGTGAACCAAACTCAAATGACTGATATTTCTCATTAGGGTGCAAAATACAGCTCTGATTACAAAATACCTTTATATGCATACACATATATATATATATACACAGATATGCATACATATATATATACACATGTATGTTTGGTTATATACATGCAAACTAGAAAAAAGAAATTAAAATTGTAATATTAACAAGATACTAAATACATTCATGAACAGGGCAGTGCATTTTAGCCACAGGTTATACCAGTCCGTCCATATAGAGAGATTAGAAAAAGAGTCAAAGGATGTTAAAAGTTCTCAGCCATTCAGGATAAATTGATAAACACTTCCATCTTCTGCAGTGTCCCAGAGGAAAGCAACACATAGAAATAATTAGATGATCCAAAATAGAAGCTTGAGGCTTAGTGCGTACATGAAAGAGACAATATTAAGCACATTATCCTAGTTAGTTAACATCTTCCTTGTTCCAGAGAGAGATGTGGAGGTGCTAGAGCAGGTCCCGAGGAGGGCAGCAAAGCTGGTGAAGGGCCTAGAGAATAAATCTTATGAGGAGCAACTGAGGGATCTGGGGCTGTTTAGTTTGAGGAAGATGAGGCTGAGGGGAGACTTCACTGCTGTGTACAACTACATGAGGGGATACGGTGAGAGGCTGGTGCTGGTCTCTTCTCACAGGTAGAGACGGAGCAAGGGGGAAAGGCCTCAAGCTGAGACTGCATAGGTTTAGAATCGATGTTAGGAAAAAGCTTTTCACAGAAAGAGTGATCAAGCACTGGAATGAACTGCTCAGGGAGGTGGTTGAGTCACCAGCCCTGGATGTGTTTAAGAGTCATTTGGATGTGGTGCTTAGGGATATGGTTTAAGGTGAATCTTGTAGAGTAGGGCTATAGGTTGGACTTGGTGATCCTGAAGGTCTTTTCCAACCTGGACGTTTCTGTGATTCTGGAATCTCATTCTATGACTGGGTGACCTGCCTGGTAGACAAGAGAAGGGCTGTAGATATGCTCTACCTAGACTTCAGCAGAGCCTTTGACACAGTCTTTCACAGCATTCTCCTGGAAAAGCTGACAGCCCATGGCTTGGACAGACACACCCTTCACTGGGTTGAAAACTGTCTGGGTGACTGGTCACAGAGAGTGGTTGTGAATGATGAGACATCTCGCTGGTGTCCAGTGACAAGTGGTGTCCCCCAGGGATCAGTACTGGGCACAGCCCTATTCAACATATTTATTGATGACTTGGATGAGGGGATTGAGTCTACTGTTAGTAAATTCATGATGACACCAAGTTGCAGGGAAGTGTTGGCCTGCTGGAAAGCAGCAAGACACTTCAGGGAGACCTGGGCAGGCTCAGTCAATAGGCTGAGGCCAGTGGTATTAGATTTTACAAGGAAAAGTGAAGGGCCCTACACTTTGGCCACAATAACCCCATGCAGTGCTACAGACTGCTGGATGAGTGACTGGAGAGTGGCCTGGCAGAAGGACCTGGGAGTGCTGGCTGGCAGCTGAACATGAGCTAGTAGTGTGCCCAGGTGGCACAGAAGACCAGTGGCATCTTGGCTTCTATCAGGAATAGTGTGGCCAGCAGGACTAGAGACGTAATTCTGCCCCTGTACTCAGCACTGGTAAGGCTTCACCTCGAGCACTGTGTGCAGTGCTGGGCCCCTCGCTTCAAGAAAGATATTGAGATGCTGGAGTGGGTCCAGAGGAGAGCGACAAGACTGGTAAGGGAGCTGGAGGGAAAGACTTATGAGGAGAGGGTGAGGGAGTTGGGGTTGTTCAACCTGTAGAGGAGGAGATTCAGGGGGGTCCTTACCACACTCTTCAACTATCTGAAGGGAAGTTGTAGTAAGGTGAGGGTCAGGCTCTTCTCCCAGGCAAATTGTGACAAGACAAGAGGGCATGGCTTGAAGCTGCACCAGATTTAGGTTGAATGTTAGGAAGCATTTCCTCACCTAAAGGGTAATTAGACACTGGATTGGATTGTCCAGTGAGATGGTGGAGTTGCTGTCCTTAGAGATATTTAAGGAAAGATTGGATGTGGCACTTAGTGCCATGGTCTAGTCAATGTCATGGTGTTAGGTCATAGGATGGATTTGATGATCTCAGAAGTCTATTCCAGTCTCAATAATTCTGTGATTCTGTGATTTGATCATGACATTACTGGCAGACAGCTTCTGTGTCAATTTTTTGACCATTACAGAAAGGAATACACAATCTTCAGTGTTATTCCTTTAAACATAAACCTGAATTTTTTTTTTTTCTAGTTCCATATATTATGAGACATTTACTATATTTTTACTGTCCACAGAGATTGGTCTATCCTAAATACAGTTTTCAAAGTAAAGCCTCAAAACACATCTGATTCTGGTTCTTCTGGAACATCTCACAAAATCAAGCTTTTAAGGTAAGGAGTCTTTTTTGTCTCCTTTTATTTAGATTAATATACAATTGGTTATTTATGCAATAATCCCTTGACCATGACAGTTAGAAGAGCACTGTTATTCTCTGCCTGCCACAACTTTAAACAAGAGATAAAACACAGAAAGAAGGAGACTAAAGAAGTAGACAAAAAAACATGAGGAAAAGATATGAGAATGATAAAATAAAGGGGAAGATATTAATAATAAACATTATTCAATTTTGAAATACTCTGAAGTATATCCCAAGCCAGTGTTACTGCAGTAAAAGGCTACAAGTAAGTTGCACTTCAAATCACCTCTCCAAAACAACTTGTAAAGTTGTTGAATTTAGATTACAGTCATCACTCACTCAAGGCTAGTTACAGAGAGGCACACCACAAAACACTCTCTGCATCTGCTAGGTACATCTAGAATGAGAAGAAAGATTTTGAAGTGAGACACTTCCAATGAGTGACTAGAGATGTATTACAGTCATAAATTATCCAATCTTCTATCTAGTAAATTTCCCACCTATGACTTAGAGAGACTACAGTAGTAAAGCTCATGATATTTCTTTCTAAGGACTACTCAGAATAGCTTTCCAAAGTTCAGTCTTGACTTGTTTTTTTTCTTTTAAAAGAGGCAAAATTAGAATTGCATGGAAATTGTGTTGTAACTCCCCATCCTTGGAGGTTTGCGTCTACACCCTTGGCAGTTTTTAAAAGATGAACAGATGTGGTGCTAAGGGGCATGGTTTAGCACCATATTTAGCACCAGACTTGATAGGATTATACAATGATTTGACTCAATAATCTTAATTTTTTTTCCAAATTAAAAAAAAATCTGTAATTCTATGATTCTCTGAAGTGTTTAGGTTTAGACATACAGGACAAGCTTCATTTTTGTAATAGAAGATGACAAAATACGCACAATATTTACTTCAAATGGATTCACATGTATCTAAAATGACAAAGTTGTTCATCTGATATAAGGATTGCATTAAAATGTCCAGGTGACTGGAATTGTATTTGTTTTATGTAACATAAACAGCATGCCATATGGCAGGGATGTCTTCATGTAAATGGATGAGCCAGTGAATCTTAGATTTAGAAACAGCTGACACAATATAGAGGAAACCTTGCAGATTTCAGCTGATGTCCAGGTCCTTTGAGATACTAGGCAAGAAAGATTTGATTATAGGATGTGATTTTCTGTCATTAGCTTCTGATTTGTCTTGCAAATTTTATAGGTATAATGGTTTTATTGAGTGAACAGATTAATATGTTTGAAAAAAAAATCTGGTTCCTAGAAGACTACAGAAACATGTTTCATGCAGCCTGTGGAACTTGGAAACTGATGTATGATTGTTGGGACCAAGAATCAAAGATATATTAAACACATATAAATCTAGATATAAATAACCACTATAACTGCAATTAATAATAAGGCTGTAGGAAAAAGACTGCATCTTGCTCAAGCAATAAGACACTCCTTAGCTGTTAGGGAACATTAAGAATCTTATTGCCCAGGCAAAGCCCCTATCTATTAGCTGGGAAGTCCTAATGCCTCTGCTAAATAGTGGAGAAAACTGAACTTTGGACACATCCAGTTTGTTGTCCATAAGATTTAAAATAAAATTCAGAAAAAAAAAAGTACTGTGAAGCTCTGGTACTACTGGGTTTTATTGCTTTGGAATGAGTGAATACTAAAAAGAATTTAGATTCTCACTTTGGTTTAATTATCCTCATAATATTTGACGAGACCAAGCAACTTGATTGGTACTCCGAGAACTACGTGATTAGAGAGATTAATGAAAAGGAAAATCTTCCTGAAGAATACTTGATGGTTCTTAATTCAACTTGTTAATTAGGTTAGTAGTATTTGATTTGGGTGTACAACTTAATTTATTGCAGCTTTGGTTCCATGTGTTGCTGAAATGAACTTCACATGCCAGAATACATTATGGTAATAAGAGCATGCAATGAAAGAATCCCTTTCGCTGTCTTCATAGTGAACATGAAGAAATTAGAGGACATGGTATTAATTAAGCTTGTGTTCTTTTCTTAGTGTATATATTTTTGGATCAAGTTTTTTGGGAGACAGTAAACCTGAAAATGCCATGCTCTGAGCTCCCTTTCAATTTAAAATTCAAAACCAGGAGAGAAGTGTAATCCACTTGTCCACTTGCCAAATCACAGTACATTTTCTTATTTTTCCAGTTAGCCTCAAATCAGCACACAGAGAAACCCTCCACTATATGAAACACATCAATAAACTGGAGAGATTTCAAGATGGGGCTGGTGGGGAGAGGCTGGAGAAGCTAGGCTCAGTTAGCATGGAATAGAGATAGCTTTGGGGGTACCTAAGAGCAGCTCCCAGTGCTTATACAGAAGTCACTGAGGAGGCAGAGTCAGGGTCTTCACAGATGGGCAGTGCATCACTGAGATAACAGGAACAAGTTGAATCAAGAGAGGTTCAGACTGAGTACAAGGATTTTGTTTCTTACATGTCACATGCCACCTGAAGTTGTACTTTCTCCATCCTTGTAAACTTTCAAGTGCTGACTAGGCAAACCCCTGAGCAACCTGGTCTGATCACCAAGATAGCCCTGCTGTGAGCAGGAAACCACCTGTGTGATCCTAAATATTTCTATTCAGTCAGTCCCTTGATTACTTAGGTTGTTTCATTATCTCTCTCATGTCAATGACCCCCTGAATTTCACTTGCTTTAATTGTAACACTAAAGAAAAGTCAGACTATGCCTTTTTACTTAAAAAGCCAAGGACAACAAGAAATTAACAGCCTTACATGAGGGGGTGTGTTATTGAACCTGTTGGTCAGAAATGCAAGTGAAATCATCAGGAATGTCAAAGCTGAAGGCAGCCTGGGCAGTTTAGATTGGGTGCCTTTAAAAACACCACAGAGTTGAGACTTCCAGTGTCCAGAGTGTCCAGCCTAGTGGGTTGACACAGGAAATAGTGTATTTCATACCCATAATCCTGCATCCCTATAAAACCGTGTGTAAAGTCAGTATCTTCCCTATTTTCCCTCATCCCTCTCCTTCTGGGAAGGATGCCCAGGTTATTATCTCTTGTGGAGGAAAAAGGCCTGGTTGTCAACCTTGGTGATGCCACCAGTTAGTCCCAAAGTGGTTGTAGCTGCCAAGCTGAATTTTGTGCTGTGCCACAAATGCTTATGGTATGAGGATAGAGAGTCATGGTAGGGAAGAGGCATTTAGGCATGTGGAATTGAGGCCTGGTTGGGGAAACGCTTTGGAAAATTCTAGTCTAATGAGGCTGTTACAAACCCAGGTCTCAGGACTGGGTCAAGAATGGATATGAATTTGTGTATAAGCCCAGGTCTCAGGACTGGACCAAGGATGGATATGAATTTGTGTATTTTATATGCTTTGCTATGCTCACTGCTATGTAGAACTGTAACACTGTGGCTTGTGAATTACTTCTTGTCATAGTTTGAGTTTTCCTCTACGAAAACTGCAGAGACCAAGGTCTGTCCCAGGGAATGGGTCTGGTCATCCCAGGATGTTGGAACATTGTTATTTTATTCTGTTTTCCAGTATCACAGCTCATAAGCCAGTGCCTGGTCACTATTGCTCCCTTTCCCTTCTCTCCTCTCCTCTCCTCCCTACATATCTCTTTCCTGGAAGAGCACACATTCTTTCTTATCTCATGGTTTGTGTGTGAGAGATTAACACTAGCTGGCAGTGAATTTTGAGATGCATTATGCAACCTGCTGAGGCCTTGTAGGCCTAAAATGGGGGATGGGGGAGGAGCAGTTATGACCTACTCTTTGGCCTGTTGAGGGTGGAAGGGGGTGAGGACTCTAGACAACTGTGGCCTGATAGACTTGGCTTAGCTTGTGGGTCATAGAATCATAGAATCAACCAGGTTAGAAGAGACGTCCAAGATGTACCCATTCTACCTGATTCCCTTTTCATATTTGCACTAGTAAATAGAATCTCTCTTTAAACTTCCAATCAGTGTGCAGTATTTTCATTCTTACTCTCCAAAAGGAGTAAGAGTCGTATATGTTGTCCAGTCCCAGGTTGCTCAAGGCCTCAAACTATGACACATCTCCATTTAAACTTTCCAGTTCTGCAATCCTTTGTGTGTGAGCATTATTCTTTTGCCTCCTTTGGAGCAATAGAGCAATTTGTCTAATCATTAGACCACAACAATGTGCTAGCACAGTTCACTGTCCTAAGGGGTACAAAGCCCATGAGAAGCATAGTTAGGACTCTAAGGTTTAGGAAAGCAAAACTCCAGCTCTTCAAGGAGTTAGTAAATAGGACCCTGTGGGAAACGGTCCTCAGAGACAAAGGGAGCAGAACAAAGCTGGCAGATCTTTAAGGATGCTTTCCATAGAGCACAAGAGATCTCCATCCCCACATGTAAAAATGTTGGCAAGGGAGGTAAGAGACCACTATGGCTGAGCCAAGACTTGCTGGTCAAACTAAAGGGGAAGTTTGGGCTACACAGGAAATAGAAAAAAAGGGACAGGTGTCCTAGGAAGAATATAGGGACGTTGCCCACTTATGTAAGGATGAGGTCAGGAAGGCCAAGGCACAACTGGAACTGAACTTGGCAAGGGATGTAAAGAGAAACAAGAAAGGCTTCTACACCCTCCCATTAACCAGAAAAGGAAGGTTAAAGAAAGGCTACCACCTCAGTGAACAACAGTGGAGAATTTGTATCAATGGATGAGGAGAAGGCTGAGATTCTCAACATTTTGCCTCGGTCTTCACAGGCAACTTCTTTCCTCATGACGTTCATGTTGATGGCCCACAAGATGGAGATCAGGGAAATAAAGTCCCTCTCACTGTAAATGATGACAGGCTGTGTGATCACCTGAGGAACATGAAGATATACAAGTCCATGGGACCTCACTAAATGTATTCTGGAGTCCCAAGGGATGATGTACCTGCCAAGCCACCTTCTATGATATTTGAAAAGTCCTGGCAGTCAGGTGAAGTTCTGGGGACTGGAAGAAAGGGAACATTACAGCTGCTTTTAAAATGGGTAGAAAGGATAATCCTGGGAACTATCAACCTACCAACCTCACCTCAGTGCTCAGAATGATCATGGAACAGATCCTCTTAAATGCCATGCTAAGGCACACGGAGGACTGGAGGACAGAGAAGTGATTCAAGACAGCCAGCATGGCTTTAATAAGGGCAAAGCTGCCTGACTGTTACAGTTTAAGAGTAGGGTCCTAAATTGCAAATAAAACTTTTGTGAGAGTTTCAGAGTACATCCCAAAAGGAGCTGAACAGAACATAAGAGATATGTTTATGTCATTTCATTGTTCTGTTATTTTTTATATAGTTGGGAGTTCAGAGCGTACTCTGTCTTGCTTGCTCGCTCTTCACACTCTCTCCCTCTGGCTTTGCCTGCTTCGCTGCAGCAAGTTTTGTTTAGACTATGGTAAAGAACAGCAGCAGGATAGAGATAAATTGTTAGCTGGTACACAGCCCTCTGTCCAGTGGGGTCTGGGTTTGTACAGGGAGGTCCCTGGAATTTGTCCAGGAGGATTAACTGGGCTATTATCTAGTTGTACATGTATATATGTATATGTATATATATATTAACCTTTGTATTTAACCTATTTTCATAAATAATAATTTCATTTTACCTTCAAATTCTGAGTAGTGTGGTAATTTACCTTTTGGGGGGTAAATACTAAACTGTAAGTGGTAGAAACCCACCACACTGACTAACCTAGTGGTTTTCTATGATAAAGTGACTATGTCAGTAGATAAGGGATGCCCTATGGATGTGATGTATCTGGACTTCTGCAAGGCCTTTGACATGGGTCCTACAACATCCTACTTGCCAAGCTGGAGAGGTATGGATTTGATAGGTGGACTGTTCAATAGATAAGGAATTGGCTGGATGGTCACATGCAGAGGATAGTGCTCAATGGCTTGAAGTCCAGATGGAGAGCAGTGAGAAGTAGTGTCCCTCAGGGATCCATACTGGGATCCGTGCCGTTTAATGTTTTATCAATGCTATAAACAGTGAGATCAAGTCAACCATCTGTAAGTTTGCAGATGACACCAAGCTGAGTGCTGCTGTCAATATACCAGAGGTACAGGATGTCATCTAGAGGGACCTGTACAAGCTGGAAAGGTGGTCCAAGGGGAACTTCATGAGGTTCAACAAGAGCAAGTGCAGGGTTCTACACCCGGGCCAGAAGAATCCTCACTATCAATACAGGCTGGGGGACNGAAGTAGTGTCCCTCAGGGATCCATACTGGGATCTGTGCTGTTTAATGTTTTATCAATGCTATAAACAGTGAGATCAAGTCAACCATCTGTAAGTTTGCAGATGACACCAAGCTGAGTGCTGCTGTCAATATACCAGAGGTACAGGATGTCATCTAGAGGGACCTGTACAAGCTGGAAAGGTGGTCCAAGGGGAACTTCATGAGGTTCAACAAGAGCAAGTGCAGGGTTCTACACCCGGGCCAGAAGAATCCTCACTATCAATACAGGCTGGGGGACGAGGTGATAGAAAGTAGCCCCGCAGAAAAGGACTTGTGGATGCTGATGGATGAGAAGCTGGACATGCGCAGACAGCATGAGCTTGCAGCCCAGAAAGCCAATGGCATCCTGGGTTGCATCAAAACATGCGTTGCCAGCAGATGCAGAGAGGTGATTCTGCCACTTTGTTCTGCTCTGGTGAGACCTTTAATTGTTGTTTTTTTTTTATTTTCAAAATTGTTTTGTTTTGGTTTTATGTTGTTTGTTTGTTTCTTCCTTTTTTTCTTTCTTTGTACTTTTTGTTTATTTGTACTATTACTTTTAAACAGAGATGTTTAAAAAACCCATCTTATTAGATTTTCTAGTGTCCTCTCACTTCTAGAATTAATTTAGATGACATTCAGTTCATCTGGCATGTCAATATCTTCTAACCAGTTTTTCCATAGAATCTAATTGTAATGTGAGCTTTCTGTATCACCAGCATCATAAACATCACCAGTATTGAATCATTTCCCTGTTTACACATGTACACAATATTGCATTTAGCTCTCTTAAGAGCTACTGATTACTGGTATTATGTTTGGTGATGATTTGCAATAAAGACATTATTAGAGGGTGTTGACATGAGCACCTTGCTAGTATGTTAATCCCTCTCCAGTCCTAGAAGAGTACCTCTGAAGTACTTCAAGATCGATCAAGTATTCCAGAACAGATCTTCAAACCTGCTTGTAAATATACTCTTTAAATTGTTGCCTTCTGTAAACAAACATGAAGGATATAGTGGTTGGGGAATTAACCACCCCTGCCACAATTAGGAATTCACCCAGACTAGACTCAGTTGTCTAGAAGTTAGGGAAGGTATATTTACAGCTTATCACAATTTACAAGCATATATATAGACAGATATTTACAGCTATATGCAAGTTAAAAGTAATACAGAAATACAAAATCCCTCCTGAAATAGTCAAACTGCCCGGAAGGCTCTCAAAACAACCTCTCCTCCTCGTCCTCCTTCTTTTCCCCCTCTCAGAAATAACCAGGTCAACCTCTGTATAGCTCACATGATAAATCTGCAGAGATCTCAGGTGAGATGTCAAAAGACAGCAAGACAGTTAGAGGAAAAAGATCAGATTACATAGAGCTCATGCAAAGGAGTTAAATCAAGATCTGACAGAGAAGTGAGAACTAAGTGAGGAGTGCCTTATCTATATTTTGAATACTTGCTTCTCTCAGCAGAAGAATGAGTGATATAAGCATCACTGTTATTTTTCTTCTCACAGCCAAGGATTTAATTTATCTTTAAAATATTCCAATTAGCCTCAAACCAGCACAAAAGAACATGGAGCTTGATTCCAGCCTTGCAATAGGCACTTGCATGAGAAGGAAAATAAAGTAAGGACCATATACAGAACTTCTCTGCAGCATATTCCATAGAATACATTTAACCAATTGGCTTGGTAAATGGCTCATTTCTTTTCATTTTCATGTTAAAATAAATCTATTTCATGAAATTATTAATACATTTTCAAAAAGGGTAGAAAGGAGAACTACCATCCTGTCAGCCTCACCTCTGTGCCTGGGAAGATGATGGAAGAGATCTGCCTAGATGATGTGCTAAGGCACATGGAGGGCAGGGAGGTGACTTAAGGCAGCCAGCATGGCTTTGCTATGGAAAACATAGGCTTTGCACAAGGCAGGCACATGCCGAGTGTATATACCTTGTTTACCACAGGATATAAACAGGAGCAAAACAAGTCTGGACAAACCAGAGACTCTGTGGCTCCAGGTTCTTTGTCCTCTTTCCCATGGTTGCTTCTTCTCACAACACAGAGAGAGAGAAAGCAGAAAAACATGTCTGGTCAAGCCAGGAAATGTTCAAGCCTATTTTGGCCTATTCAGGCTTTCCACAACACTGGTGGAGGACTGGAACAGGCTGCCCAGGGAGGTGGTTGAGCCCCCATCCCTGAAGATATTCAAAGTGAGGCTCAACAGGGCTCTGGGCAACCTGATCTAGTTGAGGATGCCCATGCTTACTGCGGGGAGGTTGGATTAGATTACCTTCAGAGGCCCCTTCTAGCCCAGATGATACTATGATTCTATGATCAATTTAAAATTCCAAAGACTGTAGTCGACTCCACCAAACAGTCCATCGTATGTTCTTTGCCCTGCTATAATCTGAGGAATGTAAGATTTCCTGTGCTCATCTGTGAAGCATCAGGCTTTTCTGTTTAACCTATAATGCATACACTGTTACTGAAAGGAAACCTAGTAAGATGAAAAATTGTATGCACTTTTTGAAGCATGCTGCCTCCCTCATATTTGAAAGTTCCCCAGTTCTATTTTTTTTATTTATGCCTCTGATTAATAATTTTTACTTCTGTACTGAAGGGCATAGTTTGGCACCTTTGGAATTGGTTGCAGAATAACACTAAAGGTCATTGTGTTCTCAAGCAAAATACCTGAAGTCACAGTGCTATATCAATCCACGAGTATTTGTGTAATATGGTTTTACTTGGTTAAAGCTAGAGAAAGAGAATCAATCTCTACCCAACAGTGGACTTTCCACATTGACTCAAATGTGCCAGTGGAAGTGATTACTTACAGGTCATTATTACTGGGAGAGCAACAACTGTCTTCTATTTGCTTCAGGCAAAAATGAAGCAGGTTTCCCTAAACAGTACTATAATAGTGGCTCCAGCTTGTTTGTTCTTGCCCAAAGCATGTTACAAGGTATACCTGTGAACTAAGCTCCTGAGAGATCAGTGGTGGCAATAATTTCCAACATGGCATTGGAAGTGAGCAGCTATAATAGAGACTTATTGGTATGGCTTAGTTCAGAATAAACAGTTCTTGACCTTAGCTAAGTCCTAAGTTTCTGTATTAACAATTGTTTTACCTGGAAATGTGAAAACCTGTTTTGTGAATTTGCTTGTTTGTTTGTTTTCCCATAATCATCTCCTAGCTATGTACTAAGATTTTCTTGTTCTTCTGTAATTTGTTTAATTACTTTAAATACCGTAGGGAAAGACTATCAGATTTATTTTGGCTTTGAAACTTACTCTGTAATTGTTCCACACTGTAAAAAGTGATTAAAAAAATAAATCTCCAAAGACCAACCAAAAACTCTACTTGGATCACTTCACTTCTAAACCTCAAGTGTGTTACTATCAAGAAAAGTACTTTTAAAAGTTGCAATTTGACTGCTGATGTTATCACTTGGCTAAATTCCCATGCTTATATCACTGTATGAGAATCGATTCATCTGTGTCATCTCAGATTCCTTTGTAATTTACTTTCTGAGACTAGATATTGCTTCCAAAATGTCTAATCCCAAGATTATTCCAGTGATTCTTTGCTTATCTATTTGTAACATGGACAAATTTTGTCAAATACTTTGCTCACTCAGATGAAACAAACAAACAAACAAACAAGTTGTGGTTTGTTTTTTTGGTTTGTTTTTTTTTTTTTTTTTTTTTTTCCCCCATTTAAAAGAATATTTGAAGGGAAATAGCAAAGGTCCTTGACAGATATACTTAAGGAAAGCCTTGGAGAAGGACTCAGAAGTTGTCTTGAAGCTTGCAGGTTAACCTGTTGTTTTGTGAAATGATACCAGTTTATACCTAAGGGAGCTCTAGTCATTCTTCAAGACACAGGAGCATGAAAAGATGTGAGATGCTGGAGACTGGTATGAGACCAAAAAGATTGGTTCAGAACACAGAAATCCCAGCTGAGAGAGAGGAAGATGAGCCTCTAAGCACAGTGCTTATGTCTGTCTGTAACTGCTGAGCTCACTTGGATCTGTAAAACGCAGGTCTGTTTTAAGTGCGGGTTAAATCACACACAGGAGCCAGGACAGTACTGCTTGCTGTACAGGGGTGTTATGAATCATTACTAGCAGGAAGATTTGCATGCACAGTTTGATCCTTAGGCAGAAATTTTGTACAGATTGAGACTATCAAATGGACTCATTAGATTTATTTATAGCTATTTTGATGAAAAATATGACCACTTATAAATTCCTGTTGAGCGTCGCAATGCTGTAGATGGGGAAAAAAAAACCAACTGAAAAAGTAAAATGTCTAGGATTTCTAAAGAAATTATTCTCCAATTAAAATGCATGAAACCAACATAAAAATAATATGTTTCAATCAAAAATTTACAATAAGAAAAAAAAAAAAAAGTCTGGCTTGCCTCAAATATTTTATTTTCATTATTTTGTTTAGCCAGGGAATTGGCAAATTAAGTAACAGCATGGCCGTAATGTGGATTCTTTGTCTCATAGTTTAAGTCAGATACTTTCCTCATGTGTTTCTTATGCTAAAGAGTGTACATCTCATAGTAAAGATACATTCTGTGTATCCATCTTTGGCTATTTGAGACTGAATTTGCCGTGAAATGAAAACTTCACAATAACTATGTCCAGGAAAGGTGACCAAGAGGAACATAAACTTGAATCAGAGACCTAATTATCCAAAACTGCAATGTAAGCAGGTTTCTGAAAGACATTCTAAGCTGACAAAAAATCCTACAGCTTTGATTCAGAAGAGTATAGCCATGCAGAGAGTTACAGAGCAGTGGAATGATATGATCTGAGCGTGGACAAAGAAAAATTATTTTAGTGACAGTTGCTGCATGAAGTTGAGGGATGCAATAACAGAAACAAAAGGTCATAAAGCAAGCAGCTGCAGTAGTCAAGGTAACAAAATTCCATATGTCCAGCAATTTACTTGTCATATTAAGCACTGTATTTACCCATACAAGAGAAGAGAGGGGAGGGGAGGGGGAAGAAAAAAGAAAAAGAAAATAAAATGATGTGTGTGAGGAAACAACACAATTGCTCATTAGAAGCTTCAGCCTATATGTATCTGTTTAATTACCGATAAGAGCTGGTACAGGCCTGGTCAGTCTTATAAAACGCTTTTTATTCAGTGCTTAGAGAACTGTTTCTAAAAGACCAAATGTTATGAGAATTAGTGCTTCTCAAAAGAACTTGTGTGGATCTCACCTGATAGACACAAAATCTATTCTGACCAGGAACTTGCATTCAGATAATCTTGTGTCACAGCTATTAGAGTATTGCATTAAATCCTCTGCTAGAAACACTCCTGTATTATTCCTCAGCACTCTCCAGGTGACACAATTTCTTGGGGTACTGGGCCAAGCCTATTACCTAGTGTCATCAGCACATAGATAACAGCTTGTATCCAGACTGAAACTGCTTTGGCTTCTATAACTGCCAAGAGAACCAACGGGACCTGGCCTGGATCAGGAACAGTGTGGCCAGTAGGACAAGGGAGGTTATTCTACCCCTGGACTCAACACTGGTCAGGCCACACCTTGAGTGCTGTGTCCAGTTCTGGGCCTCTCAATTCAAGAGAGATGTTGAGGTGCTGGAACGTGTCCNTTGGAGGTGTTCAAGATAAGACTTGATGAGGCACTTAGTGCCATGGTCTAGTTGATTGGACAGAGATGAGTGATAGATTGGATTGGATGATTTTGGAGGTCTCTTCCAACCTGGTTGATTCTATGATTCTGTGATAACTGTTTTTTTGATACTTTTTCTCTTTTCATCATTACTAAAGCTAATACCATTTATAATACTACAGGGAAAATATTTAAAATAGTACTATAAATAATGAGAATGTTACTTAAAATCAATTTTGTATTAAGTATAAAAACTCCCTCCCCTGTTACTGTAATTGTAACCACCAAATTCAGTATTCAGCAGAGAAATTCAATGTCACAAATGTTATTACAGAAATGTTTAGTGAATATAATGTGTTTGAAATCAACAGGTGCTCAGAGAAAATGTCTACCAATAAAATAGAATGAGAAACTATGTGCTTTCTTCACATTAATCTTTTTGCTTAGTACAGTCCTATAGGTTAGAATTCTTTGTGACACTACAGAATATCTATAAGCTTCTTGGATTTTTACAACTACATTAAAACCAAACAAACAAGCAAACAAGAACAAACCAAAACAAGCAAAAAAACCCAAACAAAACAAGACCCAGGACAATCACAAAAATACCCCAAACAGCCAAACAATAAACCCCACAACACCCAAAAAAAAGCAACAAAGCACATGAACTGAGAATATTTTTAGTCTAAACTTATGCAAGTTTGATGGATTTCACACATCATCATGTGAAGGAAAATATAAATGGCACAACTATGTCACAAATCTTTAAGACTGTAATTCTTGGCGCCGGTGGGTGTTAGCTTTAAATGTCTTATAACTACTGTAGTAGGTTTCAGAGAGTCATCATGCTCTCTCTGAAACAATACTGGACTGGATGATCTTGGAGATCTCTTCCAACCTGGTTGATTCTATTATAACTATTCTAATATACTTTTTCTAGACCTGGAATTTTCATTTGAATGTGCTCAGGAAATAGGTTTCTCCTGGTTATACGAAGAAGAGTGACATTTGTTCTGGAGAGATAATGTATTCAAATACACTTTCAGAGGACTACATTGTAATTGTTTACCTCAGGCCAGGGAAAAAGGTAATTGAGATGGACAAATAACCAGGTAGTTAAAGAAACTGAATAGTCCAAAAGAAAATTAAAAAATTAACATATACACTCCCTGACAGTTTCTGAGCTAATGGTGTTCTTAATTTGGAATTAAAGGTGAGTTTTGTAACTTTTGCTCAGTGTTTAACACTAATCCATTATTCATCAAGCACTTCCAAAATACCACAAAGTCAGCTAGCAGAGGTGATAGAATTTCTTGAGGCACTGGGCCAAGCCTATTACCTAGTGTCACCAGTACATAGATAACAGCTGTTATCCAGACTGAAACTGCTTTGGCTTCTATCACTGCTGTAAAGTGTGTATATATGGAGGAAGAGGAAGATAGACAACAGCCCCAAACCAAGCCCCAAAAAGTAACTTTTGCACAACTTCTGATTCTCCATTTATATGCTCTATCCATTAATACTCAGTGTAGGACAATTAGGGATCTGAAGATATGCAAGAATTATTCCAGTATTAATGCAGGTCTGAGATGGATTCTGATCAATCAACTCTTTTGTAAAATACCTGACACTCAACTTTTGCTCACTCATCTGGCACATGTCTAGCTTGAATAGAATAGAATAGAATAGAATCAACCAGGTTGCAAGAGACCTCCAACATCATCCAGTCCAACCTAGCACCCAGCCCTATCCAGTCAACTAGACCATGGCACTAAGTGCCTCATCCAGGCTTTTCCTGAACATCCCCAGGGACGGTGACTCCACCACCTCCCTGGGCAGCCCATTCCAATGGCAAATCACTCTCTCTGTGAACAACTTCCTCCTAACATCCAGCCTATACTTCTCCTGGCACAACTTGTGATTGTGTCCCCTTGTCCTGTTGCTGGTTGCCTGGGAGAAGAGACCAACCCCCACCTGGCTACAACCACCCCTCAGGTAGTTGCAGACAACAATGAGGTCTGTCCTGAGCCTCCTCTTTTTTAGCCTCCAGGCTAAAAAAATCCTATAATTTCAGGCTGAAAATCCTATCATTTCAGCCAAGTTTACCATCTGCATTACTGGGGCCTGTGAGCCCATGTAAGTTAAAGACTCCCCAGCATTGAACAGAATAGCTGATATAAGTCAAGTGTGGAACTATTGGAGAAAGGCTTTGAAATATTGAGTGCTGTGTAGCAGCTGGCTCTTAAGGATATGTGTCTGAAAAGGAAGAAAATAAAATATGCCAGATGGCAGTGGAGGCTCCACAGCAAGAGGAATAGAAAATGAATTTTGATGAGATGAGGACTTATCATTGCTCAATTCTCTCTCTGATTGAAATAGAAATAATGTTTGTTTCCAGACAAATTCAAGATGCATAACTCAGCTTTTATGCAATTTGTAAGTCTTTATAGGAAATATTGGTTACTGCAGACATACATTTATTTCTATAGTAACTGTTACATAGTAGATACTAGGCTCTGCTAAGTAAAACCTAAGACTACTCATGTAGTAGAAAATGCATGTGTATTTTCATAGCCTTCACCTTTATCTTCCTAATAGCTCTCCAAAAGAGTATCAGGGATCTCAGTTTCCTTAAGTCTCATCTTCTGCAGGGCACAAAGTAGCACTGTGCTGAATCACAAAGCGTGATGCAATCCTCTGCAAGACACACCTCTAGCTAAGAATACATGTAAGGAAGAACGTGCTAGTTTGAAGCTAAAAGTAGCTTTGAGTTTCAAGTTCAGAGAAAAAAAAACAACTTTATAAACTGGAACATAAGTATAAGCATAAAGCAAGTTAAGATAAAACCAAGTAATAGAGGCAGAAGGTAAAAATCACTAAGCTGTTAACTGCTTTTTAGATAGATATAGTGATATATCAATTTTGTTGTTTAATTTTAGACTATATGTTGGACAAAAGCATATCTTGGAGTTGTATTTCTATATTTACATCATAAAGGTACTCAAGGTTGGGCACTGCACAAGGCCAAGTGTAAGGTCCTGCACCTGGGTCGGCGCAATCCCAGGCACAGATACAGGCTGGGTGATGAATGGCTGAGAGCAGCCCTGAGGAGAAGGACCTGGAGGTCTGGGTTGACGAAAAGCTCAACATGAGCCAACAGTGTGCACATGCAGCCCAGACAGCAACCCTGTGCTGGGCTGCAGCAAGAGAAGTGTGGCCAGCAGGGCAAGGGAGGGGATTCTCCCCCTTTACACTGCTCTCCTCAGACCCCACCTGGAGTACTGTGTGCAGTTCTGGAGCCCCCAACACAAGAAGGACATGGAACTGCTGGAGCGGGTCCAGAGGAGAGCCACAAAGATGATCAGAGGGCTGGAGCAGCTCTGCTATGAGGACAGGCTGAGAGAGTTGGGGCTCTTCAGCCTGGAGAAGAGAAGGCTTTGAGGAGACCTTAGAGTGGCTTTCCAGTATCTGAAGGTAGCCTACAGGAAGGCTGGGAAGGGACCAATGACAAGGTCTGGTAATGTCAGGACGAGGGGGAATGGGTTTAAGCTGGAAGACGGGAGATTTAGACTGGATATTAGGAGGAAGCTCTTTACAGTGAGGGTGGTAAGGCACTGGAACGGGTTGCCCAGGGAGGTTGTGGATGCTTCCTCCCTGGAGGTGTTTAAAGCCAGGCTGGATGAGTCCTTGAGCAGCCTGCTCTAGTGGGAGGTGTCCCTGCCTATGGCAGGGGCTTGGAGCTGGATGATCCTTGAGGTCCCTTCCAACCTAAACCATTCTACGATTCTATGATTTCATGTGTAAATTGTTTTGATAGTAGTTAAACGCATAAGGATGAAATCTTGACTCACTCCAACCACTAGCAAAGCTCTTATTTCACTGTAGAAAAACTGCATTACAACTTGGATGTGAAACACTCCCTCAATTATCCATAATTTTACTTGGTAATTGAGTCTCATGTTTCTAAATCGATCTAACATATTTTCAATTAACACCTTTTCAGTTATGTAAAAACACTGTCAGTTGAATAATCAGCAGTTTTGTTCTTTACTTTTGCAATGAAAGCAGACCTTCTAAGAGTAAGTGTTACATTTTTTTCAGCCAGTAACAGACACAAAGGCTTCATTTCATTGTCATCAATTAACTTTATTAATTGAAAAAAATGACAGTTGCTTAGAGATAATCCAACAATTTATCTTCCTTTTAACTCTTAATCTCCTAAAATATGTGCATTTATCACCAAAAAATTATCAGAAATGTGGTTGTGAAATATGACCAGAACTCTAATGTGATGGGATCAATTAAATGCTTTTCTGGTCTATATGCATCAGATAAATCCATGACGAATGTTTTGGGTCAAAGCATTTAAAATACTGTCAGCATTTCTTGTTATTATTGTTTGAATTCAGTAGAAAACGTGCAAAAGATCCAGATCCTCACGGTTCATTCCTTTTGAAGGCAAACCACTGTGTGGATACTGGAAATGTTTTAATTTTGATAAACGTTATTTAGCTCAATTATAGTTCCAAATGTGGCAGACAAGCAAATGGATTAAGGTTGGGGTATGCATATTTTGAATATTTAATTCAACTTTTGAACTATCAACTGCTAATCCTAGTCTTCTTGACCCTTTCAGAGAGCAAAATGAACACATTTTTAAAAGTTTGCTCTGTGATTTTTAATCCTTCCCTCTTTGTTACGGTCCAAACCAAACTAAATACTCTAATCAAACAAATAAACCAAGTTGTTAGAAATTTCCAAAACATCACTGAAAAAAACTTAAATTAGTTTAAGAGAAATCCTTAGATATTCATAGAATCATAGAATGGTTTAGGTTGGAAGGGACCTCAAGTATCATCCACCTCCAACCCCCGCTATAGGCAGGGCCACCTGTTCCAGTGTCTTACCACCCTCACTGTAAAGAACTTCCTCCTAACATCCAGTCTAAATCTCCCTTCTGCCAGTTTGAACCCATTACCCCTTGTCCTGACATTACTAGACCATGTCAATAGTCCCTCCCCAGCCTTCCTGTAGGCTCCCTTCAGATACTGGGAAGCCACTATAAGGTCTATGATTCCCTAGAATCATATTGTCCCTGCTAAAAATGTATGACTCTGGGTCCGGACTGTACTTGTGTGGCTGCAGAACAGGTGCTGGGTTTGGGTTCTGTGATCATGGGTTCCTATTTGCAGATCAGCATCCTCCTGGGAGAGGTGGCATCCATCCCTCTCAACAAGGTAGGCCTTCTGTGCAAAAGGGAGCCTAAACAAGTGTATCTAGCAACCTGTCCAGCAGTACCTTGAAAACAGCAGGAGATAAGAACTCCAGTGCATTCCTGGGAAGGTGGTTCCAGTGAATACACATTCTTATCATAAAATAAATTATTTCTTATCTCAAAATAATCAAAAGGTATGAAGTAATGTGATGGATTTGCTGAGCAAAGGGCATGGGGAGATATAGCAGGAAGAGATCACAAAATGAACAAAATGTGTCTTAAATAAGGTCACATCCAGCATTTACATGTCAGCAAAGAAGTGCTTACCAGGAGCCATTATGGAGAAATTTGCCATACTCTCTCCAGAAATTCAACATACCAGAGTGCTTCTCTAAGTACGCCAACGTACACAGTGTGGAATAAACACATGTTAATAGACATAGAATCATCGAATCATAGGATCAGCCAGGTTGGAAGAGACCTCCAAGCTCATCCAGTCCAACCTAGCACCCATCCCTCTCCAATCAACTAGACCATGGCACTGAGTGCCTCATCCAGGCTTTTTTTGAACACCTCCAGGCTGTGACCTTGTTGGGGTCATGCAGATGTCATGCAATGGCTTCTGTGAGTGGAGTGTTGCAATGGAAGAATACTGGTTCATTAGGAAGGATAGGAAGGGAAGATGAGGAGGGGGAATGCCTTTTATGTGACTGAACAGCTGGAGTGTATGGACCTCTCTTTGGAGTTGGATGAGTTGGTTTAGGATTTAAGAGAGAACAGATAAAGGTAACATTAGAATAAGTATTTGCTATAGTATCAGGAAGAACAAGTGGGTCTGATCCTCTACAGACAGATAGGAGCAGCTTCACGTTCACAGATCTTTGTCCTCATGGGGGACTTCAGCCACCCTGGAGGTTGTTGGTATCTACTGGAGTAAACAGCAATGCCTAAGCAATCCAAGAGTTTTCTGCAGTCCATCAACAACTTTCTCCTCAAGTAACAAAAGCCACAAGAAGCAATGCTCTGCTGAACCTCGTATACACCGCAAGAAAGGTCATACTGGAGATATCAAAGGCATCTTTGGCTGCAGTGAACATTAGATGATAGTGTTCAGAATCATGAAGGCAGGCAGGAGAGTGAAAATTCTCAACCTGAACTTCGAGGAATCAGACTTTGGCCTCTTCAAAGACCTGCTTGGAAGAGGTCCATAGGATAAAGTCCTGAATGGAAGCAGGTGGGGGACAAGGAGGCTATTTATTATTCAATATTCATCATGTCCAGGCTCAGAAGAATTCTAACCTAATGAACATGAAGTGAGGCAAAAATGTCAGGGGGCCTACATGGATGGACAAGCTCCTAGACAAAGTACAAAAAGTCAAGCATACAGAGAGGGAAAACAAGGACACATAACCTGAGCAGAATACAGAAACATTGTCCAAGTACACAGGGATGAAGTTAGGAAAGTCAAAGACAAAATGAAATTGAATGTCCCCAAGAATGTCAAAGAAAACAGGAAGTGAGTCTACATAAAACATAGGCAACAAAAAGAAGAGTAGGGAAAATCTGGGCTCACTGGTCTATTAGAGAAGGGATCTGGTTACACAGGGCACAGATAAAAAGCTACAATACTGAATGTTTTCTTTGCCTCCATCTTTGGGAATTCCAGGTCCTGAAGACCAGAGGAAAAGGTGGAAGTAAAGTAGGTCTAGTAAAGAAGGTCTAGCTTGGTGGAAGAGAATCAAGTGAAGGAATGAATAAGCAATTAGGACATACATGAGTCCATGGGCACTGATGTGATCATAAAGTCATAGAACGAGACTATTTAAAGAACATCACCCTCAACCATTCAGTGATTCTGTGAATCTATGGCTAGAGATATGATGAATTTTACTATGGAAAAACGGCAGATGAGCAAGTTTTGAATTTCACATGTTTCCAAACAGCTATTTTAACCATTAGGAAAAAAAAAAAAATCTGAAAATTAAAATAGAATTTTCTATTCCTTTGAAGCTAGAATGCTCTTTCAGCTTGCTGTAACGGTTGCATAGACATTTCACCTCACGTCTCTGCTTTTTAATTTTCTACATTTTAATTTATAGGGCCCATAGGCCTGAAAACAGACTTGCATATGCCTTGCCTTGCCTGGACATGGTTTTTCTGATTCTTAATCAGGGATGAGCACATGGGCAGCACAGAGGGGCACAACGGGCCTGGTGCCATGTGGAGTCTGGCCTGCCCAGGGTTTAGGTTGTGTAAGCCCCCACGTGTGCAGCTCACACTTGCCGGGTGCTAGGCCCATGTGAGCCCCATGTTTGGAAGAGTCCAGGCCTGTGGCTCCTTGCCCATTATGGCAAGGTTGGCTGACCGCAAGCCCGATTGGTTATTGGTGGCCAATGAGACCATCGATCTCGGCCCACAGTTAATAAATAGAGGTGCACTCACGTGCCAGCGTCCCTCTTATGCTCGCCGGTGCATTCACTCACTTAAGCCTGTCATTACGGGGCTCAGACTCCCCGTGCAGCCATGCATCCCACTGCATGCCCACTGCTTTATTGCCTGGTGTGTGCCATCGCCACAAATCACCAGGTGCAGACTCATTTGTCTGCACAGGATCATCTTCCCTCTGACCCGCCAGCAAATCCTGCCTACGAGTTCCCTGGAGACAGCAGCTGTAGGGACCCAGCAGCTACGGTCAGAGACTATTACCCCTGTAGCTGGGAGTATTCCAGCCTCGGAGTCCACGGGCGGAGACCCTAAGAAGTTGGATGTTTTATATAGGCTGTGACGTAGCCCGGAGGGTGATTCATAACTAATCAAATTGTGAGTAAATACCTCTTTAATTTCTATTGTGCCTGCCACAGAGCAGAAAGCTTTCAGCCCACTCTGCTGGGCAAATAGCATATAGACCCCAAGCGGCAGTAGCCATGGGGAAAACTCTCTCTGTTAATAGTTGAATGCTAGTCATTGTAATAGAGTTATTAATAAGCCGTTTGTTGTGAATATTATACCCATAAGGTCAACCCATAACCGTGAGAATCCATTTAATATTAAATATAGTGGTTGGGGGGTGTTGAGAGTTAAGAATATTGAGTTTAATAAACATGTATTTCTATATAAATTATCAACCTATTGATTTCTCCCCTTCGCCACAAATGGGCGTAGGAGGCAGAATTCCCCTCCATGACAATTTGCAATAAAAGCAATATTTTTTAAGAGTGGGCATTCTTATTTTGATCTGACTTTTTCTGTGAATCCAATTAATAAAGGAAAACAAATTGTTCCAAGGACATTTTATCAGCTGAAATCACTAAAATTAACTTTCTATACAGGACTTTAACACATTCTTACAGTGGGAAGCTTGGAGCCGAATTACTGTTAAAGGTTAAATCCTCTAGGAAGCGACACTAAGCCAGTGAGAAGCTGTCTTTGTATCATTTAGCACGTTTTTCTAAGGGAACAAGTTTTATATGATCACACTATCTGTATCCCCCAGTCCTCCTCTAACAGTGCTGAAATCATCAACCAGTTTTCAAGTACTTTGAAAATAACAGATGATGTCTCAAAGAGGCATTTCTTCAGATTTAATGAATACTGTTAGCAAAGGAATTGTTATTTCTTCAATCATTACTGGTGAAGGGAGAAAAGCAGTTATAACTTACACCCTCATTTGATCCAAGAGTTAGCAAACACCTAAACAATCCAAACCATATTTATTGTACACCTGCTGCTTCTGACACATGAAAATAAACAGGAAAATTTTGACTGCCACAAGTATTTTGATCATGAAGGCACAGAATGAAGCTGAGAATAAGAAGATGGAAGAGGACACAGAGAAGGAAGAATTAGTGACAGGCCACTGGATAAAAGTCTGTGGGCAACTAATTGATTCTAATTATCTCAGAATCAACAACAATTGTGGGTTTTTTTTCTATGTTTGTAACTCTTATTTGTCACAATTTCCTTGTTCCTCTCTGTCTCTCTTAACTTCCTTTTATCATTGTAGTGACAAATATGTCAGCTAGTTGCAAAGGGTTTTTTTTGGTTGTTTTGCTATTGTTTAAATAAAGATAGAAGGTTTGGAAAGAGAGGGGAATAAAACCAAAAACAACTCAGAAATATGGTTTTCTGTTCATGTGCAGGAGATAAAAAGGGAGAGAATGGAGGAAAAGAAGGTGTCTGATGTTTTTAAGCCATGCTTTGCAGATGTATCTGGAAATCACTTAATCTTATTAAGTGCCTTGTTATCCTCATTTTTTTCCCCATAAAAAATCAGTGTCACAGCACCCCTGGTGCAAACCAGCTCCAAATCAAAGACTGACTGCTGAGTTGTGAATGCTGGGCTTTTATGAACAAAGCAGGATTCTTCTTTCTTTCCTTCCAGAGGGGAAAGAATGGATAATCTCAATTTTCGTTTCCTTTTGCTGTCAGTTACTTCTGAGTTTACATTGTGCATGGCACACAAGTTAAGGCTTCTGAGAGAAACCTAACAGATCTTGGCTG
Source organism: Tricholaema leucomelas (assembly GCA_013400475.1). Lineage (NCBI taxonomy): Eukaryota > Metazoa > Chordata > Aves > Piciformes > Lybiidae > Tricholaema lacrymosa > Tricholaema leucomelas. The sequence continues at coordinate 86,565 of WAAF01016000.1, forward strand.
CATAGTAACGTTCTTATTTAATAGTGCAATATTTGAGGGGAGATATCTCAGTGTAAATTGAGAGCAATCTGTTTTCAACAAATCTTTACATTTATTCCATTTATTTCATTCCACTTACAGAATTTATTCCATGAAATCAATGTCTGGAAGTCTCTGCTTTACAGGGCATTAACATTGCCTATAGAAGTGTTTATCATTTCTTTCAGCAAGAGGAGAATTAACCCAATGTTGACCAATTCTATATATTTCTCCATTTGGCCTTTAAAATAGAATAGAATAGAATAGAATAGAATAGAATAGAATGGAATGGAATGGAATGGAATNGTCCCCTTGTCCTGTTGCTGGTTGCCTGGGAGAAGAGACCAACCCCCACCTGGCTACAGCCTCCCTTCCGGTAGTTGTAGACAGCAATGAGGTCTGCCCTGAGCCTCCTCTTCTCCAGGCTAAACAATCTCAGCTCCCTCAGCCTCTCTTCATAGGATTTGTGTTCTCATATTACAGCTGACATTCTCAGAACAAAGTCAACAAAACCTGTGTGCAGCGTCCGCTTTTCCTATCCCTCCCAGGATTATGTGTTGCTGTTCATCATTGTGGTATATGAGGTCTTTCCTGTTGTGAGAACAAAGTCCATAACAGATGACAAGGTCTCATGGAAGGAAGTGCATCAAGCCCTGATTTAGCTGTGACTGTTATAGATGTTCTGCTCATTGGATTGATTTGAGCCCAACAAGTAAAATGAGTGGCTGCGTTTGTCACGCAGAGGAATATTACTGTTGAATCTGAATAGAGAAATGAGGTGGTACTTGAAGATAATAGTTTCAGAAAACAGAACTAGTGGGGAAATGGAATATTGGGAAAATATGTGGCAGAAAATATCTGATGGCCATTCTAAACTACAAAATGGTGAAAGCTACACTAGATTGTGGTCCTGCTCTGGCAGTGGTTTGGACTTGATGATATCTGAAGGTCCTTTCCAACCCCTAACATCCTATGATCATGCGAAAGCTGTAAAAGCATTATTTTGCTTTATGCTCCCTTGAGCTGGAGAACCAGAAAGCAGAACTATGAAAGAAGAATTTATCCCAGGGGCAAATAATCTGCTTTCATTTTTATCACAATCTTGATCTCAATATACACCTTATTTTATTTCAAAATGCTAACTGTTTATCCAGCTTCAACAAAATGTAGGACTTGCTAAGTGAATTAGTTGCTGCTCTTTTCAGGCCAGTTTCTTTCTCAGTAGATTTACTTGAAGGAAGAGACAGTAATACTTTGTTCCACCTCCACTTGTGTGTTACACATCATGGTCTGTTTCTTACAAAGAGAGATGGAGAAAGTCACACCTCAAAGCTCTATACTATTGCATTTAATAAGGTTTTCTTCCTTGTAATAAACAGGATAGCTCTATATTATTGCATTTAATAATGTTTTTGTCCTTGTAATAAACAGAATAGTTCTATATTATTGCATTTAATAAGGTTTTTGCCCTTGTAATAAACAGAATATCTGAGATTTAGAAACATAAGATTGCAATGCTGTCTCAGTTCAGATTCTCTTTTATTTATACATACAATAACTAGGAAAGTTATAGAAATCAAAGGCTCTTTCAGCTATCACCTGCTGTGTTTCTGTATTTTTTTTCAGCAAATGTCTTGTTCAATAAAAATAATTTATTACTCCCACAGTTCCTTTAAGTAAATTCTTGCACTTACACATATACATTTATGAATGCTGAGCCTTTATATCTATCAAAAGTGTAAGTTCTGTTAAACATTTTAGATAATTTTGACTGCTGATAGCAGACTGCAGCAGAGTGATTGGATATATGGCAAATAATCATAGTATCATCATAATTACTATTATCATTACAATTATTTGGAATTAAAACATTAAAGATTTTTTTGTACTGTACTTATAACTTGATCTCCTTCTATGACAAGATAACCTGGCTACTAGATGAGGGAAGGGCTGTCAATGTTGTACTCCTAGACTTTCAAAAAGCCTTTGAAAATGTTCCCTGCAAAATTCTTGTAGACAAATTGGCTACTCATGGCTTGAATGAGCACATTGTCTCCTGGAGAAAGCACTGGCTGGACAGAAGGGCCCAGAGAGTGATAGTCAGTGGAGTTAAATACAGTTGGCAGACGGTCATTAGTGGTGTTCCTCAGGGATCTGTGATGGGACCACTTCTTTTTAACGTCTTTATTGATGACCTTGATTCAGGCATAGAAAGTGTCACCAGTAAGTTTGTAGATGATACCAGTTAGGTGGCAGTGTTGATTTCACTGAGAGTAGAGAGGCTCTTCAGAGGGACTTGGATAGGCTAAATCAACAGGCCAGCATTAATGGGATGAGTTTCAACAAACCAAATGCCATGTCCTGCACTTGAGTCACAACAACCCTAAGCAACACTACAGACTTGGAGCGATGTGGCTGGAGAGCTGCCTGGCAGAAGGGGATCTGGGGGTTGTAATAGACAGGCAGCTGCATATGAGCCAGCAATGTGCTCAGGTAGCCAAGAAGGCCAATGGCGTCCTGGCTTGTATTAAAAATGCTGTGGCCAGCAGGAGTAGGGAGGTGAAGCCACATCTCGTCTTTGGTGAGGCCACATCTCGAGTATTGTGTTCAGTTTTGGGCACCGCAATACAAGAGAGATGTGGAGGTGCTGGGGCATGTCTAGAGTAGGGCAATGAAGCTGGTGAAGGGCCCAGAGAATAAATCTTAAGAGAAGTAACTGAGGGAGCTGGGGATGGTTAGTTTGAGGAAGATGAGGCTGAGGGCTGCCAAGGAAGGTAGTGGAGTCACTGTCCCTGGAGGTGTTCAAGAAAAGACTGGATGAGGCATTTAGTGCCATGGTCTAGTTGACTGGATAGAGCTGGGTGATAGGTTGGACTGGATGATCTTGGAGGTCTCTTCCAACCTGGTTGATTCTAGGATTCTAGGATTCTAGGATTCATTGCTACAACTACCTGAGGGGACATTGTGGAGAGGCTGGCGCTGGTCTCTTCTCACAGGTCATTTGATACAGAATGGCCTAAAGCTGAGACTGGGGACGTTTAGATTGGACATTAGGAAAAAAGTTTTTCACAGAAAGAGTGGTCAGGCACCGGAATGAGCTGCCCAGAGAGGTGGTGGAGTCACCAACCCTGGATATGTTCAAGGGTCATTTGGATGTGGTACTTAGGAATACATTTTAAGGTGAATCTTGTAGAGTAGGGCTATAGGTTGGACTTGATGATTTTGACGGTCTTTTCTAACCTGGATGTTTCTGTGATTTTGTGATAACCTATTTCAGCTGCATTGGAATTTCCTTCACTAGTATCAATCCAGGTAGGAGGAGGAATAAGATTTAGTAGTACATACTGAGTACAGGACATATCAGAAACTTACAGGATCAATGTGTGGGCTTAGAAAATATTTAGTGTCCAAGCTTATTAAAATCTTAATATCTTTAGATCAACTGTTAGATCCTTCTTGTGAACTTGTATGCATGATTAGTTTCAGTTCTCCAGACCCTGTGTATATACACTTGAAAAATTTTAGCTTCAAAGGAATTGTTATGAATCCACTGCAAAGAGGTGCTGGGTCTGGCACATAGATGGTGCCACTCATTTTGGTGCTCTTGTAAGCGCCCTACTTCTGTATACATGAGCAATTTTCACTGTTAAATCACAGTATCACAGTATCAGAGTATTACCAAGGTTGGAAGAGACCTCATAGATCATCAAGTCCAACCCTTCACCACAGAGTTCAAGGCTAGACCATGGCACCAAGTGCCACGTCCAATCCTGCCTTGAACAGCTCCAGGGACGGCGACTCCACCACCTCCCTGGGCAGCCCATTCCAGTAGCCAATGACTCTCTCAGTGAAGAACTTTCTCCTCACCTCAAGCCTAAACTTCCCCTGACACAGCCTGAGGCTGTGTCCTCTCGTTCTGGTGCTGGCTGCCTGAGAGAAGAGAGCAACCTCCTCCTGGCTACAATCACCCCTCAGGTAGTTGTAGACAGCAATAAGGTCTCCCCTGAGCCTCCTCTTCTCCAGGCTAAACAACCCCAGCTCCCTCAGCCTCTCCTCGTAGGGCTGTGCTCGAGGCCTCTCACCAGCCTCGTCGCCCTTCTCTGGACACGTTCAAGCATCTCAATGTCCCTCCTAAACTGGGGGCCCAGAACTGGACACAGTACTCAAGGTGCAGTCTAACCAGTGCAGAGTACAGGGGCAGAATGTGATTTGCCTGAAATTACAGTATCTTAGGTTTTGGTTTTATTTGTATCTAGCTGTCCAAGGAATAGAAGATGTGTCCAAATTCTTAAATGCATCTATGACACATAATGGTCCTTGGTCATTAATGAACAGAGACAGTGGTTCACATACACCCCAGATATGCCTTCAGAGCATATTGGGGCCCCAGTCACATAACCTTTGGGTATGGATCTGTATCATATGTGGGAGCCCCTCCCAATTAATTATTTCTTTTTTTTTCCCCTCTTTTCCCCATGTATGTCTCTGCAATAATGAGAAATCTCTGTTTAGTCCCACTAGGGAGAGGTTTTTACAGCATGAGCTTCAGGATATGCATTGCTGCCCTAAGGCATGGCACATGAGTTTGTGGTAATTGTTAAGTCAGTGCTCACCAGGTAGTGCTAGAGGATACTACAGAGCAGAATAAAACCCTGAGTACAGCCTTCAGTCACTCTCTCTGTTGAAAACAACCTCTATAGAAAACTCTCTTCTTAATAACAGATAGATTTTACATCATGGCAAACTGATTGATAGTGCTCCAAAAGCGAGTTTAGAAACAAACTAGCATTTATATAGTGCAGAAGATCGAGGGGTCAAGGCTTGGGTCTTAAGTCAGAAGTAAAATGATTTGACAGGACACACAGACCTGAAGTTTTCTGCAAGCTAGAAAACTGACTTCCAGCCTTTTTTTTTTGGCCAAACCAACATGTGCTCTTGACTGCATTTTGAATATTCACTCCAAATACACTGAATTCATACAAAGAGGGACTGAAACTATTCTACTTTGACTGGTGTAAACGTTCTATTTGTTCATTACATCTCTTCAGGTGAGCTTTCCAGCATTTCAGGGATTTTTTTTATTTTCTTGAGGTTTTTCGTTTGTTTGTTTGTTTTTACCACTTTTCTGTCCAGTTCAGGGCTCTTCAATTCAAGAGAGATGTTGAGATACTGGAACATGTTCAAAGAAGGGTGACAAAGCTGGTGAGAGGCCTGGAACACAGCTCTATGAAGAGAGGCTGAGGGAGCTGGGGTTGTTTAGCCTGGAGAAGAGGAGGCTCAGGGCAGACCTCATTGCTGTCTACAACTACCTGAAAGGAGGCTGTAGCCAGGTGGGGGTTGGTCTCTTCTGCCAGGCAACCAGCAAGAGAACAAGGGGACACAGCCTCAAGTTGTGCCAGGGCAGGTCGAGGCTGGATGTTAGGAGGAAGTTCTTCACAGAGTGATTTGCCATTGGAATGGGCTGCCCAGGGAGGTGGTGGAGTCGCTGTCCCTGGAGGTGTTAATGCAAAGCCTGGATGAGGCTGCCATGGTGTAGTTGATTGGCTAGGGCTGGGTGACAGGTTGGACTGGATGGTTTTGGAGGTCTCTTCCAACCTGGTTGATTCTGTGATTCTACGATATTTGCAGATAAGCATCACAGAATACACATTAGATATTATACTAACTTCCCATGAAAGATGCCTGTAGAATTTGTCTCCTCAAAAAGTTTTTTCTGTTTTGTTTTTTTGTTTACTTTAGTCCTTGCAAATAAAACTGTGTCCTTTAATAATGATATGATATGCCATAGGACTAAGTAATAAAGGGATGCAAGCTGATGTGAATGTATTTCCAGACAAATATCTTCCATCAAATCTTTAATCTACTTAACAATGTTACCAATTAGTGAAGAACATCGATTAAGGAAATCAATACAATTCTTGTTTTACAATCAAAAATTCTCCTCTGGTTATGCCCAAGTGTTTCTGGTATTAACATTTCTTACAGAATTTTCATATTCTAAATTAAAGGAAAGGGAAAGATGTGTTAAAATGTCTGGGCATGCATGTGAATTTTTTTATCATGACTCACAGTACCACAGTATCACAGTCTCACCAAGGTTGGAAGAGACCTCATAGATCATCAAGTCCAACCCATTACCACAGAGATCAAGGCTAGACCATGGCACCAAGTGCCATGTCCAACCTTGCCTTGAACAGCTCCAGGGACGGCAACTCCACCACCTCCCTGGGCAGCCCATTCCAGTAGCCAATGACTCTCTCAGTGAAGAACTTTCTCCTCACCTCAAGCCTAAATTTCCCCTGGCATAGCTTGAGGCTGTGTCCTCTTGTTCTGGTGCTGGCTGCCTGAGAGAAGAGAGCAACCTCCTCTTGGCCACAACCACCCCTCAGGCGTACATTTCCATACTCATTCAGGTACAGAAAAATGTCTAATCTCAATCTTTCCCTTAACCATTTTTTTCCATGCACATTAATGTTTCTTTGGCTATAAAATAAAGTCTTGACTCTTCTAGAGTTACATATTTTATTTCTGTTCAGTTGTAGTTTGATAGCACAAATATAAAATACAAACAATTTTTTTCCACCCATAAAGTGTTCATCAGTGTGTGTGTGTGTAAATTATTAGAAATAGTTCAACTAAATAATTTTAGTGTCAATTTTGTCATATTCAAGAGTTCAGATGTTTTGCATAAAAAAAGTACAAACATGTTTTTAAATTTTACCCTAGAGTATTTCTGTCAGCTTTATGACTTTCCTGGAGGATCTTTTGCTTGTTTGTTTTTTACACACTTTTTATGTCTGCTGACTTTGAACAGGGCATTTTACACTTTGGAATTTTTTTTCTCCTCACACACTAATGAGACAATATATTTTAAAACTACAAACAATTTTGCTTTCTGTATTCTGTTTTTATCATCTTCATAGAAGGTTTTCTGGATCTATTTTCTGTCCTCAGCATTATTTGAAGTTGAGTGTAATATCAGATGGGGTTTTCATTAACGTACCTTTATATTTCATATCCAAGCCTTTCAAAGTAAGGAAGTTTTGTCATCTGCTTCAGAGAGGCCAACACTCCAAATACTTTTATGAATGAAAATATTAAAGTAGAACCTGATCAAATAAGGACCATATCTCGTCAAAACTTGATACATTGTTATTCATCATTATTCTATTTCACATCTCTGTAGTTAGGTACTGTCAAAATGAAAGAGCAATTTGGCAAGTAGATTTTAATTAATGTTGAGAGGAAGATCATTTGCTTTGTAATAACATCAAAGAGCATTCAGTCCTGCCTGGCAAGATTTAGTGTATATAAACCTGTAGTGAAGCATCTTCAGCATCCTCAGTCCTACATCCTTTAGACAGGATTCCCTTATTCACAGTCACCAAAGCAAGTCTGTTTCACCAGGTATATCCTGCCCCTCTTCTGTAATAACATCAAAGAGCATTCAGTCCTGCCTGGCAAGATTTAGTGTATATAAACCTGTAGTGAAGCATCTTCAGCATCCTCAGTCCTACATCCTTTAGACAGGATTCCCTTATTCACAGTCACCAAAGCAAGTCTGTTTCACCAGGTATATTCTGCACCTCTTCTGGAGTAGAACTACTGTGTTGTGTAAGCTCAGGAAGGAATTGTTGAACTGAAGTCTTCAAGCAGTTGCCAGTGGAGTAGAATGGTCTTTGTTCCTCAAAAGTGGAGCAAATGAGATGGCAAGGATGCACATTAAATCTAAAGCATACACTGCAGCACTGCACAGCATCACTCTAAAAGTGTCACATCCCTGCCACGTGACAGACCGGGAATTTCATTAAACATTCAAACATTATTATCAGGGCTTTAAAAAAGGGATGAAAAATGCAGTGAAGCTGACATTTGTAATAGGTGCTTTGATAAAAAAGTAGGAAAAGCATAGGACGATTCTCAAGGAAACTTCACTGTGTTGGTTAGAGACAACGTGATTTCAAATGCTCATGGATTAATTTGGTTTCCTACACCCAAGCAGAATATCCTAAGCAGTAAGATACAGACACAGAGCTCTTTTTTTTTTCAGCTGTGTTTCCAAAGCAACTAAATCCCATTATTTCAGTCAAAGCTAAGAATCCAATAGTCTTTGAGGATCAGGGATATAAGACATTAAAAGGATTTATTTCCTAAGCTAATATTATGTTGGGTGGGGTTTGATTTTTTCTTTTTTTTGTGTGTGTTTTTTTTCCTCCTTTTTTTTTTTTTTTTTGTTTGTTTGCTTGTTTGTTCGGTTGATTTTTTAAAATTCCTTCCAATTCTCATTTTTTCACTCATCTAAAGGACATTGTATTTGATTTGGCTGAGCAAGGATATCCTCTCTTTGAGCAGGTTGCTCAAGGCCTCATCCAGCCTGGCTTTAAACGCCTCCAGGGAGGAAGCATCCACAACCCCGTTGAGCCTGGCCTTGAGTACCTCGAAGCATGGAGCCTCAACTATCTCCCTGGGCAACCTGTTCCAGTGTTCAACTATCCTCATAGCAAAGAACTTCCTCCTAATGTCCAACATAAATCTGCTTTTCTCTAATTTAAAACCATTTCCCCTCCTATTATTGCTACAGGCCTTTGCAAACAGTCCCTCTCCAGCCTTTTTGTAGCCCCCCTTCAGGTACTAGAAGGCCACTGTTATGTCTCCTTGGAGTCTTTTCCAAGGAAAAGATATATATAGAATCATAGAATCATAGAATGGTTTAGGTTGGAAGGGACCTCAAGGATCATCCAGCTCCAACCCCCTGCCATAGGCAGGGACACCTCCCACTAGAGCAGGTTGCTCAAGGCCTCATCCAGCCTGGCCTTAAACACCTCCAGGGAGGAAGCATCCACAACCTCCCTGGGCAACCTGTGCCAGTGTCTTACCACCCTCACTGTAAAGAACTTCCTCCTAACATCCAGTCAGAATCTCCCCTCTTCCAGCTTAAACCCATTCCCCCTCGTCCTGACATTACTATACCTTGTCAATAGTCCCTCCCCAGCCTTCCTGTAGGCTCCCTTCAGATACTGGAAAGCCACTCTAAGGTCTCCTCGAAGCCTTCTCTTCTCCAGGCTGAAGAGCCCCAACTCTCTCAGCCTGTCCTCATAGCAGAGCTGCTCCAGCCCTCTGATCATCTTTGTGGCTCTCCTCTGGACCTGCTCCAGCAGTTCCATGTCCTTCTTGTGTTGGGGGCTCCAGAACTGCACACAGTACTCCAGGTGGGGTCTGAGGAGAGCAGAGCAAAGGGGGAGAATCCCCTCCCTTGCCCTGCTGGCCACACTTCTCTTGATGCAGCCCAGCACAGGGTTGCTGTCTGGGCTGCATGTGCACACTGTTGGCTCATGTTGAGCTTCTCGTCGACCCAGACCCCCAGGTCCTTTTCCTCAGGGCTGCTCTCAGCCATTCATCACCCAGACTGTATCTGTGCCTGGGATTACACCGATATATATGGATATCATGCCACTCTAGAACTTTTTCTTTTACATTTTCAGGATCCATGATCTTCCAAAACAAAACATCACCAGCAAGAGAAGGAGTCCTCTCTCTTCTGTGCTTTTGGCACTGTATCAGCACAGTACCTGGAACAAAAGGAAGTAGGAGCGGGGCAGGAACAACAGCCTGAATTATGGGCAAAAAGTAGGATGGAAAGAAAGCAGGATGCCTTGGGCAAAAATCCTCACAAAAACATTGTGTGAAAGAAAAGGATCTCCTAAAGTGCTATTTATGTTGTCAACCACTGGTTTTAATGAATAGCACAGTAATAAACAGAAAAGATTGATAGCCAGGAGAAGGTTGACTTTTGTAGGCTCAGATCACTATGATGTAAGTAAAATAAAAGATGTATATCCAGCAGACATACATCTGAGTCAAATAAAATACAGCCTGTGAACTTGGAAGAGTCTAACATAATTTTCATCTAGGGGACTGGCACCAAATCCCTGGAAACTATACAGACATTCCTTGGAAGAATTTGACCTTATATGAACAGAATCCATCTTTGTGAGATTGTCTTCACTAAGAAAAGACTTTATCTCCTTTATTATTTGAATGTGGTGTTTTATGCCTTGTGACAAGTGCAAAATTACACACACTGTCTACATGCCACTTACTTAAATCAAAGGGTTTAAAGTTAACACTGCATCATTTAATGAAAACTGTTAAACAAAGAGGTTAACAAATCCTGAGTAGGTCATGGAGTTAATAACCTATGAATACTCACTGAATTAGCTTTCCAAATTTATCATGTCATCCCAGGAGTAAAATTTCAAAGTAATGAGGCTGTGGGGAAGAATAACAGATGTGGAGTATTAGACAGCAGCACATTGCAAGTCTTTCATACATTCAAGCATAAATATACCATCACACACGCTGACTTCCAGATAGTTCTTTATTATAACCAATAACTTGAGCTAAACTAACAATCTTGAACTGTGTTTTAGAAGCAATGTCTTGTGTACTTTAAAGAATACATGTTTACTTGGATGTCATATAAAGCAGCTTAAACATTTGGTGGATCTAGTTATGATGTTTTGCATTTTGTGCCAGGAAGTTATCCTCTGTACACTCTAGGAACCTCTGAGACTGCTCCTTCAGTGCTGTATCATATTTTCAGCAGACATCAGGGAAGTTGAAGACCTCCATGAGAACAAAGTAATTGTGAGACTTCTCACAGTGCCCAACAAATATTGTATCTGTATCTCTATCCTGGCTGAGTGGCCTATAACAGACTTCACCAGGGTATCTGCTTTCTTGGCCTTCCCCCAGATTCCTACCCATAAACACTCAACTCTATTGTAACTGCTGTTAATCTCAACACAATCAAAACACTCCCTGACATACAAGGCCACTTCACCACCTCTCCTTCTTGGTCAATCTCTTCTGAAGAGTTTGTAGCCATTGATTGTGACACTGCAATTGTATGAGGTACCCCACCATGTTTCTGTGATGACTACTGTGTCATAGTTTTCCTGATGCACAATGGCTTACAGCTCCTCCAGTTTGTTACCCATGCTGCACGAACTTTGTGTAGATGCACCTCTGTTGGTCTAATACTCCTGCCACTTTTTACTGCTCCCATGGTTACTAACCTATCAATAACATGTGCAGGACCTAGGAATATAAGGAAATGTTGTACATATATTAATGATATAAAGGTGGATGAAGTTGCAGACAAATATTGCAATAAGGGCTTGATATGAAAAGCAGTTAAGTATCACAGTCTCACAGTATCACCAAGGTTGGAAGAGACCTCACAGATCATCAAGTCCAACCCTTCACCACAGAGCTCAAGGCTAGACCATGGCACCAAGTGCCACGTCCAATCCTGCCCTGAACAGCTCCAGGGATGGCGACTCCACCACCTCCCTGGGCAGCCCACTCCAGTAGCCTCCTAGTAGTGTGAGAGAGAAGCAGATAAAAACACGTCTTGTGCAACAATGAGGAAAGATGTCTGCAGCTGGACTGATATTAAAAAATCATTTCTTTATCTGTCTCATTAACTTTGGATGATGTAAATGATTTTGTAGATTTAGTTAAACTCAATTTTTAGCCTTTTAGTTGCCTTTTTTTTTTTTTCTGAAAAGCAATAGAATAGAATAGAATAGAATAGAATAGAATAGAATAGAAT
>WAAF01016000.1:102026-161447 GCA_013400475.1 Tricholaema leucomelas
CTGAGTCTAGTCTGGGTGATTTCTAAAGTGTGAGGGGGTGGGGGACACCCAAACCATCACACATCTCGAGGTCCCTTTCAACATAATGACTCTGTGATTCTGTTAAATAGGAGAAAATGCTATTGAACATGCACTTCTCACATAAATCTGATCAATGGAAAGGAATTTGATGAAGGAAACAAGAGAAGCATTAAAAAATAATTTCTGTGGCAAAAAGTGAAAAGAGTAAAGGAGTCCAAGGGCAAAATTGCTGTCCAACAGAATTTCAATGGGGCTTTAGATTTGGCTTGAGACAATGTGTTTTTAGATCATCTGCTCCTAAAATCTGAAACCCTCCAAATTAGCAACCATCACTAACAAAGTTATTGGAAGTAAAAGTAGCATAAGAGTTAAATAAAAACTTGATACATTTTTGCTGCTTACAGTATTGTGCTCCTTTCACCTCCTAGATCACATCAGTAACATGAAACTAAATTTCTCTAGACAATTTATGGGGTCTTATTTCTTTTATAAACCACAGGTATTTCTCTCTATCCAGGGTCCAAAGTGAGGCTGGTAAGACACACATAGATACACATGTGCTTACAGTATATAAGAAAAAAGAATAAGTAGTATAAATGGTAGTGAAACACAAAACATGAACTGCAATGTGAGTAGGAGGACACATTGTGTACATCATGTCAAACTCCATACTGACAATTGTCCTACCTTATTCTATACAATAAATGGTGTAATAGTGAAGAATAAATCTTTGTACCTCCATGACTGCATCGAAAGCTGATAAGCTTCTACAAAGTAAATGTTCCATGATAAAATAGAAGTGGATAATAAGCAGCTTGGATCTATATACATATATATACATAAAGAAAAAGGAGGGGGAAAAAAGTAGTGAAGGAGGAGAAAATATGAGAGAAAGCTTTCACATTCATGCAATCTCTTTCAGACGGAACAAAAGGGTTGAATGAACTGCCTGAATTTGTGATGAGAAAATGCAGGAACTCTGTCTTCTTGCTTTGATCATCCCCTATACTGTTGAGGTTCTTGTCCTTATGTAAAAGACAGTAGTTCTTTCTTTGAAATAGCAGATTGTGACCCTACAGAGCCAGTCACAGACTTAGTTAAAAAAAAAAACAAACAAACAGATTATTTTCTACTTTTCTATCTTAAAATTGAAAATATTTGATAGAATAGAATAGAATCAACCAGGTTGGAAGAGACCTCCAACATCATCCAGGCCAACCTAGCACCCAGCCCTATCCACTCAACTAGACCATGGCACTAAGTGCCTCATCCAGTCTTTTCCTGAACACCCCCAGGGACGGTGAGTCCACCACCTCCCTGGGCAGCCCATTCCAATGCCAATCACTCTCTCTGTCAAGAACTTCCTCCTAACATCCAGCCTATACTTCCCCTGGCACAACTTGAGGCTGTGTCCCCTTGTCCTGTTGCTGGTTGCCTGGGAGAAGAGACCAACCCCCACCTGGCTACAACCTCCCTTCAGGTAGTTGTAGACAGCAATGAGGTCTGCCCTCAGCCTCCTCTTCTCCATGCTAAACAACCCCAGCTCCCTCAGCCTCTCCTCATAGGGTTTGTGTTCCAGGCCCCTCACCAGCTTTGTTGCCCTTCTCTGGACACGTTCCAGCACCTCAACATCTCTCCTGAGTTGAGGAGCCCAGAACTGGACACTGTTGAGTACAGGGGCAGAATAACCTCCCTCGTTCTACTGGCCACACTGTTCCTGATACAGGCCAGGATGCCATTGGCTCTCTTGGCCACCTGGGCACACTGCTGGCTCATCTTCAGCCTATTATCCACCAGTACTCCCAGGTCCCTCTCCTCCTGGCTGCTCTCCAGCCACTCTGTCCCCCCCCAATTTTAGAATTATTATTTTTTTTTAAAGAACAGAAGCTTGACTGGTGAATTTTTTCAAGGAGATATAATAAAATAATATATTTGCCAAGAGTGAGTGAAACCGAAGGAGACATTTTACATCACCACTTTTACAGTTGTAAAAATTATCATGAAGGGCAATAAATGTCTTTACTTACAGTGTGTACCAGTGTGCTAGTCTAAAGCAAGCTAGAATATTTTGGTGAGAAGAATTAGATTACAGGCTGTGAAAAGAAAACAATGGATTTGTCTACTTTCCTCGAGATGTATAAAACCAGAAGTCAAATCACAGATAACACACTCTTGGCACTTCTCTTGCTTGGGCTGCTGCTAGGGAACTGGCTGAGCTGCATCTTACTCTCTAACCCCACCCTCCATTTTGGACTAATCCACTTTGCTTCCTAACCCCCCTGGCTGAACCTCCATTCTTCCTTGGGACTGGGGTAAGGTTGAGAGGGGTAGGGGGAAGGTGAAGGGGCAGTTGGGAGCCCCTCCTGGGGACTCAGGTTTCTGGGAGGGGAGTTGTGTTTCTGTATTACCTTTTACCTTGTATATTTCTGTCTATAACTGTATATGCTGTAAATATCTGCTTGTATATTGTGCTAGCTGTAAATATTCATTCATATTTCCAGAGCTGGCTGAGTCTACTCTGGGCAATTTATAAGGTGAGGGGGGGGGGGGCGAAGTACACCCAAACCACTACAACCAGCAAGTATTCTAGGATTAGTACAGCATCATTATTTCATTTTACAAATGAAGTATAATTATTTTTCCTGGGTTTTCTGACTGTTGTCTGAGAATCTTCATCCAGAAAGCGACTAAGCATCTTATACCTATTTATGTCAAAGCTTCTTCTACAAGACAGACATCCTAATTCCAGCTGCTTTGTTGAAAACTTGGAGACCAAATATAAAAGCCACTAAACTTTGATACACAACTGTATATAGTAATTTGTACAGGGACAATTTTGACAAGAGTCCCTTTATTTCAATTTAAGCATTCCACCAGGGATTGAAATTAATGTTGTGAACATTCAAGTCTTTGAAACAAATGTGTCTGGAAGCAGATGTATTACTGATAAATACAAATAAAACTGTTTTTCATAGGACTTCCCATCTGGAGAATACAATTACTGCATGTTCTATATTATATCATCATCTACCACAGGCAGAATTTGCAGCAAGATAGATTCACTATTAGCCCTTAACGTTTTGTGTGTATGTGTGTGTGTGTGTTTGAATGCATTATGATTTAAGAATCAACTGTGTCCCAGTCCTGAAAACTGCTGCACTTACATTACATCCACAGGAAGATGCATTGTAATCCACAAAAAAAAAAAAAATCACTGAAGCATTCTACTCTAACAGACAGAGAAGAACAAACTGAGGTACTGCAGAGAACTGTACAGGGATGTGTTGCTACTGGTTAATTTCATTACCACTGCAGGTGGAATTGACTTCTACATTATCTGGATGAAAAAAAATCCTTTTGTTCTATTAGTATCATAGTATCATCAAGGTTGGAAGAGACCTCATAGATCATCAAGTCCAACCCTTCACCACAGAGCTCAAGGCTAGACCATGGCACCAAGTACCACATCCAATCCTGCCTTGAACAGCTCCAGGGACGGCGACTCCACCACCTCCCTGGGCAGCCCATTCCAGTAGCCAATGACTCTCTCAGTGAAGAACTTTCTCCTCACCTCGAGCCTAAATTTCCNATCCCAGCTCCCTCAGCCTCTCCTCGTAGGGCTGTGCTCGAGGCCTCTCACCAGCCTCGTCGCCCTTCTCTGGACACGCTCAAGCATCTCAATGTCCCTCTTAAACTGGGGGGCCCAGAACTGAACACAGTACTCGAGGTGTGGTCTAACCATTGCAGAGTACAGGGGCAGAATGACCTCCCTGCTCCTGCTGGCCACACCATTCCTGATCCAGGCCAGGATGCCACTGGCTCTCTTGGCCACCTGGGCACACTGCTGGCTCATCTTCAGCCTACTATCCACCAGTACACCCAGGTCCCTTTCCTCCTGGCTGCTCTCCAGCCACTCTGTCCCCAGCAGCTCCCAAAGTTTCCATTTTATCTCTATTCTCTCCCTCTGTGGATACTCCAGTATTTTGTGACTACTCCTGCACTCTGGTTCTCTGCTGCTGTTTAGCCTGATTAAATAATGTCCTTCCTTCTTTCAAGCTACACAAGTTTGTAACCAAGCTTTTCCTTAAATCTTGATTTGAGCTTCTAATGGAGAAATCATATTAACTTACACATGGTTTGTGACTAGGCTTACCTGATACTTATATTGGATGATAGTGTTTATCCATGAAGAGTGAGCTGTGTATGGGAGAAAGTCATTTTGACAAATTGCTTCTATTCACTTCCACTCTGTCTCCTGATACACTCCTGTTTCATATTGATTCTTTACTCATAGGTCAATTTAATCACGTACTTCTTACTCTGTAGTAGTTTTATGTCATTTCTCTTTATCATAACATATTACTGCCTCTCACCCATGCTTTCCAAAATTAAGATTGTTAAAAGAAAGCCAAGAGGAGACAATGGATAAACTAGGCACATGAAGAACTGTGAGAACAGGATAGAATAGGAATGTTATTGAACTTACAAATGCCCCTGAGGTGGATGATTTGATTTTGGCTTCTTCCTTCTTTGTTTTGAGTAATGTATTGGCTTGATAACACATCAAAATAGTATAGACAAAACCAGAAAGCACTTCTGACGTAAAAGTGATAGGATAGTTGTTTGTGGTTTTGTTTGGTTGCTTTGTGAGTTTTAGAATCATAGAGTCAGTCTGGGTTGGAAGGGACCACAGGCATAATCTAGTTCCAACCCCCCTGCCATGGGCAGGGACACCCTACCCTAGATCAAGATGGCCACAGCCTCATCCAGCCTGGCCTTAAACACCTCCAGGGATGGGGCCTCAACCACCTCCCTGGGCAACCCATTCCAGACTCTCATGGTGAAGAACTTCCTTCTCACGTCTAGTCTGAACCTACCCATCTCCAGCTTCACTCCATTTCCCCCTAGTCCTGTCACTACCTGACAGCCTAAAATGTCACTGTTTTTTTGTAGGCCCCCTTCAGATCCTGGAAGGCCACAATGAGGTCACCTCGGAGTCTCCTCCAGACTGACATCCTTCTTGTAATGGGGGCTTCAGAACTGGATGCAGCTCTGGGGTCTCACCAGAGCAGAGTAGGGGGGAGAATCACCTCCCTTGATCTACTGGCCACAATTCTCCTGATGCAGCCCTGGATCTGGTTGGCCCTGTGGGCTGCAAGTGCAAACTATTGAGCTTCTCACCCACCAGCACCCCCAAGTCCTCTCCTCAGGGCTTTTTGTTGTTGCTGTTGTTGTTTTCTTTGTCTTTTTTTTTTTTTTTTCCTAAAGGAAAACAACATTAACAGCTTTTTGAAATAGCCTGGAGAAGAGCAGGCTCAGGGGAGACCTTATTGCTGTCTACAACTACCTGAGGGGTGGTTGTAGCCAGGAGGAGGTTGCTCTCTTCTCTCAGGCAGCCAGCACCAGAACAAGAGGACACAGCCTCAGGCTACACCAGGGGAAATTTAGGCTTCAGGTGAGGAGAAAGTTCTTGACTGAGAGAGTCATTGGCCACTGGAATGGGCTGCCCAGGGAGGTGGTGGAGTCGCTGTCCCTGGAGCTGTTCAAGGCAGGATTGGACGTGGCACTTGGTGCCATGGTCTAGCCTTGATCTCTGTGGTAAGGGGTTGGACTTGATGATCTATGAGGTCTCTTCCAACCTTGGTGATACTGTGAGACTGTGAAATAGGTCATGAGAATGTAAACAGCCAAAACAATGTACTTGGATTTCATAAGATGTAAAAAATATATTCTCTCAGACTTTCACCAGAAGATAAGATAAGCTGTGAATGACTGTGAAGAAAGGTGTTTGGAGATCAGTGAATAGCTAAAAAGGTCACCTATGAAAGCCAGAAGTTCATGTGCAATTTTAACAGCAGACAAAGGCTTCCAGTAGAATACCTACAGGCACTGGATGTAGGTTGTTTAACATGTTATAGAATTCTCAGTAAGTCATCTGAGAAAGGATGCAAATAAGGATGGGACAGATTTTATGGATTATGTACTTTTACTGTTTCTTTTCTATTAGCCCTAGAGCAAAATTTTAGTCAGAGCATTTTCCACTGTCACAAGTTATTTTATTTTGACAAAACTTCAAACATTTACTGAAAATAAGAAGTCAGTCCTTTTGTATGAACACATAGCATTCTAACTTAGAACCATGCAGATGTGAAAAGAAAATTGTGCCTCGCTTTTGTACAGTAAGCCTCAAAATTAAGGATAAACAAGCTATTCTCAGATTCCCTGCCAAAAGGAGCACTTGAAACTATAATGAAATTGAATGTATAAAAGTGTCAAAAATGCATTAAGTGGCAACTTCTCTCCTACTCGCCTCTGATTTCAACTTTCCTTAATACCTTCCTTGTACTTTTTATTGAAAAATATTAAATTGCTATGAGTAAATCCCAAAATGCACGACAAAGCTGATAGTCAGTTAGGTTTATGTTGCTAAAAAATGCCAAGACTGCATCTGAGTCATAGAATCATAGAATCATAGAATGGTGTCAGTTGGAAGGGACCTCAAGGATCATCCAGCTCCAACCCCCCTGCCATAGGCAGGGACACCTCCCACTAGAGCAGGTTGCCCAAGGCCTCATCCAGTCACTTCGGGTCTGTTTATATAAGGGATAAGTAGAGGTACCCCAGCAGGAACTGAACAAGAGAATCAAGCTCGGGAACAAGCAGCTTTCTGCAGAACTGCACCTTGACTAAGTAGCTCTACTTGGAGGTTTAGTAGCCTCTGAATGGCCATATGTGTTAATACTGTTACTGTGATTTTAGGAGCCACAGACCAGCCCCACTCTGTCCCACATAATTATCTGTCTCAGGTCAAAGGCAAATTGAGGATTTTGTACATGGCACAACACTATGCTACATGAAAATGTATATACAGCACCACCACTCTACTGAAAAAACTGTCTTCATAACTAGTTGTCTTGCTACTGCATGGTGAAATTCAGCTCTGGTTCTTGAATAAGGTCTTTGGAAGTTACTGCACCATAATTTATGTGAAATGTTGAACTGAAAATGATGGACAGGACTGAAAAGTAACGAATTAAAACCCTCATGATTATGCACCATATAAAGCTTATTTTCTCCTTCTTCCATTATTTTTTTAAATGAAATGGTATTAATAGAAGTAAGGAACGCCAACAGCATAAGGACTTTTCAATTGTCTGTCTGCCTCAGAATTACATGTAGAAAATGCAGTTGGAATGGTCCACACCTTCCACAGCCTTGTTAGACTAACACTGCATCAGGAGCAGTGTGGCCAGTAGGACGAGGGACGTTATTCTGACCCTGTACTCAACACTGGTCAGGCCACACCTTGAGTACTGTGTCCAGTTCTGGGCTCCTCAACTCAAGAGAGATGTTGAGGTGCTGGAACGTGTCCAGAGAAGGACAACAAAGCTGGTGAGGGGCCTGGAACACAAACCCTATGAGGAGAGGCTGAGGGAGCTGGGGTTGTGTAGCCTGGAGAAGAGGAGGCTCAGGGCAGACCTCATTGCTGTCTATAACTACCTGAAGGGAGGTTGTAGCCAGGTGGGGGTTGGCCTCTTCTCCCAGGCAACCAGCAACAGGACAAGGGGACACAGTCTCAAGTTGTGCCGGGGGAAGTGTAGGCTGGAGGTTAGGAGGAAGTTCTTGCCAGAGAGAGTGATTGGCATTGGAATGGGCTGCCCAGGGAGGTGGTGGAGTCACTGTCCCTGGAGGTGTTCAGGAAAAGCCTGGATGAGGCACTTGGTGCCATGGTTTAGTTGACTGGCTAGGGCTGGGTGCTAGGTTGGCCTGGATGATCTTGGAGGTCTCTTCCAACCTGGTTGATTCTATTCTATTCTATTATATTCTACACGGGACCCGATGGTAGGCTACAAGCAGAAGACTATGGGTCCTTAGAATTTAATGGCAGGTGTTATCCCTAATTCCACACTAGTCAAAAGAGAGTTTTCAAAGTTCAATAAGCAGAAATCATATAACTCACGACCTCATATTGCCAATTAGGAGAGAAAACATTTAAGGATAAAAATCTTGGCCAGATGAATGTAGAATTCTGCCACTAATTAGGATAATATTGTATAAATTGGCAACACTCTCTTAATTAAAAAAGAATAAACATATGGTATGCTTTGTCCCCATTTTTTGTGATGAGACATTTCAGTAATGTAACATACAAGCTTATGATAACAGATGAAGGAAGAAACAATTCTCTTCATTGGACCTACGGGTTTCTTGTTCTGTCAATGCAGCTGCAAAGTCACTCACTGAAAAAGAGTTGTATCATGCAAAGGATTATTTATACAATCAATGGGAAAAAAATCAGAAATGGATACATTGTAAGGATGACAACAAAAATCAGATTTATGCTGCTTTAATGGGAGGTTAACATGACATTAAAGGGCTGGAAGAGAATATTCATGTACAGAAGTTAATATGTTAATGATAAAATAATCAAAATAAAAATCAAAGTTTACATAATGTTAGCAGCTCAATTTGCAGTTCTATAATGTGCATTTTAAATAGGAATTTGTTAAATATGAATGATTCTTTAACACAAAACAGAATTTCACATATGATTATGCAAGAAATTCCAATAGATGCTGTTTCCAGAATTTGTAACAGTAACTTTAGACAAAAAAAATCTGTAGAATAAAGCAAAATGGAATCAAGATAACCTGAATTTGAAATGTGCCCATTGTAAATAAATTGTTTCCTTCCTCAAAGCTCTAAGCAACTTTCAGAACTTGCCCTACAGCTTTTGTGGTGGATGATTTATCTTAATCCAAAGTGTACTTACCAATGCTGAATAAAAATATAATTTTCTCCAGTCTTCTGTCTTCAGTTTCAGTGATAATTAACATGTTTTACATTATCAGGATTAGATCATAGAATCATAGAATCGTTATAGAATCAGTCAGGGTTCGAAGGGACCATTAATTAATCTCCACAACACACCCTACCCTTCATCAGCCTGGCCTTAAACACCTCCAGGGATGAGGCCTCAACCAACCCCCTGGGCAGCCCATCCCAGGCTCTCACCACTCTCATGCTGAAGAACTTAGAGTCATAGAATAGAACCAACCAGGTTGCAAGAGACCTCCAAGATCATCCAGTCCAACCTAGCACCCAGCCCTAGCCAGTCAACTAGACCATGGCACCAAGTGCCTCATCCAGGCTTTTCTTGAACACCTGCAGGGATAGGGACTCCACCACCTCCCTGGGCAACCCATTCTAATGCCAATCACTCTCTCTGTGAAGAACTTCCTCCTAACATCCAGCCTATACCTCCCCCGGCACAACTTGAGACTGTGTCCCCTTGTCCTGTTGCTGGTTGTCTGGCAGAAGAGACCAACCCCCACCTGGCTACAACCTCCCTTCAAGTAGTTGTAGACAGCAGTGAGGTCACCTCTGAGCCTCCTCTTCTCCAGGCTAAACAACCCCAGCTCCCTCAGCCTCTCCTCATAGGGTTTGTGTTCCAGGCCTCTCACCAGCCTTGTTGCCATTTACTGGACACATTCCAATATCTCAACATCTCTCTTGAATTGAGGAGCCCAGAACTGGACACAGTACTCAAGGTGTGGCCTGTCCAGTGTTGAGTACAGGGGAAGAATAACCTCCCTTGTCCTACTGGCTACACTGTTCCTAGTGTGTCCGGAGAAGGGCAACAAGGCTGGTGAGGGAGCTGGAGCGCAGCCCTACAAGGAGCAGCTGAAGGAGCTGGAGAGTAGGAAGGTCAGGGCAGACCTTATTGCTCTCTACAACTACCTGAAAGGAGGTTGTAGTCAGATGGGGGTTGGTCTCTCCCCCAAGCACTCAGTGACGGAACAATAGGACTCAGTCTCAAACTATGACAGGGCAGGTTTAGGCTGGATATTAGGAAGAAATTCTTTAGAGAAAGAGAGATTGGCCATTGGAATGGGCTGCCTGGGGAGGTGGTGGAGTCACTGTCCCTGGAGGTGTTGTTAATTAGAAGAGTTAGGTGATAGGCTGGACTGATAATCCAACCTGGTCTCTTCCAACCTGGTTAATTCTGTGATTCTGTGATCTGTGACATTGTGGGAGTATCAGTGATGTGCTGACAAGCGTTCCTTGGAATCTGACAGAAAGAAAGAGAAGCAGTCACTTAGTATGATGGATACATTTCATCACCACCAGAGTAGTGCAATTTATAACCCAAATTCCTGGGGACAGTGTATGGGCCAGGCAAGAAAGAGTTGTATAAAACTCAGAAGCCTTTACTTTTGACTAAAATAAGTGAATGCAAGAATGAGGGGTCTATTACCTGGAACAAATAATTCAGTTACACAAGTGAAGTAATAATACCTAGAACAGGTGCGCAAGCCTGCAGAAAATTTATTCTTGTTTTCCTTTTCCTGGTTGTATAACTTGTCATTGTACTTTATTGTCAGAAATATTTAGTTGTATATCCTACTTTTCACTAATAAGATCCCAGAGCTCACATCATATAAAACATAACAACTATAGTGACCTGAAATGTAGACCTAAAACTCAACCTTTTCACTGAGGAATTCCTAGAGGAGAAAAAAAACATAATTTCCATGTGCTGCCAGCTTGGTTTTGAATTAGGTGGAAATACATTAAATAACTATTTTGTACTAATTTCTTGGTTCCTTTAAAATAGTAAGGGCATATATCTCTCTCTCCCCATTTTCCTGACTGAATTTGCACCAGATGAAGTTCACCACTGTGAATTCTTTTCTCTAAGACACAGCTATCTGCTGTCTAAGATAGGTGGCCATTCTTCACACCCTTAGAATAGAATAGAATAGAATAGAATAGAATCAACCAGGTTGGAAGAGACCTCCAAGATCATCCAGTTCAACCTAGCACCCAGGCCTATCCAATCAACTAGACCATGGCACTAAGTGCCTCATCCAGGCTTTTCCTGAACATCCCCAGGGACAGTGACTCCACCACCTCCCTGGGCAGCCCATTCCAATGCCAATCACTCTCTCTGTGAAGAACTTCCTCCTAACATCCAGCCTAGACCTGCCCTGGCACAACTTGAGACTGTGTCCCCTTGTCCTGTTGCTGGCTACCTGGGAGAAGAGGTCAACCTCTACCTGGCTACAACCACCCTTCAGGTAGTTGTAGACAGCAATGGGGTCTGCCCTGAGTCTCCTCTTCTCCAGTGTCAGTTTGTTCTCTCTGTGTCCAAATTTCTCCTTGAAGCTGATGAGAGATTGTTCCTAAGTAGTTCAAGTGAGTATAGAAATACACTCTGATCTGCTTGCTGACCAAATATGATTGCCATATTTCTGGGCTTATCACGGGTTTCAAGTACAATCTTTCCTGTTACTTTTTCCATTACTCTGACCACCTTTATAACTCTATGTTCAGTTCATGGATTCATAGAATTGGTTAGGTTGGAAGGGATCTTGAAGATCATCTAGTTCTAAACCCCCTGGATTTGGCAAGAACATCAAGTCACCACAATGTCAAGATGTTTCCTGTTCATACTTCTTCTTCCTTATTCACATCATTAAGTCATGTAGATAATTATTTTTCTGGCCTTAGTCCTATACTGAAGTCATAAGCAGCAGAAGTTTTGCTCTGTATTCATGCAAGACTTTTTGGATGCAAATGCAACATTGCAACAGTATAAAACTTTCAAGAGACATTTCACATTCTTGCATTATAGTATAGAGTCTCTCCCATATCTTGCAGCAATTGCAGATTATTGATATGTTGGCTAAAAATCTGTAAAAATATAAACCTATAGATGAAGTTTATTACACTATAACTGTGTTACATAACCTATTTTTCCTGAACAAAATTTACTTTCTCACACTATACTCTCTTCATAAGTAGCAATATGTATACATTAAAGATTATATTTGATAAGCTCTAAAAAGGAAGGTGATATCATATTGTCATACCAATTATATTTTGTCATACCAATTATATTTCCAAAATGGGGTTCATGAATTCCTCATTTTATTGTGTTGTTCTAATTCTTCATGAGTGAATTTTTTTTTTACAGCATTGAAGTTAATTGTCCATTCTTTTACTGATTCACCATTACAACACCTCATGCTTTGTTGCTTTGTCTTGTAAACCTTTTCAAAACTGGACATGTTAATGTAGCTGAAAGCTGCATACTCGAGGGCAGTACTCTGTCCATGCAATTTGGGAAAGGAAGGTAAGTTGGACCATTGTGATGGTTTGGGTGTTCCCCCCCCCCCACTTTAGAAATCACCCAGACTAGACTCAGCCAGCTCTGGAAATTTGAACGAAGCTTATATTTACAGCTGGCACAATTTACAAGCAGATATTTACAGTATACACAGTTATAGACAGAAATATACAAGGTAAAAGGTAATACAGAAACACAACTCCCCTCCCAGAAACCTGAGTCCCCAGGAGGGGCTCTCAACCACCCCCTCACTTTTCCCCTACCCCTCTCAACCTTACCCCAATCCCAAGGAAGAATGGAGGTTTGGCCAAGAGGATTAAGAAGCAAAGGTGAATCAGCAAAGCAAACGGAGGGTGAGGTTAGAAAGCAAGATGGAGTTCAGCCAGCAGCCTCAGCTCCCCAGCAGGCAGAGCTGAGAGCACAGCCCAGAGCGAAGTGCCCAAGCAAAGTGCAGAGCAAAGTGACCTTATCTAATGTTTTGCTTTTCCTTTCTACACATCTCAGCAAGGCTGTGAGGGAAGTAGACCTCACCATTGTTTTCATTTCTCAGCCTATGATCTAACTCTTCTCATCAAAACATTCTAGCCAGGCTCAAACTAGCACAACCATGTAGGAAAGAGAAGTCACTACAGCAGAGCAAAGAGTTAAAGGCTATCTGATGACTAGGAGAAAGAGAAGTAGTAATGTGGTGGGAAAGGAGAAGAGAAAATGCATGTTAAAAATAGATCAGTGATCATAGCTGCAGAAATTGAGGGTAGCAAGGACAGAGGGCAGAGTAGGGACAGTAAGATTGTTTTACTGTTTGGCAATTATGTTAATCAAAATGCCCTTGATTTCTTGTTTATATAGCCAAATATTACCATGGAGTTCTAGAACTACTATTTTGAGGCCAAAGCAATTTTTTTATTTATTATTAGATTGTTTGTTATAGAATCATAGAATGATTTAGGTTTGAAGGGACCCCAAAGATCATCCAGTTCCAATCCCCCGCCATAGGGAAGGACACCTCCCACTAGAACAGGTCGTTCAAGGTCTTATCCAACTTAGTCTTGAACACCTCCAGGCTAGTTTGGAGCTAGCTAGAATGTTTTGGTGAGAAGGATTAGATCACAGGCTGTGAAAGGGAAACAGTAGTCATGTCTACTTCACTCATGGGCTTGCTGAGATGTATAAGAACAAGAGTATAAACATAGATAAGGTAATCACACTTCAGGCATTGCCTGAGCATTGGGCTGCACTTTTTTCTTCTCTCTCTAACCTCAGCTGCTGTCTCTCTGATTAATCCACTTGCAATCCACAATGGCAGACCTTCCATTCTTCCTTGGGGCACAAGGCAACATCTGGGGTAAGGTAGGGGAGTTTCCATATTTCCACAAATATGACCCTTTAGTCAGACTATCAAATTATTTGGGGTAATTAACAATGCAGGAATTATAAAAATATGTAGTCATTTTTATTTCCAAAAAGCTCTGCCCACAAACTACACATGAAGTAGTTAAACTTGGGTTCTAATTTGGTCACAGATATCTTCACAAGGATGCTTATGGGCAATTTAGTTTATATCTTTTTCTANGGGAGTTGTGTTTCTGTATTACCTTTTTTCCCTTGTATATTTCTGTCTATATCTGTATATACTGTAAATATCTGCTTGTAAATTGTGCCAGCTGTAAATATAAGCTTCATTCAAATTTCCAGAGCTGGCTGAGTCTAGTCTGGGTGATTTCCAAAGTGGGGGAGGGCAGGTAACACCTAAACCACCACAGGAGGGAATAGCCACAACCTCCCTGGGCATCCTGTAATCCTGCAATAACGCTTTTTTAAAATACACCCAGAATAGTTTTCTACAAAGCAAAAAATATTCTTAGATTTGACAATGTTTTACAAGATGCTTGGCTGTACTTTTCACTTTTTTTTTTTTCCCTCTCACAACAGAATTATTAAAGATATTGTCTTGTACGCAGTTGTTAAGTGCTCAAACAGTTCCACACTTCTGGTTTGTTTTCCACAAATATGACCCTTTAGTCAGACTATCAAATTATTTGGGGTAATTAACAATGCAGGAATTATAAAAATATGTAGTCATTTTTATTTCCAAAAAGCTCTGCCCACAAACTACACATGAAGTAGTTAAACTTGGGTTCTAATTTGGTCACAGATATCTTCACAAGGATGCTTATGGGCAATTTAGTTTATATCTTTTTCTATATTTCTATCTTTTTGAAAGTTATTTCTAAATCTAGTGCTTGGATAGAAAAAATAACAAGGAAGCAAATGAGAAAGGAAGCCATCATTAAACTCAGTTAATTCACCAAACTCACTAAATAATCAGGTTGATTGCAGAACAAATGCAGAAAATCACAGAATCACAGAACTTTAGAGGTTGGAAGGGACCTCCAGAGATCATCGAGTCCAACCCTCCTGCCAAGGCAGGATCCCCTAGGGTAGTTTGCACAGGAACACATCCAGTTGGGTTTTGACAGTCTCCAGAGAAGCAGACTCCACAGCCTCTCTGGGCAGCCTGTTCCAGTGCTCTGTCACCTTCACTGTAAAGAAGTTTCTCCTCAAGTTGAGGTGAAACCTTCTATGTCCCAATTTTAGTCGTTGCTCCTTGTCTTATTGCTGTTGACCACCAAAATAGATTGGCCCCATCCACTTGACACCCACCTCTCAAATATTTGTACACATTGGTAAGAGGAAACTACCCTCCAGAGCAAACTCTCCTATTATTTGTAAGAAAAAAAATGTTAACCACTCACAGATTTTAAAAAATTATACATGTAAATAAATAAATAAAAACTCAAACCGTAAATAACAAAAAACCCTGACTTCATAGAAGAGGAATTGTACTTGGTATCAAAAATGCCTATTGGTGCATGCTATTGGAAAAGATAATGAAAGCACTACACCATATCTGGCATGCCAGCAGGTAGGTACAGTTTGAAAATGCTAGAAGAGAGTAAACTCCCTTCTAGCCCTACGAGGAGAGGCTGAGGGAGCTGGGATTGTTTAGCTTGGAGAAGAGGAGGCTCAGGGGAGACCTTATTGCTGTCTACAACTACCTGAAGGGTGGTTGTAGCCAGGAGGAGGTTGCTCTCTTCTCTCAGGTGGCCAGCACCAGAACAAGAGGACACAGCCTCAAGCTACGCCAGGGGAAATTTAGGCTTGAGGTGAGGAGAAAGTTCTTCACTGAGAGAGTCATTGGACACTGGAATGGGCTGCCCAGGGAGGTGGTGGAGTCGCCGTCCCTGGAGCTGTTCAAGGCAGGATTGGACGTGGCACTTGGTGCCATGGTCTAGCCTTGATCTCTGTGGTAAGGGGTTGGACTTGATGACCTATGAGGTCTCTTCCAACCTTGGTGATACTGTGATACTGTGATACTGTGATACTCGCAGCAGAAAACCAGTGTCAAAGCGTATTAACGGGGTTTGCAGGTTTCAATGTCATTCGGGTGTATGGTTGCAGGCACAACATTGTCAGTGCTGTGGGAGGTTGTGAACACAATACATTTTTTTTTTTTTTTTAATGGAGCCAGGAGAAAAAGATGAAATTTTGTGAAAAGATGATTGATGTGGGATCAGGCAGGCTATGCTGGCAGATTACCCAAAAGTTACACTCTGACTCTTAGAATGGAAAGTTGTATATATTGTGCATAGATCTACATGTTTTAGAGAACAGGAAACCTTATGAAGTCTCTCTTCAACTCTGACAGTGCATATTCAATGTGTCAAAAACCTTGGAGAAAGTTAGAAATTACCTTAATTGATTCAACATGTTACCTTCATCACTGTCACCTTCAAATGGTTGACTATGGATGAAGAAATATTCATGCAAAATAACAAGAGTGAGAAGCCTTGTGCATCTTCACTAGAAATGAAAACAGGGAATAAGATAAATCATGGCCATTGGTGACATTAGAACAAATATGCCCATACAGAAAACAAGAGTTTGTAACAGTGCTTGTGTGTATAAAGTTTTATCAGTATGCATAAATTCACAGAGCTACTTTGTTTTTCAAAATACACTATATGCAGCTCCAAAAATGCCTTCTTTGAATGCACTGCTACCATTTTGATGTGTATAGAAAAGGGATGGATGTAAACACAGTTGACATGCTGTTCAAAGATTATAGCACAAAAATGACAACTGAACAAGAAAGAGATCTTCAACCTGATGGCAGCATAGAGTGAAAAACTCTTAGTCAATTCTTTTATGTGCAGTTCTCAAAGCAAGGACCACAAAGGACCTGAGAACAAACTACGTAAAAGAAATTTTCTGCTGCACATATTCATCATCTTGTCAGTACTTCCAGACACCAGAGAAGAAGCCATACAAGCCTCTCAAGAACACAGCAATAGCAACTGGAACTTCAGAAGAGATAAAATAATGTCAACAAAACAAAACAATCTAAAAAAAAATGTTTTGAAGCACAATATTTTAGCCAGAATGACTGAGCTGCTAGAGTAATCCACTGTCACGAGTGTCACAGTTTAACCCCAGCGGGCAGCTAAGCAACACCCAGACACACGCTTATTTCCCCGGTGGGATGAGGGAGAGAATCAAAAGAGTAAAAGTGAGAAAACTCATGAGCTGAGGTAAAGACAGCTTAATAGGTGAAGTAAAAGCTGCAGGCACAAGCAGAGCAAAATGAGGAATTTATTTACCATTTCCCATTGTCTGTCAGATGTTCAGACATCTCCAGGAAAGCAGCCATCCATCATATGTAATAGTTACTTGGGAAGACAAGTGCCATCACTCTCAATATTCCACACTTCCTTCTGCTTCCCCCAGCTTTTTTTTTCAATGAGTTTGATGTCATATGGTATAGGGATGTCCCTTGGGGCAGTGGGGTTCAGCTGTTCCATCTGTGTCTCTTCTAAGCTTGTTGTGCACTTCCAGTTTATTCACTTGTGATGTGGTATGAGAAGCAAAGAAGGCTCTGGTGCTGCATAAGCGCTGCTCAGCAGTCATAAAAACATGCCTGTGCTATTAACAATACTTTCACCAGCACCGTACAAAGTACTATGAAGAAAAAAAACAGTGCAATGGGTGAGGATAAAAATGGAAGGCCTGGTGAGCCCATGGCATGTGAATCAGAAAATGTAGACTGCACAGCAAAAGACAACAAAAATACTCAGCATCATTTACAGATCTTAAAACAAAGGATTCTTTTTTTTTTTCAGGACAACAACAGGAACACCACAATCATAACAAAAAAGAGAATACTGTACTTTATCAAAGATAGCAATGTTTGCTGAGGTAACTAAATCACTCATCCTCTCTCGCTTTGTTATGTTTAAAGGTCTCTTTGTGTTTCATCCTGAAGAGGGGAGGGTAATTTCATTATTCTCATATTCTTCTTGTGTCCTGCATAGGATCTCAAAAATCTTATTGAAGCTAGAAGCACGTACAAGATATCAGAAATTTCAATGTTTCTCTTTCTTCATCAAATATTTCTATTCAGGGCACGTACAATGTGCC
Source organism: Tricholaema leucomelas (assembly GCA_013400475.1). Classification (NCBI taxonomy): domain Eukaryota; kingdom Metazoa; phylum Chordata; class Aves; order Piciformes; family Lybiidae; genus Tricholaema lacrymosa; species Tricholaema leucomelas. The sequence continues at coordinate 119,659 of WAAF01016000.1, forward strand.
AGCTTAAATTAACACAACAATATACTTCCTGTGTTTTCTCAGAAAATATAACTAGGGCACAAAAATATCAGAATCATAGAATACACTGGCTTGGAAGGGACCTTCAAAGATCATGTTGTTCAACCCTCGTGCAATGAGAAGGGACATTCTCAACTAGACATTACTCAGGGCCCCATCAAGTCTGACCTTGTATGTCTCCAGGGATGGGGCGTCCACCACCTCCCTGGGTAACATGTTCTGGTATTTTACTGTCCTAATTGTAAAGAACTTACTCCTAATATTCAACCTAAATCTACTCTGCTCTAGTTTAAAACCATTGCCCCTCATCCTATCACTACATGCCTTTGTGAAAGGTCCTTCCCCAGCTTTCATGTCAGTTCCCTTCAGATACTGCAATATTGCTATAAGATCACCCTTAGCCTTCTCTTCTCCAGGCTGAACAGCCCAAGCTCTCTCATTCTGTCTTCAGAGAGGTTCTCCAGTCACCTGCTCATCTTAGTCACTCTCCTCTAGACCTGCTCCAATGAGCCATTGAGTCACATGGTGATATTCTTTGCTCATATGATAAAAGCACTAGCTGCACACTTTAAATATTTTAAAGTGTGCTTTATAAAAATATTAAATATTTTAAAGCTTTTGACACACTATCTTATGCTACCTTATTGTATAAATCAGTTGGTCATATGTTTTAGCTAGGTTTTAGCTAGGTCATATGTTTTAGCTAGGTAAAATATTCAGAGGTAGCAAATGCAGTTTAAGCAGGAAGTTTGTACCAGGGCTTGTGATAGCCGGAAGCAATCAGAATTCTTCAGGATCTGATGATACTCAATATTTCAAACAGTATTTGCATTGAGTTTATTAAGATGATCATGCAAGATTTTTGCTAGTAGGCTGTATAAAATCAGTGGAAGAACTAAACAATAAGAACAGGGTGTTGTTACACAACGTTCCACAAGGTTATAATTCAGCAAAAAAGGTTTCAGCTCAGCATTGACAATGCAAGTACATGAAAAGTGATAAAGACTTCAGCAGCAGAGTAAGAGATTTCCTCCTGCAAAGCTGCAACTTGAGAAAAAAACTATTATCAGAGAGAACAGTGTCAGTGTGAAAGTTCAGTATTCTGTTTGGTGAACACTGTCACCGAATACAGACTACCAGGAAGCTCTGTACACAGCGTTTGCAAGAATATAAAGAGTGCTTCTTGTTTGAGGTCTTCATTGTATGGGAGAAATTAATTTAATCAAATTCAGAACACTCCAGAAATGACCCAGATGTACTAGAAACCAGGTGGGATGTTTATGGAATTCAATCCACTAGTTTACTTATGAGAAAATGAACTTAATTGATCATGCTGCACAGATACTTACCCACAGAAATTATATTTGATAGAAAACAGTATATGACTCACAGATGAAGGCCTAAGAATGTCCAGTGCCTAGGAACTGAAGACAGACTTATTCAGCTTTGAAGATGCAGTAAGACATAGTGATGAAGATAATTAACCATTTGAGCAACCTTCCAGAAGTAGCCATGGACTTGATATTGTTTGAAGTCTTTAAAAACAGATTATATAGTTCTCTGAGAAACATATTTTAATCCAGTTTCAGGAAAAAGAATCTGCAGCCTGTAAGGCAGAGCAAAGGGCCAGATGGTCCCTTCAAAAGAGAGTGCTGGTCCCTTCTGTTCTCAATGTCCTTGAAAGAGAAAAATGAATCTTTTATTGTTGCCTTTTTCAGAGCAGCACTCAGAGTCAGCATTTCTAGGATTAGTGAGCTGGAGTATATTCCCACAGTAGAGCTGCATTTCCAGTCTCATGCAGTGCATAAACAGCAGGCAATAAAGTTGTCTGGCTGTTCCCAGAAGACCACATCTCTCTTGCGGAACCTACATATGTGGGATGACACAAAAAAAAAACAACCCCAAAAGTCCAGATCTGGGAGGAAAAAAAATGAACTCCTATTTTCAAAATGTAAAAAAAAAAAGAATACTTTTAGATTGGTATATATTTTATGCAGAGTGCATCAACTCTTCACACTGTAGAACTTCAACAAAACCAGTTTCATGGGTAGAAACATAGTTTTACTAGTTGTATCTATATGTGATTCAACTAGCAAATAGTTTTTGTTTGCTATTTGTACTGCAACACTGCTTCATTGACTGTTCTTTCAATTATTAATTATTAGTAATTGAGAGATTTGATTTTCCACTAAATACTGCATTTTAAATCCTTTTATTAAAGAAAAAAAAAAATCAAATTGCCATGAGCTAAAAGGCACTCCTGCAGTGCCGGTTCTAAGATTGCAAGTGCTTTATATCATCAGACTCTGTTCATCAGCACTAGCAGCCTGTTAATTAACTCAGCTGTGAATGACCCCCTGCTATTTTACTAGGATTCGTAGTAGTAAAGTAAAGTAAGGACAAAAAGAATAGATAAAACATTACTTTTGCAGCCAACAGAGAATGGAAGAGTTCTGACATAATACTCGTTTCAGAGATAGTCTCCCTGTGGATAATCCCCACACTGTAAATTTCTGATGTCAGGCAGTGGCATCAGTTGGAATGTGATGATATAACCTCACACAGACACAAAATCTCCTAAACACTGGGAAGGAACTCATTTTTTGTATTCATCAAGTGAAAATTTCTCTCTGAAGAAGCCTGAACAGCAACTGTAAATGGAAAGGTAGCAGAAAATATTCTGCTAAATACTGTTGCTTTTCAACTATTACTGTATCATTAAATCTTTATTTCTATGTGTCACAATAATAACCTATAGCATAAAACAAAATCAAAGGAAGAAAAAAGCAATGCCACAAGAAAAAAAAAAACTGAGGTAATCTCAAAGGAAAAAAAGAAAAAGAAAAAAAGAAACAAGAAACTAATATAAAGAAGTTTTCTTAGAAGACGATAGAATAGAATAGAATAGAATAGAATAGAATAGAATAGAATAGAATAGAATAGAANCCAGCTTTGTTGCCCTTCTCTGGACACGTTCCAGTATGTCAGCATCTCTCTTGAATCAAACTCCCCCTCTACAATGCATTATGATTACATGCGGTGAATTCTGTCATGTGTAGTGAATCCTTGAAGTGGGATGATTCTGTCTGGACTCAATGATCTTAAAGGTATTTTCCAATTAAAAAAAAATATGATTCTGTGGTTCTATTACTTTATGAACTCTGAATGGTGTCATGAGTTTGTATTAAAGTTTCCTGAAGATAGATATTTCCACCCCCCCATTATTCTCATAAATCTCCCTAGAATTTTCTTTTTCAAGTGATCTTGCTTTTCTTTTTGCTGTATCTCTTTTGTTCATGCTTGTATCACAGTCTCACAGTATCACCAAGGTTGGAAGAGACCTCACAGATCATCAAGTCCAACCCTTTACCACAGAGCTCAAGGCTAGACCATGGCACCAAGTGCCACGTCCAACCCTGCCTTAAACAGCCCCAGGGACAGCAACTCCACCACCTCCCTGGGCAGCCCATTCCAGTAGCCAATGACTCTCTCAGTGAAGAACTTTCTCCTCACCTCAAGCCTAAACTTCCCCTGGCACAGCCTGAGGCTGTGTCCTCTTGTTCTGGCGCTGGCCACCTGAGAGAAGAGAGCAACCTCCCCCTGGCCACAACCACCCCTCAGGTAGTTGTAGACAGCAATAAGGTCTCCCCTGAGCCTCCTCTTCTCCAGGCTAAACAATCCCAGCTCCCTCAGCCTCTCCTCGTAGGGCTTGTGCTCGAGGCCTCTCACCAGCCTCATTGCCCTTCTCTGGACACGCTCAAGCATCTCAATGTCCCTCTTAAACTGGGGGGCCCAGAACTGAACACAGTACTCAAGGTGTGGTCTAACCATTGCAGAGTACAGGGGCAGAATGACCTCCCTGCTCCTGCTGGCCACACCATTCCTGATGTAACATGTACCACATGTAAACGTGTACCACCTCGCAACGTGACGTATGCTCTTGGAACTCCCACCTAGAAACCTTAGGAAGTCACAAATTTTCATAAAGTGACAGGTTTAAATATTTGTGATTCAAAGATACAAACGTTTTAAGTGTTGTTGTTTTTAAAGTGAGCCGACAGAAATGAAGCTCTCAAATTGGAGAAAAAACGTGGAATTATATTTGGAGAGATACAGAAAAGAAATTACAGAAGCAGATACAGCATCCATGGTGAACCCCCTGGAATTTTCCCCCAGGCCAAAACTAAATCTATAATCTCCAGTGCTCCAGTCCTTCCCCTTTATCAATGCCTCCCACATCCGTACCCCTAAACACAAGCCTCTGGAGGCCCCAGAACAGGCCTACTGCTTACATATTTCTCCCGATAAAGCAGCTCCTGCTCGACACAGGGCAGGAGGGGGAGGAAAGGGGAATGAGGTGTCCTTGCCATGAGTTTAAAAAGAGATAGCAGGATTATGGGATTGAATAACAACCTTCTAATACCCAGAAGATTTTTTTTTTACCCTATAGTTCTCAACCTGAGACAATAAGTTTAACATAAAACTTTATAGCAGGAAGAACTACATTTCTAAATTGAAGTTACTAGGGACTGATACACTTGAAAGGCTGTGGGAATGCAAAGTGAAGAAGGACAATAACAGGCAGATGCTGACCTTGGTTCCCACCAGCTGTTGGCTACCTTATCTCAGAAAGGATAGATAACGGACACCTTGTTAGTGAGGAAAGCAAGGCATGGTTTATGCAGATGGAGTGGGTTGTCCTTGACTAATTATGCTAATGTGTAGGCATGTGCTTTATGCTCTGAGGGTATATATTGAGAGATGAAATGATCAATAAATGTCTCCGGCATAATTCACATTGAATCGTCTGGAGTCCATGTGGCATTGCCTTGATCACATTGATCTGTGGTGCCTTGACCACGTTCCCGCAGCAAGCTAAACAGATTTCTGCAACAGAAGACCTTACAGTCTGCAGGAGAAACTGAGCAGAAAACCACTCTCCCCTCTCTTTGAGTCACTTAGGGTAGCTTTTCACTTGTAAACCAAATTCACCTCTCATTTAGTCTACTTTTAAATTGATACAGAAACGTCCTTGGCATTTTTGCCTACTTCATCCTAAAGGGACATGAAGTTGATTTTTTATTGTTTTGTTTCCTATAATCCTGAGGAGTACAAAAGTAGTTCAGCTCACTTGGTTTTCCATTCACAAATCTCTCAGGCAGCAACAAATAGCAAAAAAGAAAAGCTGAATGTGAAAAGCAGCAAGTAATTCTCACATTGGTATTCTGAAAACTTGTTGTTAATTGCCTCACAAAGCTCAGTTTTCTCGCTTTGTATTTCAGTGAAGTTCTGACAGCAGATAGCAGGTTTTAGTAAATTAATTGCATTATTTTAGTTGGAGTCCTAGGACTAATAAAACTCTGTTGTTTTGCATTGCTTTGAGCAGTAGAGGACTAGATAAAAGACATACTAGTGAAAATGTGGGTTGTCTTGAAAAGGAAAGGGAAAACCTTGTTATCCTGGATATGGAGAAGGCTTTGGTTTGTTATAAATAGGAGTACTGAACAGTAATTTCATGGCTTTCAGAGTAAGTAGGCTAATGAGCATATATGAAACAATAATACCTTTTTTTTTTTTTAATTGCTTTTAAAATGTGAACAAATTAAAAGCTTTATGGCAGAAGATTAATTTTGCTTTAAGCAAAATGTTACAACTACTGGTGAAGGCTAAGCATGGCTTGCTAAAAAGATACTTGTGGGAGCTGATAGCCAAAGGACAAATTTCATTTACAGTAAAAAATATTCTTCACCTGAATTGCATCTATATTTTAAAGAATCATTGCCTCTTCAGAAGAATATGTTTGGAGAAAGAGCCTGGGTTGCAGAAATTACTGGAGTTATAGGGTACATGTACGTATGGGGACAGGTAGGAGTAGCAGATAAATCATAGAATCATAGAATCATAGAATGGTTCAGGTTGGAAGGGACCTCAAGGATCATCCAGCTCCAACCCCCTGCCATAGGCAGGGACACCTCCCACTAGAGCAGGCTGCTCAAGGCCTCATCCAGCCTGGCTTTAAACGCCTCCAGGGAGGAAGCATCCACAACCTCCCTGGGCAACCTGTTCCAGCGTCTTACCAATATGTGTATTGGTAGACACAAATATGTGTCTTTATTTTCATTTTATTCTTCTTTGACCTGGAATGAGTAATAAAATAAACAATATTTGTTTGTTTCCATGGGAAAAATGAAATGTCAAGGAAGATAGGCAATCACACTGGAGAGTTGCACTGTGGGATGCTTATGCTCTTTCAGGTCAGTGTAGGTAGTTGGAAACAGAGTAAATAAAGCCACAAGAAACTGCTGAGTGGTAAAGAGAAGAGCCAGTTGCAAAGGGCTGCAGAACTTCGTGAGAACATTGCAAGACATAGTGATTCTAAGTAATCTATGAACAACTAAACCAAAATAATGTATGTAGGATAGAGAATATTTTTTCAGATACATAATCAGGACATTTAAAGTAAGTGTTTCTGCTTTTGCAGGAAACATTGTATTACAAGACTTCAGTGCACAAATTATTTCAGCAGACAAAAAGACAAATCAAATATTCAGAATATTTGGTGAGGAACTAGGAAACAAGAAAGTGAGCATCATTCTGACATTACAGAAATCCAAAGTGCACTCAGTGATGATAATTGCATGGAAAAACAAACCAAAACCAAAACCAAACAACACCCCTCCCCCTCCAAAAAAAGAAACACAAAGCCCCAATACTTTAAAAGCTTCAAAGAAAAGTGACAAAGATACACATTTCACATAATAAGAGATTTGATATACTAAGACCTAAAGCAAAAATAAGCAACACAACATGATAATGGTGTGTCAAATTATGAGTAGTGTGAAAGAAACAAAAAAGAAACAATTGTCTAGCTTCTCTATTACTACAAGAAATGGAATACATAAATTGAAGCTATTATACAGGTACAAAATGAAGGAGAATTTGTCAAACAATAACTGAGATGACATTATTTGTTGAAGTAGATTATACGTGTTTAAATCACGCTCCTTCAAAGGTAGAATAGAATAGAATAGAATAGAATGGAATCAATCAGGTTGGAAGAGACCTCCAAGATCATCCAGTCCAACCTAGCATCCAGCCCTAGCCAGTCAACTAGACCATGGCACTAAGTGCCTCATCCAGGCTTTTCCTGAACACCCCCAGGGACAGTGACTCCACCACCTCCCTGGGCAGCCCATTCCAATGGCAAATCACTCTCTGTGAAGAACAAACTCATGAAATAAAAGCTTTGAAATACAGAAATTTCCATGTCCCTGTTCATGTTCCTAATCTTTGAGAAAGGGTTTAATCACACACACACATACAAAACCCACAAAAAAACCCCCACAAAACCCAACAAAACAAATCCCCAACATATTAAATACAAACTTCAATACTTAAATTATTATACTATGCTACCCTTCCTCCACTTTCTTTCTCCAATTCCTTTTTCCTGCAGTACAAACATATTCACTCTCAGTGTCTGCATTCTTTCACCAGCCATCTGTTAATCCACCACCAAATACCAAAAACCCATCTCATTTGTTTTTAAAATTTTACATTCTTTCAAACTGCTTTGTTGTGTTTGTTTTTTTTTCTCAGAAAGCTGCCAATCCTGAAAATAGCCTTGTAGACTTGTGAGAATTATCACTGCAGACCATTTCTTAAAGTATTGCAGGTTTGCCAGAACTTTATAAGCAAGAACAAAGTAGCTGTTTGTGACAATTTCAAAGAATAATAGAATCGTACAATAATAGATTCGTAGCATTATACAACTTCAGAAAGCATCTAGTCCTGTCCAACTTCACCTTAAACACTCCCAGTGATAAAACATTGGCAAGTTCTCTGGTCATGTTGTGATGGATTGTATCAAAAGAGTTATAGATGTCTAGTTATGGGTTTAAGCTGGAAGAGGGGAGATTTAGGCTGGATGTTAGGAGGAAGTGCTTTACAGTGAGGGTGGTAAGACACTGGAACGGGTTGCCCAGGGAGGTTGTGGATGCTTCCTCCCTGGAGGTGTTTAAGGCCAGGCTGGATGAGGCCTTGAGCAGCCTGCTGTAGTGGGAGGTGTCCCTGCCTATGGCAGGGGGTTGGAGCTGGATGATCCTTGAGGTCCCTTCCAACCTAAACCATTCTATGATTCTAGGAGCACGACATTCGTAGCTCTTCCCTTTTTCAGTGATGCTCTTGCTCCACTATAGAAGACCACTAGGTTAATCAGTGACTTGCCCTTGATGAAGCCATGCTGGCTGTCTCTAACTGCCTTCCTGACTTCCATATGTTTTAATATGTCTTTCAAAAGACATATTAACCTCAACAGAGGTGAGGCTGACAGGTGAATAGTTCCCAGAGACCTTCTTTTTATCCTTTTTTAAAATGGATGCAATGTTCTCTTTTCACCAGTCGCTGGAATCTTTACCTGACTGCCATAGGCTTTGAAGTATGACAGAAAGCAACTTAGAAGCTATGCTAGTCCTTAAGACTCAAGATGCATCTCATCAAGTCCCATGGATTAATGTAAATTCAGATACAACAAGTGGTCACAAACCTGGCCTTTTATCATCTGAGGGACCACTTCTAATAGTTGTTTGAATAAGGCACATTAGACAAAATTAGGCTAGACATATTAAAAATCATTTGCTTATACTACTTACTATTTCATTGCTCTCAGTAGAAAGCCATACTGGTAGTTATGTTAAATAATTTGAATACTTACTTTTATGTTGACCAAAAAATCTCCAATCATTTTAAATGGTTATATGGAATAGAGAAAAGGAAAAGCATCCATTCTGTGCTAGTTTGAAGCTAGCTAGAGTGTTTTGGTGAGAAGAACTAGATTACAAGCTGTGAAAGAGAAACAATGGTGATGTCTGCTTCACTCATAGTAAGAACAAGTATGTAAATATAGATAACTCAGACGCTCTCTGTTTGGGCTTTAGGCTGCATCTCTCTCTCTCTCTCTAACCTAGCCTGCTGCCTTTGTGACTAATCCACCTGCTTCCTAACTCCCCATGGCTCACCCTCCATACTTTCTTAAACATAAGGCAAGGTCTAGGGTAAGGTAGAGGGGTGGGAGGAAAGGTGGAAGGGCAGTCCTGGGGACTCAGATTTCTGGGAGAGGAGTTGTGTTTCTGTATTACTTTTTAACTTGTATATTTCTGTATCTAACTGCATATATTGTAAATATCTGCCTGTATATTGTACTAAGATGTAAATACAAAACTTCATTCAATTTCCACANGTGTTTCTGTATTACCTTTTTAACTTGTATATTTCTGTATCTAACTGTATATATTGTAAATATCTGCCTGTATATTGTGCTAAGATGTAAATACAAAACTTCATTCAATTTCCACAGCTGCTGGGTCTAGTCTGGGTGATTTCCAAAGTGTGGGGTGGCAGGGAACACCCAAACCATCACACCATTCTCAGAGATTTAACTACACATGCAGAACACATAGAACAATAGAGGTTAGAAGCAACCTCGACAATCACCTAGTCCAACCTCCCTGTCAGGGCAGAATACTGAGATTATCTTGACAATGTAAATATTTTTGCTATGTATGGTTAATCTCATACAGCTGATTTTATAATAATTTGTAAAAGAAATAATAATTTTTAAAAAGTACCTGGTCTATAAATAAGAGTTGAATACTACATCTGTGCTAGTTTGAGCCTAGCTGGGATGTTTTGGTGAGAAGAACTAGATAATAGGCTGGAAAATGAAAACAATGGTGTTGTCTACTTCCCTCACAGCCTTGCTGAGATGTGTAAAGAAGAAAGGCAAAACATGAGATAAAGTCACTTTTGCTCTGCACTTCGTGCTGTGCTGTTCTCTCTTTGCCTGCTGCGAAGCTGAGGCTGCTGGCTGAACTCCATCTTGCTTTCTAACCTCACCCTCCATTTGCTTTGGCTGATTTCACCTTTGCTTCTTAATCCTCTTGGCCGAACCTCCATTCTTCCTTGGGACTGGGGTAAGGTTGAGAGGGGTAGGGGGAAGGTGAGGGGGTGGTTGAGAGCCCCTCCTGGGGACTCAGGTTTCTGGGAGGGGAGTTGTGTCTGTATTACTTTTACCTTGTCTATTTCTGTCTATAACTGTATATACTGTAAATATCTGCTTGTAAATTGTGCCAGCTGTAAATATAAGCTTCATTCAAATTTCCAGAGCCGTCTGAGTCTAGTCTGGGTGATTGCTAAAGTTGTAGGGGGGCAGAGAACACCCAAACCATCACAACATCACAAATTAGACTTAAGTCTGGGGAACATAAACAAGTTACCCTAAGTAAGAACACACATAAACTAATCCACAATATATACCTATGCTTGTGCTTCTAGCTCATGACAGATACAGGCTAATTGAATGTAGAGCATTCCTTTTTCCATTAGTGGCTATGTTAACTTCAATTACATTGTATTTGCTTTGGGGTGATTTGATTCTACATAATAAGTTACCACAGATGAGTAGATGTGTGTCGGCTTTCTCCTTACCGACAACTGCTTTGTATCTAAGGCCCTTAACTGTGTTACCAGCGCTTGCAATTGAACATCTCTTAATTGAAATTGCAGTTGTCACTGAAGGCAGTGTCTTCAACATGTTCATGCTTTTAGTACCTATCACTGTGTCATAATTACAATACAAAGTCAACACTTACCTCTTTTTTTTTTTTTTTAAATCTTTCCACTATATACTGATTTATGTTTCAAAATTTGACCATGATAACTGGCTAATTATTTTCTAGGTGGTCCTCCACTACATCAGTTGCCTGTTATGCTAATTAGACTTGAGGGAATATCTTTCTCTTTAGTTATTGCCAATGTCAAAGTATTCTAGAGGGAAGCTGATTAGTGATGGAGCTTCATTGGACTTGAAATGTACTGAGGTCTGATCTCCCATTTAGGCACTAAACCTTTGAAATTTTGTTTTATGTCAGAACAGTGCACCTGCTCCTGCTAAGGGGCATGGATTGACTGAAGGATTTACAAACCCCCAGAGAAGTTCATCTACTTTATCGAGCAATCCTGTCAGTTTTTCTGCAGAGTCCAACTTCTCGTTATATAATTCCTATGTTTCATCTCTCTGGTTCACCAGTGGGTAAACTAATTTCCTACCTAATGGAAGGATTTGTGACAGCTTTAATGTGACTTGAGGCTAATGAATTGAACTAGGCTCATTTCAAAACTCATTCCAATAAGAAAGACTTTGTGACCTATGAAATCTTTTCACAGCTACGCATCATCTTTAACAGCATATTTAGCTCAGCTCAGCTCAAGAGAAAACATTGCAGTACCATACTCATGCCTGAAGTAAAAATTTGTTAATATCTTTTTTTTCTCCTCAACTCTCTATCCCCACTCCCACCCATATCTGGACTGCTTTTCACTGGTTTCCTTTCACACTTTGCAAATATTGTCTTCTGCTGTGCTCCAGCTGGCAGGAACTCAGCATCTCTCAGTGCTCACATTTGGAATCCATCCTGAGAAGACGAGGGACTGAAAGCAGTGAAATCAGAATTGGACTATTTTCCCTACATTCATCTGCAGCTAATCCCACGCTTGTCAAACTAAGTTGGTTACCAATATCTGAAAGTGTCATTGCTACTGTTGTGACTACAGTGGTGCAATGACAGACCACGTGAGCAAGTTACACAGTGCCAAAAGATGTCATGGGGAAAATGTTCGCATGCGGCGAAATAGCTGTGGGAAGAACTATGTTTGCTCTTATCAAGGTGACAGTTACTTAGCTGCATTTAAGACTAGTGCAAACAAAAAAAAAAAGATGGCTGTGAAATCATGGTTAGGCCAAGAGAAATACGGAACGGTATTAAAAACCTTTTGTCAGCCACCCAGCTAAAGTCATGTTAGTGCGTGCTTTTTCTGTAAAATCACTTACTTTCTGTTGAGAACAGACTGAAATAAAACAAAATTGTTGTTCAAGACAGCAAGGAACCTCAGACTGCAGTGAGTTGACCTTAGCCAGCAGCCAAACACCCACACTTCTCCCCTCTCCTGAAGGATAGGGAGAAAGTGGAACAAGGCAAGAAAATTAATGGATTGAGATAGAGACAATTTAATGGTGAAGCAAAGCGAAGTAAGAAATTAATGTACTACTTCCCATCAGGAAGCAGACATCCAGCCATTTCCTGGCATGCAGGGCCTCGGCATGTGTGAGAGTTGCTTGGGAAGGCAGACTCTGTGTGCTAGTTTGAGCCTAGCTAGAATGTTTTGGTGAGAAGAATTAGATTACAGGCTGTGAAAAGGAAACAATGGTGATGTCTACTTCACTCATAGGCTTGCTGAGATGTATAAGAACAAGAACACAAACGCAGATAACACAGTTGCTGTCTGGGCTTTGGGCTGCATCTCTTTCTCTCTAACCTAACCTGCTGTCTGTGTGACTAATCCACTGGTTTCTAACTCTCCTGGTCATCCCTTCAACTGACCTTGAACATAAGGCAAGATCTTGGGTAAGGTAGAGGGAGGTGGGAAGAAAGGTGGAAGGACAGTTCTGAGGCCCTCCTGGGGACTCAGGTTTCTGGGAGGGTTGCTGTGTTTATGTATTATCTTTTAACTTGTATATTTCTGTCTATAGCTGTATATACTGTAAATATCTGCTTGTATATTGTGCTAAGCTGTAAATAATAAGCTTCATTCAATTTCCAGAGCCGCTGAGTCAAGTCTGGGTGACTTCCAAAGTGGGGTAGGGGCGTGGGGGCGAGATAACACCCAAACCATCACACTCTGTAACCACAAATGTTCCTCATTCCTCTTACTTTCTCAGAGCTTTTTACTGTTCAGTTCAATGTCATATGATGTGGGATATCCCTTTGGTCAGTTCATGTTAACTGTCCTGGCTGTGTTTCCTTGTAATTTTTTGCACACCATCAGTCATCAGGAGGAAGGTTGCATGGCAAAAAGAAGAAAGAAAATTCTTTGATGCTGTGCAAACACTACTCAGCAACAGTCAAAACGTTGATAAGTTCTCCATGCTGTTTTAGTCACCAATACAAAACACAACACCATTTGGGCTGCTAAACATTAAGTGAACTTCAGCCAGGCCCATTACTCAAAGGTATATGCATGTACTAGATGAAAAACAAACAAATAAACAAAACCAAACCTAAATAAAACAACAGCTTTTCATCCGGGTTGATGAAAAACTCAACATGAGCCAACAGTGTGCACATGCAGCCCAGACAGCCAACCGTGTGCTAGGCTGCATCAAGAGAAGTGTGGGCAGCAGGGCAAGGGAGGGGATTCTCCCCCTTTGCTCTGCTCTCCTCAGACCCCACCTGGAGTACTGTGTGCAGTTCTGGAGCCCCCAACACAAGAGGGATATGGAGCTGCTGGAGCGGGTGCAGAGGAGAGCCACGAAGATGATCAGAGGGCTGCAGCAGCTCTGCTATGAGGCCAGGCTGAGAGAGTTGGGGCTCTGCAGCCTGGAGAAGAGAAGGCTTCGAGGAGACCTTAGAGTGGCTTTCCAGTATTTGAAGGGAGCCTACAGGAAGGCTTGGAAGGGACTATTGACAAGGTCTAGTAATATCAGGATGAGGGGGAATGGGTTTAAGCTGGAGGAGGGGAGATTTAGACTGGATGTTAGGAGGAAGTTCTTTACAGTGAGGGTGGTGAGACACTGGAACAGGTTGCCCAGGGAGGTTGTGGATGCTTCATCCCTGGAGGCGTTTAAAGCCAGGCTGGATGAGGCCTTGAGCAGCCTGCTCTAGTGGGAGGTGTCCCTGCCTATGGCAGGGGGTTGGAGCTGGATGATCCTTGAGGTCCCTTCCAACCTAAACCATTCTATGATTCTATGATTCTATATACATCTAAGAATAATTTAAGGATCATAATTTTCCCAAGATACGCGAACATTTTCAATCTTTTTTAATTTAGAATGTTTCACCTCCTACATACAGCTACTGCTATCCCATTAGTTAAAAATTTGCAATATGTTCTCCTCCCCATGCAGCAAAATATTTCTACATCAAAATGCATTGTCACCTCAGCTGCCTTCAAGACTGACTTCAAGTTTTCCTGTGTGTTACCCTACAGTAAATAAGTAAAGAGATAATCATCAAATAGATTTTAATTCCAGTTTTAATTCAGGCTTTCAAAAATCCCAAGAACTTCTTAAAAATTCCATACAATTTTAGGGAGCAACTTCAGGTTTACCAATTTAATCAAAAGCTCTTATGAATCCTTTATTTTCTCCCAGAACAAAGTAATCACAGTATCACAGTCTCACAGTATCACCAAGGTTGGAAGAGACCTCACAGATCATCAAGTCCAACCCTTTACCACAGAGCTCAAGGCTAGACCATGGCACCAAGTGCCACGTCCAACCTTGCCTTGAACAGCTCCAGGGACGGCGACTCCACCACCTCCCTGGGCAGCCCATTCCAGTAGCCAATGACTCTCTCAGGGGAGAACTTTCTCCTCACCTCGAGCCTAAACTTCCCCCGGCGCAGCCTGAGGCTGTGTCCTCTCGTTCTGGTGCTGGCCACCTGAGAGAAGAGAGCAACCTCCTCCTGGCTACAACCACCCCTCAGGTAGTTGTAGACAGCAATAAGCAGGTTAAAAACCTCATGGCTCTTGTTCTGGTTTATAGGTTGATGTGTTTCATAGGAATTTTGTTTGTTTGGGGTTTGGTTTTGTTTGGTTAGACTCTGCTCTGCTCCTGTTCCAGTACAAGCTAAAAATACAGTGGCTGGCTGTGGAAATCGGCCTTTATGCAAATATGATAATTTCTTGTCCTACAAACATTTTGATGTCTTTTGTTTTCCTTTTTTTTTGGCAGATATGACATACTGTCTCCTTCAGAGGAAAAATGAGGGCTTTGATGAAACTCATGGGAATTGTTAATACATGTCACAGTGCAGATTAAGCCTTCTGTTTGATAAAAGTCAATCTAAAGGTCTTGCTTCCTCAGTTCACTTTGCGCATGATGTTTTCCTTCATTTTATACTGCCAGGAGGGATGCATTATGCTACCTCAATTAAAATCTTAATCAAGGAGCCTTTTACAGGGTTCATGTAATCTTTTAATTTACGTTGTAGAGATGTTTTGTGGCATTTCATATTTACTTGAATTCCTTTATGAATGGAAGAATTCAAACAAAAATGTGAGGAAGGAAAATTCTGGGTATCTTTTCTAAGTTTTATTTGTACATAACTTCACAGCTGGGATACTGCAGATACAAATATTAATGCAGATACACAGGTTTTCTATTAAAAAAACAATCCAACTGTAATCCATTTGTCTTTGCATTTTCCAATTTGGTTTCTGAAATTTCTTCTCATTCTCTAATACAATAGAGTCACTAATTTGTTTCTTTTATATCTTTTGTGATTGTTGGTTGAACAATGCATAGCTGATTCTGAAGAGTCATAATAGGAGTATGTGGAACAAGCAAGCATTGGATGAACAAGGACTAGTTTGTATGGGAGTTTAATTATCTTCCGGATCTACATTCTAGATATAAGTGCCACTGAATAACTGTGTTGTGGTAGGCCTGATAGGCCCAAAATAGGCTTATGCATGTCCTGCCTTGCCTAGGCATGTTTTTCTGCTCCACCAGAGAGGCAAACACAGGAAATGGACACAAAAGAACATGGAGACACTCAGTCCTGTGGTGTAAGGTACACACACTTAGCTTGTGCCTGCCTAGTGCCAGGCCTGTGCTTTTCCCAAGTTAGGGAAAAGTGAGCCTGTGGCTTTGCCTAATATGGTGTGGTTTGGCTAACTGCTATCCTGATTGGCTCTTCTGTGTCCAAAGGGAAACTAATCTTGACCCACATTGATAAAAGGAGATACACAGGTGAACAACCTGCTTTGGCTTCCCTGCTTTGCTTCTCTGCTCTTTGCTGTGCTCTCTCTGCTGCGCCCAGCCCTGCTGCTATTGCACACTGCCTTATTGCTTGCCTGCTAAACTCCACTGCTGCGAGTTACCAGAAGCAGGTCCTGGATACCTACACGCAATCAGCCTGTGTGGCCAGCGTGACATGGTGCCGAGATTGCACCACATCTGCCTTCTGCACCTGAAGGTCCTGCCTAGAATTCCTGGACATACATACATATCGTCCAGAAGAAGCCAGGAGAACAAGGTCAGAGATTGTCTGCGTCCTTTCCCCAGAAGCCAGGAAGATCCTTGTCTCAACGTCCAGCATTTGGGCACTGTCTGGACTGTGGCTAGCCCCCACGAGGGTAATAATAATAATCTGTGAGTAAATGCTTAAATGCCTCTTTGTAATTCTCTACCACCTTCTGGCATAGAGCAGAAAGAGCTTGAGCCCATCTACTGGGCAAGTGGCATATTGACCACAAGTGGCAATGACCTTCTCTTCCAGTTCAATTAATGTTTATATATTCTGCTGTTTCTTACTAGATGTAGATATTATCCATAGAATGTTTCCATAGCCATATAAGAACCAAAATATTGTTAAGATGAGTGGTTGGGGGTGGCGAGAGTTCTGAATAGCAAAATTAATAAACAATAGTAATTTTGGAAAATATCATCATGCATCAATTAATTTCCGCTCCCCAACAGACTGCAGCTAGCTAATAGCAGCCAATTAGACAATGCTTTTTTCTTCTGTAGCTAAACTAATGGCAATATGGTAATTATTTTCAGTCCTCTTTAAGAAAATTAAATCCATGGAAGCAAGGTGAAACATCAAGCATCATTGAAATAGAAAGGACACTGGAGGGGAGTTCTGTGAGAAATCTTACTAGGATGTTTCTGAAACATTGTTAAGATTGTCAGTGATCTTTTATCTCTCAGAAAAAAACAAAAACAAAAACAAAAACAAAAAACCAAACCAAAACAAAACAAACCCCAACCAAACAACAAAAACCACACCAAAACAAAAAAAACCCACCCCAAAACCAACTGTTGACGGGAAAGGAATTGAGAACTGACCCTGGTACAAGCACTGTCGACTCAATATGAGTGATAAGCAAGTACTTGTTTCATTCAGATAGCTCAGGGTATTTAAACACTCAGTAAATTATGCCTACTAGTCAGAACATGATTTGCCATAGATCTAAATACTACATTTACATGGTCCACCTACTTGCAGTTTCAACAAGCAGTTATTTCTACAAGGGTCTTTGCTCTGCAAAAGTTGTTTAGCAAGTTGTCAAGGACAAACGTTCTTGACAACTTGCTGCACACTATGCTACAGCATATGTGCAGAGCGTGCAAGCCGTGCAGGCCAGCTGAGACCTGCTCTAAAGTCAAAAGCCTATTGCAAAGCAACATAATCATAATTGTCCCCAAAGCCTGGGTTGTTCAATGCTTCCTTGAAATCATGTCCTCTTTCTTTAAGCCATTCTGCAACAACCAACCAAGCAAACAAACAAAAAACACCCAACCCACATTATTAGCCGAACTATGGGGAAGTTTTGCTCCAACAAATTAATTTCTACTATCATTAGAAAACAAAACAAAAAAGCAAAAGAAACAAAAACTAAGGCAATGCATTTTGCACTACAGATCCTTTTGCAATCACCAGATTAAAACTGAAAATTGTATTCAAGTTAAAGGTTTAATTACTGGTCAGACTGGTAGCCATTACTTCAGTTTTTAAGGACTTGTGTGAGAAGTGCTGCATTATTCAGGACTCACAACACACTGACCTCAGTACCGCTGAGTATTAGATGTTACCTTTTTACATAAGTCTAATTAAACAGCTTTGGTTCTACATTATCTAGAAGCAATATGCTTTAGACCACACTCTAACACATTGACATGTTTTCCTATACCTCCAAGCAGCTATAAAAATTGTAGCACATATACATATTAGTTCCCTTTCCACTTAACTATAGTGTAAGACAGAGTAAGGCCATGGAGACACCTGAAGAATCTCTCTTAACAGAGAAGATTCTTCTTCTCCCAGAAGAATCACTGAAGATGTGTCCAATCAGTCACATCTCTTGAGGTTGCCTGGATGAAAGAGATCTGATCACTTCAAAACCAGTATTTGCAATGTTGTTGTCCTTTTGCTATTAAATTACCATAACATTATACTAAATCTCTGGAAGTTTAAAGCTTCTTTCAAGAGATCTCTCCAATCTCTAATTTTGAGCTTATTTCTCATTCAGCCTACTGCAGCTAATTATCTTGAACTCTTTTGGCATTCATTGTAATAGTGCTAATTTGTAATTGCTAATTATAATGGATTTGTTTGGTATTCTTTATAACAGCCCTGATTGTAAAGAATTAAGTTGACATTTATAAGGACGTCACATGTATTTCCTCAGCACACAATTGTAATTTAATTATTGGTAACATATTACTTAATAGAAAGTTAGACTTCAACTACACTTTGGAAGACTCAAATATATGCCTAATACTACAGAAGAGTACACATTAATAGGCATGGTAATACATGGAAACTTCACATCAAATAAAGAAAATAAAATGGTTGTTAAAGGATTGTTAAAGGAGTCAAACACTGGAACAGTGTCTAGGCATGTGAAATCTCCATCCCTAGCAATATCCAAAATGTCACTACACATGACCCTGAGCAAAGACTTTGACCTGAACTATTTTTGGTCAGTTAGAGTGGACTAGAGATGATGAAGGTCCCTTCCAACCACAATTAGAATAGAATAGAATAGAATAGAATAGAATAGAATAGAATAGAATCAATCAGGTTGGAAGAGACCTCCAAGATCATCCAGTCCAACCTAGCACCCAGCCCTATCCAGTCAACTAAACCATGGCACTAAGTGCCTCATCCAGTCTTTTCCTGAACACCCCCAGGGATGGTGACTCCACCACCTCCCTGGGCAGCCCATTCCAATGCCAATCACTCTCTCTGTGAAGAACTTCCTCCTAACATCCAGCCTATACTTCCCTTGGCACAACTTGAGGCTGTGTCCCCTTGTCCTGTTGCTGGTTGCCTGGGAGAAGAGACCAACCCCCACCTGGCTACAACCTCCCTTCAGGTAGTTGTAGACAGCAATGAGGTCTGCCCTGAGCCTCCTCTTCTCCAGGCTAAACAACCCCAGCTCCCTCAGCCTCTCCTCATAGGGTTTGTGTTCCAGGCCCCTCACCAGCTTTGTTGCCCTTCTCTGGACACGTTCCAGCACCTCAACATCTCTCTTGAGTTGAGGAGCCCAGAACTGGACACAGTACTCAAGGTGTGGCCTGACCAGTGTTGAGTACAGGGGAAGAATAACCTCCCTCGTCCTACTGGCCACACTGTTCCTGATACAGGCCAGGATGCCATTGGCCCTCTTGGCCACCTGGGCACACTGCTGGCTCATCTTCAGCCTACTATCCACCAGTACCCCCAGGTCCCTTTCCTCCTGGCTGCTCTCCAGCCACTCTGTCCCCAGCCTGTAGCGTTGCTTGGGGTTGTTGTGGCCAAAGTGCAGAACCCTGCACTTGGCTTTGTTAAATTTCATCCCATTGGCCTCTGCCCACCCATCCAGCCTGTCCAGGTCCCTCTGCAGGGTTCTCCTACCTTCCAACAGATCAACACCTGCTCCTAGCTTGGTGTCATCTGCAAACTTAATGATGCTGGACTCAATTATTTGGATTTTTTTTTTAATATGTAGGTTATTAATATTTTTTTCTACATGAAATAGCTTTATTTTAACATGAAAATCAAAATAAATGGGCTATATTCAAAGCCAATTAGTCAAATGAATTATATGAAATGTACTGCAAAGAAGTTCTGTATAAGGTCCTTACTCTATTTTCCCTCTCATGCAAGTGCCTATTGCAAGGCTGGAATCAAGCTACATATCTCTTCCTGTTTATTTATAGAAGGCAANTGTCAACACCCTCTAATAATGTCTTTATTGCAAATCATCACCAAACATAATACCAGTAATCAGTAGCTCTTAAGAGAGCTAAATGCAATATTGTGTACATGTGTAAACAGGGAAATGATTCAATACTGGTGATGTTTATGATGCTGGTGATACAGAAAGCTCACATTACAATTAGATTCTATGGAAAAACTGGTTAGAAGATATTGACATGCCAGATGAACTGAATGTCATCTAAATTAATTCTAGAAGTGAGAGGACACTAGAAAATCTAATAAGATGGGTTTTTTAAACACCTCTGTTTAAAAATAGCAGTACAAATAAACAAAAAATTACAAAGGGGGGGGGGGGAAGAAAGAAACAATATAAAACCAAACTAAAACAATAAAAATTTAAAAAACAACAATTAATGGCATCACTTTGTCCATGGATACTCATTTGAAGGTTTCTGGAACTTAACAACAGAGGATGGAATGTTGTATTCCTCTTAACATTCCAAGGGACATATTATCAAATGAGGCTCCAAAAGAATTATTCATCATTCTTATATGTCTCTTCACCTTCCCCAAGGACTATATAAATATCTGGGTTTTCAGAAACACCTGCGTTGAGTCTAAGTCATTAGAAGCAATGTATTAAGTGCTGCACTCAAAGAAGCTGTCACGGAGGGGGATTCTGCCACCTACGCTGATTGTGGCGGAGGGGAGAAATTAATAGATGTGAGAGGGTATTCATAAAAATAGATATGTTTATTAACCTCAATATTTTGAACTCTCGCCACCCCCAACCACTGAACTTATAATATTAACATTTGTTCTACACGGTTGTGAAGACATTATGGGAATATATCAAGCTGTAACTATTATAATAACCAGCATACATTCAAAATATTAAACAGAGAGAGATTTCCCCACAGCTTAATGCCGTTTGGGGACAGGATACTACTTGCCCAACAAGTGGGACTGAAAGCTCTTTCTGCTCTATGGCAGAGGCAATAAAAATTACAGAGGTATTTACTCACAATTCTGATTAATTATGGATCACCCTCTGGGGCTACATCGCAGCCTATACCAATGTCCAATCTGCCCGTGGACGTCGAGGCTGGAATCCTCCGGCTTCAGGGGAAACGATTCTCTGACCTTGTGCTGCTGGCTCCTCCTGGATGCTCTGTCCAGGGAATTCGTAGGCAGGATCTCAAATGCAGAGGAAATACGATCCCATGCAGTCTGAGCATGGTCGACGCTGGCTACTCAGGCTGATCGTGTGCAGACAAGCGGGTCTGCTCCTGGCAACTTGTGCCAATGGTGCACAGCAGGCAATCATAAGGCAGCCGGTGCGCAGTGGGATGCACAGCTGCACGGGAGTCTGAGCTCTGTATATACAGGCAGGCTTAAGTGAGCTCTGCAAGTGAGTATGCAAGCAGGCAAGCGAGTGAATGAGCTAGCACGTGAGCCTGCGTACATTTATTAAATGTGAGCCGAGATTAATGGTCTCATTGGCCACACTATCACCCAATCACCTTTGGCAATCACTCTAATATACCCAAAAGAGGAAGAACCCATAGGCTGTTCTCCTCCAAAAATGGGGGATGCATACATGCATTGCCTTGCATGCAACAGGGGTGTAGGTCTCATGAAACCCCTCCTATGTGACCGGATTAAACCAGACTAGGTTGTCTGGGTTTCCTTTGTCCTGTTTTCCTGCCCCTGGCTGCAATGCAGACAGGCAGGTAAACATGTCTGGACAAGACAGGACATGCTCAAGCCTATTTTGTGACCCTTGGGACTCTCCACCACAGAAACAATAATGGAAGTGATGGGACAATTGTTATTTAATAGTTTTACCCTAACAGTTAGCATATGATTACACACAGTGTGACATCCACAGTTTTACAGGAAACTATAAGGAAATGATTTTCAATTCTGCTTTGTTGTTTTTTTCTTCCCAGCGATCTGCTACCCTATTGCTGTCATCAGTGAAGTTTCAGGCTGAGTACCACTTCTCTTTATGAATTCTGAGTGTCATAAAGCCAAGCATAATCAATGACTCCAAGAAAAACTGTGATTGTCATGCATACATTTCAATATATCTTATAATTACTCTCTTTGCATGCACAAGGAGTCATGTGTTTCTAGGCTACATGAGGTCTATTATGTACAGGAATATCACCTTTGAATACATAGAGGTTTTGAGAAAGTGCTAGGTCATTATTACATTTTCTGAAATACTTTCAGTTATGTTTCAATATTAACTTTTAATAATACTGATATATGCTGTACCTTTTAGTTCCAATAGTTCAGCTAATAGAATGGCCACAAGATCGTAAGGAAAGTCAGAATATACACAAACTTCAGTTCTTTTTCAATGACTGTTTTCTGTTACTATTCCATGCTCTGTTTTCATGGTGTCTGTTACTGATTTTCACTAGTGTTGGTGAGAAAGTGAAAAAATCAACTTATATCGATGTAGTCAACTATATAATGCTAAAAACAGCACAGGGAAAACAGTGTGTGATTAAAACACTGTACTGACAAATGATGAAGAGCTTTGTTTTGGGAAGTGCCAAGATAAAGATATTCTTAATGATTAGAGTGGAAAGATGGTGCTGAATATTACACTGCAGGGATTTGTCATCCATATCCATAAGTAAAGATTATTCTACTAGGTGCTGTGATTTTCTTGAGTAGTCCCCTGGAATGGCTGTCAGAGTGTGAAAAGGCAAAAATATTGAGCCATGACAAGTTTTTTGTAGTAAAATCTCAAGGTGCTATTATTTCCTCTTGGAATGCTTCTGGTTGGCTAATCAGAAGTCAACAGCTTTTATTGAAAATGTGTTCTGATTTGTTCTCAGTGTGTGAAACTCAAGTTTGACATTTTAACCAAGGAATCTGAAGTTAGGTGTGCTAGTTTGAGCCTAGCTAGCATGTTTTGGTGAGAAGAACTAGATGATAGGCTGGAAAATGAAAACAATGGTGAGGTCTACTTCCCTCACAGTCTTGCTGAGATGTATACAAAAGAAGAAAGGCAAAACAAAGATTACAGCATTTGCTTCTTCTCTTCGCTTGGGAGCTTTGCCTGCTGGGGAGAGCAGAGGCTGCTGGCTGGACTCCATCTTGCTTTCTAACCTCACCCTCCTTTGCTTGGCTGCTTCACCTTGCTTTTAACCCTTTTGGCCGAACCTCCATTCTTCCTTAGGACTGGGGTAAGGTTGAGAGGGGTAGGGGGAAGGTGAGGGGTGGTTGAGAGCCCCTCCTGGGGACTTCAGGTTTCTGGGAGGGGAGTTGTGTCTGTATTACCTTTTTTACCTTGTATATTTCTGTCTATAACTGTATATACTGTAAATATCTGCTTGTAAATTGTGCCAGCTGTAAATATAAGCTTCATTCAAATTTCCAGAGCTGACTGAGTCTAGTCTGGGTGATTTCTAAAAGTTTGGGGGGCAGGGGATACCCAAACCATCACATTAGGCATCAAAATACACTTTGAGATTCCCTCTTGGATGATGCATAGGGAAAAGTGTAGCTTCAACCTAGTTTTCCTCTATATGTTACGATGCCATGGAGCAAAGCTTGACTGAAAGTATTGGTTAGGTGAGTGACACTAATTACAGCTGGCCAGTTGTATTTCTAGCACTGCTATTAAAACAAACTAAGTACTGACAGTTGCTATGGGAGAACTTTTTCCAAATACTCAGGCTACATCTCTCATGTTAATTATTTCTTTGTATGGTGGGAAAGACATGAGGTAGGTGAACTCCAAATAGGGTAGGAAACCAAAGTAAATGATAGTAAAATGAGTCAAAACAACTATCTGGATTTAGTTATGGAAAAAGGCAAAAGAATTGGTTTGGGTGATGTAGTTAATTGAGATCATTGCCAGCTTTAACCAACCACCTAAATTGGAAAACAGCAGCAAAAATATTAGTTCATCCACAGGGACAAATTCATGGGCATCCAACACCTTGAGAAAGGGTAAACCAAAGGCAGAATCACTTCCAGGACTTGGGCATATTAACCAGTTCAAATAACATATGTTGTGCTCCTCACTCTATGGTACTGATGACACCTTGAACAAATAGGTGGGGATCTCTACTGGTGTAACTGCATTTGAGACAGAGTGAATGAGCGTGTCACAGTAAAGAAACCTTGAAATAGAAAGTTATCCACCTGCTATTCTCATGTTGTTTGACAAATAAAAATCTAAAATGTATCCCACTCAGGGAACTGGCTCTATTTTTTGCTGCTATCTCAGCCTAAATACACATGATTCTACTAGTCTATGATTCTATGATGTCGACCACAAAGAAATAAACAAATCTCCTTGTGAAATTACAAGGACTGACAGTCTTAGCATCTCTGTAACTCACAGCTTTCTTAAAGTACAAAGATAAAACTGGACAAATACTTATATTAGAACATGGTGTATTTAATAGTAAAGTCAGCACCTAAATTTGCAGCATAAAACAAAATGGACGCTTACCATGCAACAAGATCATAGGTGAAATATATACTTCATCCTTAAATTCCACTAGGCTAACATAAAGCTGTATCATGCACCAGCTAAAATATATGATGTGCTCATTGATGTGTATTGTATTTCAGAAACATATCCTGACGGTTCTGAAGAAGGGGATTGCTTTCATGAAGCCTACACTGAAAAGAAAGGTCACTTGGATTAGGACACTTTGCTTCATTTGAGGGGTGTTACTTGTTTTGAGTATTCCAGGGTCTACAGCTACCTGAGGGCCGGTTGTAGCCAGGAGGAGGTTGCTCTCTTCTCTCAGGCAGCCAGCACCAGAACAAGAGGACACAGCCTCAAGCTGCCCCAGGGGAAATTTAGGCTTGAGGTGAGGAGAAAGTTCTTCACTCAGAGAGTCATTGGCTACTGGAATGGGCTGCCCAGGGAGGTGGTGGAGTCGCCGTCCCTGGAGCTGTTCAAGGCAGGATTGGACGTGACACTTGGTGCCATGGTCTAGCCTTGAGCTCTGTGGTAACAGGTTGGACTTGATGATCTGTGAGGTCTCTTCCAACCTTGGTGATACTGTGATACTGTGATATTTCATAACTCTTTTTCTTTCATGTCACAAGGAATGCCATACTTTCTGGGAAAAATAAAGAGAGAGAGAAGGGAAATGAAATACATTCTTTTCTTTGTCCAGGGGGGAGGACTGGAATTCTGTATTAATTCTAAATTGTATATAATTATAAATACATGTAAATATATTGTTTATATATGCCTGTAAATTTAGGTTGCTCTAAATATATAGCTTTATCTTACTTCCAAGCTGTCTGAGCTGGTCTGGTAAATTTTATTTAGGGAGTGATTTCTCAAAACCCACCACAGAAGCATTCACTGGATCAGATTATTCAGAGGTAGGATATTTTGAAGAATGACAAGTCTGAATTCAGTACAAATATTTAATGTGCCCTTTCACACAGGTTTTTTTTGGTTAAATACTGTGCACATAGCCTTATCTTTTCACAGTATCACAGTCTCACAGTATNCATAAATCAGTCTTGATAATCACCTTAAAATTGGAATGAGATGTACTGTGGAAGTATATAAGACAGACAAAGAAATCACATTGTCACTTTTCTTGCTAATTGATGAACAGAGCAAACTGCTTGACCAGTAATGTTTTCGATCATGATGTCCTCTTTTCTTCTAATTTTTCACCTTGGAATTGCTGTTACTGAAGAGAAGCCCTGAGAAGTCATGGCCATGGGCTACAAGTCATTAGCCGTTCTGAGTCAGTCAGAACAGATGTCTGGAGCTGGTCCACAGATGTATCTCATACTGTGAGCACCACACTCGGTATAAAGGAGGAAGTTTGCTGAGAAAAGAGAAGTTACTTGATGAAGCACCTTCTTCCTCTGCTCCTCTTTCCTCTGCTCCTCAAGACTGTTTTATTAAGTGTTATGGCTGCTGCACTTTTGCTTGGCTAAGTATAACTTTATGTATCTTGTACTGACATTGGTATTAATTTGGCTGTTTCACTAAATCCATTTTCATTTCAGCCTGTGAGTCTTCTCTCCTTTTACTGCTTCCTTTTCACTGCTGGGGAGGGGTCATTGGGTGATAGAGTAATTGCTATAGTTTAGCCCTAGATACAAGCTACAAGCATAGACTTCATCAGATTTATTTTTTATTATTTTCTAAGCCAAGGAGTAAAATTCATCAGAGGATTCTGTTCAAACATCCAAGTGGGAGTCTCTGGCTATGTGTAAGTGGATATGTTTGAAGTATCATTAGGCATTGCAATTCCTTTCTTGTGGTTGGAACCGCCGTTCAAGGAAATGAAACTGCTGTCCAAAATAGGCAGACAAAAGTTTGGGATCTTTAAGGTCTGGAATGTCTGAGAAATATTCATATAAATATATATTCATATAAATATGTATGCAGATATTTTCTTAAAAAAAAAAAAAAGTAACTGATTTATTTAATTCTCTGAAAATAAATCATGATATCCTAAATTGCATCTCAAAGTATTTGTGATGGTTTGGGTGTTCCCTCCCCCCCCACCCCACTTTAGAAATCACCCAGACTAGACTCAGCTGGCTCTGGAAATTGAATGAAGCTTATATTTACAGCTGGCACAATAGACAAGCAGATATTTACAGTATATACAGTTATAGACAGCAATATACAAGTTAAAAGGTAATAGAGAAACACAACTCCCCTCCCAGAAACCTGAGTCCCCAGGAGGAGCTCTCAATTGCCCCTTCACCTTCCCCCTACCCCTCTCAACCTTACCCCAGTCCCAAGGAATAAGGGAGGTTCAGCCAGGGGGTTTAGGAAGCAAAGTGGATTAGCCAAAAAAAAACAGAGGGTGAGGTTAGAGAGTAAGATGCAGCTCAGCCAGTTCCCCAGCAGAAGCAAGACTCTCTTATCTATGTTTTGATTCTTATTATACATCTCAGCAAGCCTATGAGCAAAGTAGACATCACCACTGTTTTCCTTTCACAGCCTGTAATCTAGTTCTTCTCACCAAAACACTCCAACTAGCTTCTAACTAGCACATACTGGGATTTACTTCACAATAGATGGCATGAAATTTTACTAAGACAAACAGTGCTAATTGTAACAAACAGAAAATTTTAACAATTACTTTAAGCTGTTTATCTTGCAGAAGAGATGCCAAAATTTGTAGTGAAGACTCTTATAGTTTCTGCTCTTGTGGACAGAAAAAAACCCCAACTTTCTATCTGAAGCAAGTCTCAGCTGTAAAACTAAACTTGACTATTACAGTATGCTGTAAATTATAACTACATGTTGTAAATATGACAAATATAATTAAATCCTATTGAACACTGGAAAGTAACCAGGAAACTTTGTGATGCCTTGTCAACATCAAAGGAGGAATCTGAAATACTATGTTCTTAATAGAATAGAGGAAGCAACAGCAGTATCAGTTAAAGGATTCTGTGACAGGTCCATACTGAATGAATTTCATCATCATAAAAAACAATTTCACATCTGGGTGTGATTCACAGTCCTGGGGGTTTTTTTTGAGATTTTTTTCCTCCTGTTTGTTTTTTGTTTTTTGTTTTTTTTTTCTCCCCATCCCTTTAATTAAGCCACAGTATTATGTTCCCACTCAGATCAGATTCTGGTTGAGTGCAAGGAACAAGTCTTAGATTCGAAATTTCAGGTAGACCACCTCCAGAAACACCTGAAAGGTTTATTTTTATGGCTCCTCAACTCAAGAGAGATGTTGAGGTGCTGGAACGTGTCCAGAGAAGGGCAACAAAGCTGGTTAGGGGCCTGGAACACAAACCCTATGAGGAGAGGCTGAGGGAGCTGGGGTTGTTTAGCCTGGAGAAGAGGAGGCTCAGGACAGACCTCATTGCTGTCTACAACTACCTGAAGGGAGGCTGTAGCCAGGTGGGGGTTGGTCTCTTCTCCCAGGCAACCAGCAACAGGACAAGGGGACACAGCCTCAAGTTGTGCCGGGGGAAGTATAGGCTGGATGTTAGGAGGAAGTTCTTGCCAGAGAGAGTGATTGGCATTGGAATGGGCTGCCCAGGGAGGTGGTGGAGTCGCCGTCCCTGGGGGTGTTCAGGAAAAGACTGGATGAGGCACTTAGTGCCATGGTCTGGTTGACTGGATAGGGCTGGGTGCTAGGTTGGACTGGATGATCTTGGAGGTCTCTTCCAACCTGATTGATTCCATTCTATTCTATTCTATTCTATTCTATTCTATTCTATTCTATTCTATCTGAATGCTTTCTCAGGCAAATTCAGTTAGATCTTAAATACTTGGGAACAAACAGATTATACAGGAAGCAAAATATAAAGCTTAGACTTAGATCAAGTTCTTCAACTGATGGAGAACTATAGGATAGATGGAGAGGCATGTTTTCTGAAGGCAACTAATATCTTCAAACTTGAAGAAGCTCCGTTTAGATTAGACATTAGGAAAAAATTCTTCCCTATGAGGGTGGTGAAGCACTGAAACAGATTGCTCAGAGAAGTTGTGGAGGCTTCAATTGTGGAAATGTTCAGTCAGGCTGGATAGCATCTTCAGCAAACTGGTCTAGGAGGAGGTGTTCCTGCCCCTGCTGCTTGGGGTCGTTGTGGCCAAAGTGTAGAATCCTGAACTTGGCCTTGTTAAATCTCATCCCATTGGCCTCTGCCCACCCATCCAGCCTGTCAAGGTCCCTCTGCAGGGCTCTCTTACCCTCCAACAGATTGACACCTGCTCCTAGCTTGGTGTCATCTACAAACTTACTGATGCTAGACTCAATCCCTTCCTCCAGATCATCAATAAAGATATTGAAGAGGGCTGGGCTCAGCACTGATCCTTGGGGAACATCGCTAGTAACTGGCTTTCTGCATCTTTCCATAAAAAGAAAATCCAAAGATTTCTTATTAAGAAGTTAGCATGTCTTTTAGAAAGTCTTTTTTTTCTATCTGAATCAAGAAAAGGTACAGGAAAATTTGAGAATGTCACAGCACACAGCCTCTAAATTTAACTCTAGAAAAAAAAACCCACCTTTTTTAACTGGAAGTATTAAAAAACCCACCTTGGACATGAAGGTGATGCACTTGAAGAGTAGTGCTGAGCTGCTTAACAGCTCTGATATAAACGTCACATGTGAGGTGGTTAAAAGCCTATGATTTAGCAGCCCTGCTATTAATGCTGCAGAAAGTATCTCTTTGGCAAGTACTCTGTGAATTTCCTAAGTACCAAGCATTCACCATGTACAGCCTTCCTTCACAGGGCTGTGCTTTCTGTTGGCTGTTACCACGCAGCATGTGCCCTTAGAGTCAGAATCTACCACTCAGTAGTCCAGCACTGTTCTTTAACACCTCCTCCTGTTCTAGTCAATAGATTTTGGAGTTGCTTCACAAAAGATACTGTAAAGAAATACTACAAATCCAAGCCTGCTAAAAAAAAAAAATGAAAAATCTCTAATTAAATCTTTTAATAAACTGTGCCTATTTCTCTTGAGTTTATGGAAAAAAAATGTCACTATGTTGTTTTCCCTGTTCACACATTTCTTTTCTTCATTTCATCTCATTGGTTTTTATTCATAGTCTGTTACTTTGCAGGAATAAGAACATGTCTTTCGTAAGGCTGTAACATAAGTAACTGCAGATCATTCAACACTGAAATTTGTACCTGCGAGAGGTTGATAGATATTAATGGTCCCAGTGGTGCTTGGTAACACATAAAATAAAGGGGTTTTGCATATGTTAATAGTTGCTCTATGTATCGTGAGACTGTTTTCAGTTCTCTTCTGAAGACAGATACTGTACAAAACCTTTCCAGTCGTTACCTAATGGAGCTTGTTACTCTAGCTGTTTAAAAGTGTTAAAGGTCACCTAGTGCACTAGTTTGAGCCTAGCTGGGATATTTTGGTGAGAGGAATTAGATTATTGGCTGTGAAAAGCTAACAACGGTGATGTCTACTTCACTCGTAGGCTTGCTGAGATGTATAAGAACAAGAACATAAATATAGATAGGTAAGGGAGTCACTCTCTGTCTCTTGGGGATGCATGAACTTCTCTCTCTAACCTAACTTGCTGCCTGACTGATACATCTGCTTCCTAACCGCCCTGGCTGACTCTCTAAACCTCCTTTGAACATAAGGCAAAGGCTGGGGTAAGGTAGAGGGGGGAGAGGAAGGGGGAAAGGTGGTTGAGAGCCCCTCCTGGGGACTCAGGTTTCTGGGAGGGCTGTTGTGTTTCTGTATTACTTTTTAACTTGTATATTTCTGTATATGTTGTAAATATCTGCTTGTATATTGTGCTGAGCTGTAAATATAAAGCTTCATTCAATTTTCCAGAGTCTAGTCTGGGTGAGTTGATTCTATGATTCTATGATTTTCTTAAGTGTGGAGGGGCAGGTAACAGCAAAACCATCACATCTAGTCTTGGAAAAGACAGCAGTACTTAACCATCCTCTGACTGTCCATGGATTCCAAGAACCATGGTGTTTGTATATTTATACTAAGTAGCTACTTTTTGGCTAAAAGTATATGGACTCCTTGACAAATATTTAAATCAGTCACTTTTTTCCAAATCTTTTATTTTTGAGTTTCTGCTTTAGCATAATTTATATACATTAAAAAAACAAACAAATAGTACCTGGAAGAGTGCATTAAGAATGAACTTTTTTGTGGATTTGTCTTCTTTGTCCCTCTGCTATGATATATATCAAGAAGAATATTGTTGCCCTAGAGTTACTTGCTTTCTAGCATGCATTTCCTCTAAAGGCCATTAAAGAGAGATAAATAATTTGTCTAAATAAAGATTCCCAATTCTATACTCTACTGGAATAGGAAACCATAAGCCATTTCAGGAATTACAAGAAAACATTAGGGTATTTTCTTGGAAACTCTATCATAAACAAGCAATCTTGCTAGGAGTCACACATAAATTACTGCAGAATTATGCCAATGGTAAAATGTATTTGTAAAAGTGCATGCAATAAGTACTGCATATCTAATGAAATAAATGCTACTGCATGCAAGCTCTCTGCTTACAACAATCTACTTATTAGTCTACTCGGGAAAGCTAAGTGTTCTGGGCATTGATCACTGCAGAACTTCATTGTCTTGAATAGCTTGTCTTTAAGAGTGATTCTGTTTCTTTAAAAGTAGGCATCAATGACAAATGCTAAATGCATGAATAGTCAATAACTAGGTAAGACAGCATTGCAGGCTTGAAAGCAAAGTGCTGGTGTGGCTTCTGACTTACCATTGCAAAGCAGCAAGAACTGCACTTTTCAGGACTATTGCTGAACAGTCCCAGGGAATAAATTTCTATGGCAAAGCTAAGCTCACAGGGGGAAAAATTGCTATTGAACATAATAATGTGCTTAACGCAATACTGGCAGAGCATTCATCTTTATATCACAGGAACTACTAGCATACTTCAGTGTTAGTGTAAAATGAGTAGAACTTGGCAGAATGTCTGTTAAGATTTTTACTCATGTTGTCTGTAAGCAATAAGAAGAGACATTTGATGATCTATTGTGTGCTTGTATCGTTAAACCAAAATGTTTGAATAAAGGTTATTAAATAAAAATGTTCAAATAAAAGTTAGACTATGTTGAAATTCTTCTTTAAGCTCTGTAATTTTCACCTATGTCAATGAATTTGAACAATTTCTGTAAGAGGAGGCATATTCCATTTTCAGAGGAAGAGGATAAAATTTTGGTGTCTATGGTCAAAAAATATTTAGTCAGTAGAGTCATTGTTGCTTTCCTGGTTATTCAATAATCATGTACTTGGAAGAAAATCTACTTACCTGTCAATAGATTGACTCTCTGGTGAGACTCCACCTGAGGTACTGCATCCAGTTCTGGAGCCCCTATTACAAGAGGGAAGTGGATGTGCTGGAGCATGTCCAGAGAAGGGCCACAAGGATGCTCAGAGGTCTGGAGCACCTCTGCTATGAGGACAGACTGAAAGAGTTGGGGCTGTTCAGTCTGGAGAAGAGGAGGCTCTGAGATGACCTTATTGTGGCCTTTCAGTATCTGAAGGGGGCCTACCAAAAAGCTGGGGAGGGACTTTTTAGTCTATCAGGGAGTGACAGGACTAGGGGGAATGGAGCAAAGCTGGAGATGGGTAGGTTCAGACTGGATGTGAGGAGGAAATTGTTCAGCATGAGAGTGGTGAGAGCCTGGAATGGGTTGCCCAGAGAGGTGGTTGAGGCTCCATCCCTGGAGGTGTTTAAGGCCAGGCTGGATGAGGCTGTGGCCGGTCTGATCTAGGGTAGGCTGTCCCTGCCCATGGCAGGGGATTTGGAACTAGATGATCCTTGTGGTCCCTTCCAACCCTGACTGATTCTGTGATTTAACCCTGATAATTTTAAAATATGAGAAAAATAAAAGCTTCACACAGTTTCTCGCATGAAGCATGACTAATCAGAGAAATTTAATGTTAGTTGAGATGAAGAATGATCTTACACATTATTGTTTCTTGTTTTCAGAGTATAATGAGAATATAAATTTTCTAGAAGCGCTGTTCTTGGGTACAATAAACCCTGTTCTTCCAAAAATGGATTAGCAATTTATTTAATCAAAATCAATCACAACTTTCTATGTTTGGAAGTAGATGCTAACATTCTATTTTTCACAGGTGTTGAAATTCCTGAGAGTTCAGTGAATGTTATGTGTGTGTAGTACCTCAATAAGTCAAGCCATGAAACACATACTTAAGCACCTAACGAAAGGTGACCCTACTCTCACAGGAGGCTGAGCATCCATATTGAAGTTAATGAAGCTGTATCACTTACTACATCTGAAACTCAGATTAAACTTAGCTGCATAACTTTAAACTTAAAAGCAAGATTAATTTTGATTAATATGAAGAAAATTTGAGTCCTCTTGTCCTGTTATTACCCTCCTGTTTGTCACCTGTCTGCTTTTTTCTGCCCTGGAGATGGATCACGGATGTCTATGTGTGTCAGTGGATTTTGAGTTTATTTGGGCTTTTAAACGTTTCCATCCTTTCACACTTTTGTGACATTTTCTCTTCTGGCAACATTTTTGGTTGAATTATTCAGAAAGTTATGGATATTTCTGGTTCCCTGGAATGACTTGGTAATAGACTTAAACTGAAAGTTGGGAAAAGGTGGTTCATTGCTGTCTACAACTACCTGAAGGGAGGGTGTAGCCAGGTGGGGGTTGGTCTCTTCTGCCAGGCAACCAGCAACAGAACAAGGGGACACAGCCTCAAGTTGTGCTGAGGGAAGTATAGGCTGGATGTTAGGAGGAAGTTCTTCACAGAGAGAGTGATTGGCATTGGAATGGGCTGCCCAGGGAGGTGGTGGAGTCACCATCCCTGGAGGTGTTCAAGAAAAGCCTGGATGAGGCACTTAGTGCCATGGTCTAGTTGACTGGATAGGGCTGGGTGCTAGGTTGGACTGGATGATCTTGGAGGTCTCTTCCAACCTGGTTGATTCTATGATTCTATATCACACAAACAAGTGTGTGTATCTACAAGATTTTATGACCTTACTTATAATACAGTGAATTATGGGGATTTATTTTATTCTAAGATTTAAAAAACAATCTATGCCTTTTTTTCACTAGGACAAGGGGCAAATTATGTAGAAACATGTCTGTACTTCTTTTAAAATTAGAATTTTCTTCCTTGGGCCATTACCAAAAGTGTTACAAAGACCATGGTATTTCACAGAATTGCTTAACCACACAGTCAAAGAGTAGTTGAGATTAGAATGTACCTCTGCAGAGCATCTAGTCTTAACTCCCTGCTCAAAACACCCACCTAGAGCATCTCATAGAATCATAGAATCAGTCAGGGTTGGAAGGGACCATAAGGATCATCTAGTCACAAACCCCCTGCCGTGGGCAGGGACAGCCTACCCTAGATCAGGCTGGCCTCAGCCTCATCCAGCCTGGCCTTAAGCACCTCCAGGGATGGGGCCTCAACCACCTCCCTGGGCAACCCATTCCAGGCTCTCATCACTCTCATGCTGAACAACTTCCTCCTCACATCCAGTCTGAACCTACCCATCTCCAGCTTTGCTCCATTCCCCCCAGTCCTGTCACTCCCTGATAGCCTAACAAGTCCCTCCCCAGCTTTTTTGTAGGTCCCCTTCAGATACTGAAAAGCCACAATAAGATCACCTCAGAGCCTCCTCCAGACTGAACAGCCTCAACTCTTTCAGTCTGTCCTCATAGGGGATGTTCTCCAGCCCTCTGATCATCCTCGTGGCCCTTCAAAGAATGGAAGCTCCACAATCATCAAGAGCAAGCTACTCCAGTGTTCAGTCACCCTCACAATATTTGTTGTCTTGTGTTTAAATGGCGTTTCTTGAATTTTGCCTTTTGCCCATTACTGCTTATCCTGCCACTGAATATTTAATGTAAGTGTCCTTGAAGATATGTAAATTGAGAGTTACATGCAGTACGCCACACAATGAATCAAACAGTCCAAGCAGGCAAAGAAATTACTGAAACTGTGCCTTAAATGCTTGAAGAAACCTTTAATTTGGGCTGCTGCTGTGCCTGAGTACATGAGGTCTCATCCTGCGTGGCAGTGTAGAACTTTTAAAAGTTTCTTTGATCATCACCTATTAATGTGTATTCCCTTTCCCTTTGATTCTTTTCAGCGTTCTCCAGAAACTGTATTAAAACCTTCACAGTTGTCAGAAAGAGTGTCTCACTTAAATCTGTAATGTAGTGTGATGGTTTGGGTGTTCCCTGCCCCCCCAACTTTAGCAATCACCCAGACTAGACTCAGCTGGCTCTGGGAATTTGAATGAAGCTTATATTTACAGCTGGCACAATTTACAAGCAGATAGTTACAGTATGTACAGATATATACAGAAATATACAAGGTAAAAAGGTAATACAGAAACACAACTCCCCTCCCAGAAACCTGAGTCCCCAGGAGGGGCTCTCAACCACCCCTTCACCTTCTCTCCACCCCTCTCAACCTTACCCCAATCCCAAGGAAGAATGGAGGTTCAGAAGCAAAGTGGATTAGAAAAGAAACAGAGGGTGAGGTTAGAAGAGAGATACAGCTCCAAGCTCGCCAGCAGCAGAAATGAGACTCCTTAATCTGTGTTTTGCTTTTTGTTCTTATACATCTCAGCAAGCCTATGAGCGAAGTAGACATCATTGTTTTCCTTTCAGGGCCTGTAATAATCTAGTCCTTCTCACCAAAACATTCTAGCTAGCTTCAAACTAACAGGTGTAGCTTCTTAAAAATAAGTTGTTAGATTTTATTTGTTATTACTATTATTATTATTTACCTTTCATTTCCATCTAGACCTCTTTTCTCCCTGATGCACTACAGATCAATCAATGCTCTCTGAATGGAGATGTCCATAAACAATTAGATTTCCTCAGAATTATATCCCTAATTTGTATTTTAGCATATTGGTACTACAGTAAATCACAAATTCTGTTAGAAACAAAACACCCTTCACAAGAAATACAAAATAGCTCCAATTTCATGATGATATTAAATTTTTAGAAAATTCATTTGTGTCTTTTTCTTTTCTTTCTCTGTTTTGTTTAATCAATGCTTACCTAAATTAAATAAGTCTCTTTGCTGTATTTAAATCTTTGCTATTCCAAATACCAAACCCTAGGAATTAGCAACTGAGTGAGGATGAGATACTAGAAAGTTTTCATATTTATTGTTCCACATTCTCCTCTGGGATATCAGGAAGGCATTCGAATTCTAAAATTGACAATGACATCATGACTTTCTAGAAAACAGGTACAGATCATTTCAGTCTATTCACAAGGAAGATGGTAATGAAACTTAATGTCACTCTTGATGTCTTGATTTAACAGACTATAAAACTAGCACAGAATCACACCAAAACACAGATATGTCAAATAATGAAGAATTATTATGTAATAAATGCAGGGAAAACTGTGTGGTGGTGGAACAACCTTGCTCTTCACAGACTTGGACAAGAAAAATCCCCCTTGGATAAGAAAAATCCCCCTTTACTCTGCTCTTCCCCCTTCACTGTGCTCTCGTCAGACCCCACCTGGAGTACTGGAGTTCTGGAGCCCCCAACACAAGAAGGACATGGAACTGCTGGAGCGGGTCCAGAGGAGAGCCACGAAGATGATCAGAGGGCTGCAGCAGCTCTGCTATGAGGACAGGCTCAGAGAGTTGGGGCTCTTCAGCCTGGAGAGGAGAAGGCTTCAAGGAGACCTTAGAGTGGCTTTCCAGTATCTGAAGGGAGCCTACAGGAAGGCTGGGGAGGGACTATTGACAAGGTCTGGTAATGTCAGGACGAGGGGGAATGGGTTTAAGCTGGAAGAGGGGAGATTTAGACTGGATGTTAGGAGGAAGTTCTTTACAGTGAGGGTGGTAAGACACTGGCACAGGTTGCCCAGGGAGGTTGTGGATGCTTCCTCCCTGGAGGCATTTAAAGCCAGGCTGGATGAGGCCTTGAGCAGCCTGCTCTAGTGGGAGGTGTCCCTGCCTATGGCAGGGGGTTGGAGCTGGATGATCCTTGAGGTCCCTTCCAACCTAAACCATTCTCTGATTCTATGATTCTATGAAAATTGTTCTGATTGAAGGTGTTTTTTTCTTTTCTCTTATGGAAAACAATAGTGCAAAAATATTTTCGTTGTTGTTGCTCTTGATGTTTGTCACATCCCCAATGAAAATGAGCTGCAGAGTGAGTTAGTGAATTGAATGATTGTCTGTCTGTCAAGTGACAAAATCCAGCTAGAGTTTCTTGTGGCTCTACGTTCAAATTTGAATGCACTCAAAGTAAGATAGATTCATTGTGCTTAATCTTGATGTTTAATCTGTGTTTCTTGAAAACAGAAAATAGTCATGTGAGGAGAGGCTGAGGGAGCTGGAGGTGTGCAGCCTGCAGAAGAGGAGGCTCAGGGCAGAGCTCACTGCTGCGTGCAACTACCTGAAGGGAGACTGTAGCCAGGTGGGGGTTGGTCTCTTCTCCCAGGCAACCAGCAACAGGACAAGGGGACACAGCCTCAAGTTGTGCTAGGGGAGGTCTAGTCTGGGTGTTAGGAGGAAGCTGTTGGCAGAGAGAGTGATTGGCATTGGAATGGGCTGCCCAGGGAGGTGGTGGAGTCTCCATGCCTGGAGGTGTTGAAGCAAAGCCTGGATGAGGCACTTAGTGCCATGGTCTAGATGACTGGATAGGGCTGGGTGCTAGGTTGGGCTGGATGATCTTGGAGGTCTCTTCCAAACTTGTTGATTCTATGATTCCATGATTCTATGTGTGATCCAAGTTTTATTGTCTCTTGTAGCCTACACTCCGCTATGGATTCTTATCCTGATCAAAGAAACTTTGAAACTACACTCATGAAGGGTGAACATGACCATAGAAAAAACCCCGAGCTAATAATATATGATACTATGATAATTGAACATGCAAGTTACAGATGATTTTGTTCAAATTAAACCATGCCCACATACAAATTGTGAGATCTCTCATGAAACTCTGCTAGAGAGGATCCAGCAGAGGGCTACGAGGATGATTAGGGGACTGGAGAGCATGGCTTGTGAGGAGAGGCTGAGGGACCTGGGGCTGCTTAGTCTGGAGAAAAGAAGATTGAGAGAGGATTTAATAAATGTTTATAAACATCTGAGGGCTGGTCAGGAGTGGGGGAACAGGCTCTGCTCACTTGCTCCCTGGGATAGGACAAGGAGCAACAGGTGTAAGTTGCAGCACAAATGGTTCCACCTCAACACAAGGGGGAACATTTTTACTGTAAGGACCCCAGAGCACTGGAAGAGGCTTCCCAGAGAGGTTGTGGAGTCAGTCTCCTTCTCTGGAGACTTTCAAGGCCTGTCTGGATGTGTTCCTCTGTGATCTGTGCTAGATTGTATAGTCCTGCTCTGGCAGGGGGGTTGGACTCAATGATCTCTTTGGGTCTCTTCCAACCCCTAACTGTGATCCTGTGAACTAAACTCTATTTTGAAATTTCTTTCTGTATCTTTTGCTCAACTAAATTATTTGCACTGTGCCATTTTGTGGCCCGGTAACACCTGTCACATATGATTGGTGCTAGCCTCTCTAGACAATCTCCAGTAATGATTTGTGCAAAAATACATACAGCTGATTAAGTATGCAAAATATGGACATTAAGATTTTGGCCTCTCCTATACAGCAAAAGTTACATTTCTACCTGTTCTATTCTTAAAGAATTTGAGATAGAGCTCCTAAGGCTCTGATAAAATCAGGGGGGAAAAACCAAGGAACATAAACACACAAAAAAACTCAAACACAACATACAGCAAAAGTTACATTTCTACCTGTTCTATTCTTAAAGAATTTGAGATAGAGCTCCTAAGGCTCTGATAAAATCAGGGGGAAAAAAACAAGGAACATAAACACACAAAAAAACCCAAACACAACAACAAACACATTTGTATTTGAGTTCTTAAACATACCCCATGTAATGGGATCAGGGAAGCAACTGATATTAAGGAAGAACTTAAAGACACTGCAGTTCTATTTAAAGAGCTGTTCTCAGGGATGTATGCTGGAAAAGAAACAAGTTGCAGAACTTCCCATCAAGAGACGTATTCAAAATTAAGTTAAAAGCTTCTATGAAAAAAAAGGTTGTATAATTGTTAAGTAAGCAAATAATGGGATAATGCCTCTAAAAATAAGTAAAGAGCTGTAGTATTCTTTTTCTATGGAGTATTGGAATTAGAGTTTCAATTTAAATATGGGTGCAATTTATACAACCTAAGTGCTTCAGTTTCCCAGGCTGAAGTCAATCCACAAGTTAAAAAGCACAAAGGCATCTTCAACAAACATATTTCTTTGGTGTATTTTATCTGAAGAAAATACACATCTCTTAACCCTGCATAAGTAGACCTGAGAAAGTTCCCTGAATATATTTCTTTGAAGGCACAATTATCTATTTTCAGCTGTAGAGAATAACTATTCCCATTTTAAATTATGCACGTCTAAATTACAAGGGGCATAAAAGAGGTCACATCCTGTCCCTCAAGATAAGATAATTAACTATGTTCTGTACTTGTGCTACAGTCTATGAAGTATGTTATGCCAATGTATTGTGGTTCCACACTTGAACATTTGCAAATCAATTTCTATATTGGCTCAAATGTTTTTTTTCCAGTGCTGAACATATTGGGAATGAGTGGAATTTGTACCAGAACAGTCCAAGTTCTCTGGGCATATGTGGTTCAAGTCGTGCATGAGTTTTTTGGCACTAAACTTTGACATGACTTGTAAGCATCAGAATTTTCATCCTTTGCTGTCTTTATCAAAACTGGGTATGTGTGGGAATTTTGTTTGGTTGGTTTGGGGTTTTTTTGTGAGTTTAGTGAGCCTCAGAGCAGTCTGCACAGTGAGGTGGTAGAGTCTTCATACCTGAATGTATTAAAAAGCTGTCTAGACAGTGTCCTGAGAAACTTGCTGTAGGCTACTGTGCTTGATCCTGGGGGTTGAACTAAAGAATGTCCACAGGTCCTTTCAAACCTTTTATCAGCTATGTAGTGATACTGTGATTCTGTGATTGTCCACTATTATTGTCTTCTGTTTCCATTTGCTTAGTTCATTAAGGCTTCTGAGAATAGGGAGGGCATGTCCATCTTCTTTATTATGGGGTTCTCCACGAGCTGCAGTGTCTGAACTGTGACATGCACTACAGGAGGACAACCTCATCAATATGGTCTTCATAGGCTGCTGGAGAATCTCTTCTGCAGCTCCTGAAATACATTCTCCTCTTCCTTCTTCACTGTCCTTGAGATCTGCAGTTTTGTTTCTCTCATATTTTCTTACTCCTCTCTTAACTGCTGCACAGCACTTTTTATCCTTTCTTAAATATGTTATCACAGCGCAGGCACCAGCAGCATCACTGATGGGTGCATCTTTACCAACAGTGGGTCAGATTTGGAGCCATCTGAAAGCAGCTGTGTTTGGCATGAGCCAGTCCATGGTCTCTTCTCACAGAAGCCTTCCCTGAACCTTCCTGGCTATGGAAATTTTGCCACATAAACCCAACACAGGAGAACTGTTTCAAATCTGCAGGTGTTCTTCTGTAAAACTTATTAACCTGAGCAGCACAGTTTCCTGGTTTTTTGCCTTCCTCTGGATATATTTAAGCATATATAACGATGTTTTCCACATTTGATTTCAGCTGCTGCTTTCAGAAATGTGTGTACAATATCTGTGCCTTAGGTCAGACCGCTTGATGCACTTAGAGGAAATTTCATACTAGATGCATTTGACCTGCAATTGGCTCCCTTCTACTCATTGGTAGTGTGACAGTCTTGATTTCATGCAAAGCCTATCTCTTTCTTAAGTTTTGTTTTCACTGGGATTACATGAAATTATCATTTACATTGAAGTCTCATGGGTTTTTGATTTGTTCCTAAACAATGTGACTAAATACAGGTTCTTGGGTTTGTTGTTTTTTTTTTCTTGTTAGACACAATACAAAAATTGAGCTGTTGGTTTTTTTTCCATGTAGGAAGATTTACCTTTTCCCAATACAGTCATTTCAAAACACAAGAAACACAGTCTATATATAAATGTCCCTGTAATGTTACACTGGGAAGCTGGGAATAATTTTGAAAATCACCATTTTTTTTTTTTGCAAATCATCATACTAAGGACAAAAAAAGGTGATTAAAACTATTTGAGATGGATTTTTAAAGCAGAAATTGTATTCAACCAATCTGAGAGCCTTCTGTGATGAGATGATCAACTCGGTGGAGAGCAATGCCTTTAGTTTGTCTTCCATAACATTTTCACCAACAAATGCTGAATTACAGACCAGATAAATGCTTTCTGTGATGAGATGATCAACTCGGTGGAGAGCAATGCCTTTAGTTTGTCTTCCATAACATTTTCACCAACAAATGCTGAATTGCAGACCGGATAAATGGGGAGTGATTGATCGGACAGCAAAGGATTGAGAATAGGATGGGCAGCTAAGGGTTCAAAACTGGCTGAACTGCTGGCTCAGAGGATTGTGATCCCAAGTCCGACTGGAGGCCAGTCACTAGTGGTTTGTCCCAAGGGTTGATATTGTGTCCAGTACTCCTTAACATCCTCAATGTTGACCTGAATGATGGGAGAGAGTGTTTGCAGATGATACAAAACTATGAGAAGTGGTTGATGTACCAAAGCAATGTCTTGGCATTCAGAGGAACCCTCACAAGGTAGAGAAATGGGCAGACAGGAATCTCATCAAATTCACATCTGAGAAGGACAATCGCAAACACCAAGACAAGCTGGCCTTCACCAATTGGAATGTAGCTCAACAAGAGGAGGTCTGGGAGTCAGGGCTGCCAGCAAAGTGATGATGAACCAGCAATGCATTCTTGCAGCAAAGGAGAATCGTAGCCCTCAGAGCTGCCTTAGGCACAGCGTTACCAGCAGGCAGAAGGAGGTCACCTTCTCCTGACACACTGCTTTACTCAGCCCCGGTGAGAAACACCTGGAGCGCTGTGCCCAGTGCTGTGCTGACCAGTACAAAGGAGAATGGATTTAGTGAAGCAAATCTATCACAGGGCCACAAAGATGACTAAGGACTTAGAACAAAAGGAAAGGCTGAGAGAACTGGGACTATTCAGCCTGGAGAAGAGAAAGTCCAGAGAAGTCTTAGAATTGTATGTAAATACATAAAAGCAGTGAGAACCAAAGACTGTATCAGACCTGTCAGCAGTGCACAGTGACAGGCAATGGGCACAAACTGAAACAGAGGAAACTACATCTAAATATAAGGAAAAGCTTTTTTTCCTGCAAAGCTGAGTGAGTACTGAAGCAGGTTTGCCAGGGAGGCTGTGGTGTCTCCATCCTTGTAAACAATTAAAACCTGATCGGATGTGGGAGTGAGCAACCTCTTGGAGGTAACCCTGCTTGAGCACAGTGGTTTGCCTAAGACAGTCTTCTTCAGAGGTGTATTCCAGCCTCAGCCATTTCATAATTCTACATGTCAATATCTGTAGCTGTCTAATAATCTTAGAATCCTAGAATCAACCAGGTTGGAAGAGACCTCCAAGATCATCCAGTCCAACCTAGCACCCAGCCCTA